>WOXC01009157.1:0-423140 GCA_011680675.1 Gymnobelideus leadbeateri
AATTACTTTCCTTTGTTTTGTAAAAATTTAGCATAGAGTTAGTCACATAACAGGAAGCACTTTATAAGTATTTGTTGAATAGAACTTAATTCCATCCACCTATGCTTGACCCTGTGATTCTCACTATATTAAATCAAAACAGAAATATTCCTGTTCCTTGCTCTCTGGGAGTTTACAATAATCAAAATTTCCTTCAGAAAAAAATATAAAAATCAATTCAAGTGCTTTTGTAAATTGATGGCTTATTGATAAGTCATAAAGAAAATTAAAAAGAACATGCTGGAAAGTAAATGACACCAACAAGGATATTAGTTATGGTACATAGAAAGGCATTGTTTTGTTTTGTTGTTCAGACCTCTGATTTCATCAGTGTGGGGAACCCCAGAGTATGAAAACTTCCAATAGTGGTATAAATGGGCAAATCTGTAACTTAGAATCTTGGGTAAGGACAACAATAAGAACCACAAAATCACAAGGAAAGAAAAGAACTCTTAAAAATAAACAAAGATGAAGGAAATATGAAGGATAATCCAAACAGTTTAAATATTGAATTTACTTTTTAAACTTTGCAGATAGTGAAGAGGACTTTGCAATGGAAAGCTGAAGCACACATGTTTTAGGACAAAAGAAATGTGGGAAAATAATCAAATTAGTATAACTCACAGTTCATAAGATTCAAAGATTGGTTGAATGATAGATCTGGAAAGAAGCCTAGAGATAATCTACTCCAACTTCCTCTTTTACAAATGAAGAAACAGGTCAAGAGACAATAAAGGGCTTATGTAAACTTACACAGACCCATATGAACAACATCAGTAAAGTGGGCATCCTTGTTATAAAAGTAGCAGAGTCAGAATTCAAACCTAAGACCCCTGACTCCAAATCCATCTTTCCACTACATTTCTGTGTTGTCATTTCTCAGTCAGGTTCAACTCCATTACCTTGTTTGGGATTTAATGCCATTTCATCCTCTACCTCATTTTTTTGATAAGGAAATTGAGGCAGAAGTTAAATGACCCCATGGCTAGTAAGTGTTTGTGACCGGATTTAAACTCAGGAAGATGAGAAACACAGCACTCTATCCACTATACCACCTAACTGCTCTCCCACTACATTATCCAACTTTAAATATCACAAGTATCTTGACACAGAAACACTGACACAATTCTATTAGGATCTGTATAGACATGCTAGCAACATTTTCATCAATGCCATAGAAGAGAGAGGTCATATGGTTATAAAATATATAAATGACCTGAAGTTGGGTAGAATCAATAACATGATGGATGACAGCTTCTATTAGGGCTGAATAAATTGAATTTTATTCCCTGTATATGCACAACAGGCTGTTTGGGAGCATCTAGAAGGCAGAATGGGAACAAGGCCAAGGAATCTCCATAGATACCAGGGGCATTCAAATAGAGATTGCCTTCTAAGTCGACTTTGATCCATTAACGATTGGTACTCCCAATTTCTACTCTTTTCTCCTAAAAGGAGACCCTGTATCTATTTTAGATGTATTCTACCCATTTCCTTATTCATTCAGTTGTAAATCCTTGAGGTTTGAAACTGTTCTACTTTTGTCTTTGCATCCCATGTGCTTAGCATAATGTTGCAGAGTCACAATTTAATAAATATTTATTGATTTTAAAATGCTTATTATTTGATGATTACTCTTTGGGTGTGGTTGTTAAACCAGTTCTAAATCCACCTAAGTGGTATTATCATCTCCAAATCTCTCTATTTTATCTAAAAGGATTGTGCCCAATGCTTTGCTAAAATCTCTGCTGGTAGAACATCTAGCATCAATATCTTCATAGATCCTAAACATCCCAGAGGTTAATTAGCTTCCCATATAGTTGAGCTCCTTTTGCCATCATTCTCAGACTCTGACAGTACAAAGAATTTAAGAAGGATGTAGATGAGAAAGCACAGAAGTGCTACAATGCATTCAATATTGTCAAGACCACGTATCTTTCTAAGTATCTAAGTAATTTATAATGGACTCAATGAGCATTAATGCAGTAACTCAACAGTAACACATTTTCCTTGTAAAAAAATCATCTTTTTGGAGGCCAGAACTTAGCCAGTGGTTCCTAACTTATGGGTTCTATGGGTCATGGGCCCCTAGAATAGCCTCAGAATTTTTGCAGTGAGTTCATGACTTTATATTCATAGCCATAAACTAACTTCCAATAAACTAAATAAATGTCAGAGCCATACAGTTTAATATTTTCTAAAATATATGTAGACATTCCTGTAGACATCCCATCCACTTGAAAACATATCTTTATAATGGATTTCTGTCACTATAAGTTTATCAATCAATAGGTACTAATACTATAACCATTATCATGTGGGAGTCGGTGGAATTTTGTGATGTGAAAAAGGGAACCCTGTGCTCTAACAGTTGAAAGTTTTCAAGGAGGTCAATGAGGAGATAAGTTGAGAGCCAGTCATGGGGCTTCAGATCATAAATTTAGATATAAAAGGGATGTCAAAGACTACCTAATTGAGCCCTTTCATTTTACAGATAAAATAATTCAATGCTCCTTGAGAAAGTGTGGTAGATAGAATCAGAGGACCTGGGTTCAAATATTCCCTGTGTCACTTAGAATTGTATGACTTTGGATAAGTATTTTAACTCCTCTTAAACTCATTTCTTTATTTCTAATGAAAGACCAGATGTTCTCTCAGTTCCCTTCCAATTCTAAATCTATGATCCCAGGATCTTGACAGTTAGTAGCTAGAAGAGCTAGAAAACCTACTCATCTGCCTACAGCTACATGACAGCTAGAAGAGCTAGAAAAACTACTCATCTGCCTACAGCTACATGATATAGTAGAAAGAGTTTGGTCAGACATTAAAGACCCCAAGGTCATTGCCTGAATCCCAGGTCCTTCCCAATTATGCTGATTTTTGCCTTGCCACTGTACTTCAACAACTCGGGAAGATAGAGTGACACTGAGAACTTTGTGTAACTCAGCTTCACTTAATTCCAATTCACACATGAGTAAAGGTTATCACCCCTTGATGTCACTGGTCCACTTTGAAAATGAAAGGTGAACAACATAGTGGAAAGAGAATAAAGTAGAAGGACCTTGATTCAAGTCTCACTTCTGATGCTAATTACCTAAGTGAATGAGAGCAAATCACTTAAACTCCATTAGGTTCAGTGTCCTCATCTCTAAAATGAGGTTGTATTAAAAGGCCTTTGAGACCCCTTCAAGCTCTAGATTTATAATCCTATGACTACAGATTCAATACTCTTCTCACTAGACCACATTGCATCTCTATGTAGGCATGGATGTTTGCCTCTACATTAAATGAGCTTCTTTATTTCTTGTGGCTGCTTTTTATTATTTTAAATCTCTTCTTTTGCTGTCAGACTTCTACTTCTTATCATCTACATAGAACTGGTTTATTAAATTGTAGAGTAAATAGACTCTGAGTACCAACCTTTTATGCAAACTAATTTCATGAGCTTTGATGCAGAATTTGTGGCATCTATTTTGACTGCTCAGAAACTATTTAATAATTTACAATTATGCTTCAGGTAAGCATATTCTAAACAAATTGAGGCACCATTAGGAAGTGGCATCTCAAATTCAAGGGCATCTTCTTTTTGAGTTAATGACAGCAATAATGACTAAAGTATGTGAAAATATATACAGCAATTAAGGTTAGACATGTTTCATGTGATTATTGGAATGATCAATAAACTGAGTACTTTCTATCCTGTAGCAGATAAAAATGATATATGAGACTGAGTCCTTCACTTTAAAGAGCTTAGGATCATAGGTCTAGAGCTGAGAGTGTCATTAGAAATAACCCAGTCCAAACCATTCATTTTACAGATAAAGAAACTGAGTTTCAGGGATAGGAAAGGGTAGGAAGTAGCAAAATTGATATATAAATCCCGCTCCTTTAACTTTAAATCCAGTCTTCTTTCACTACCCACATTGCCAGGCTAGTTATGTGGCCTCATGATAAAACAGATTCAAGAATAGGTAAATAAAATGATTCAATAAGACCAGATCACAAAATCAGTAGGACATATGAGTGCTTTACACACACACACACACACACACACACACACACACACACACACACACACACACATTATTTCATAGGTATTAGTCTTCCAGAAACTATTAATGGGCCCTTAAAAAAAAGAGTTTACAAAATTGAAGTAACAAAAGTATAGACTAGACCCTTGCATGTTTGCCAGTCCAATTTCTCTTAGAAGGAGTAATTCACAGGAAGTGAAAAAATTACAGAGCAAGGGATCTGAAAGGACTTGGAATGGAAGTGCTTCTCAGAATATGGACCAAAATTAAAATGTTGTGCTCTACATTTCCTCCTCTTTCTGGATAGAGAAAGCCACTCAACTCTGCAATCTAAATCATCAACACCTGGGACTAGTCTTTGTAAGAATGAGGCACAAGAGTGGCATCTATTCACACATCACATCAGACCTGGGAACTCTATTTAGACAGAATGTCAGGCACAATGTGGGTTATTAATCATGACTCAGAATGTAACAATCTACCTAAATTATAAAAATTATACTTGGCTATAGATTAGCACTGTATGATTCCGTTATTAGTCTATCATATTTCTATCCAGTGTCACAGACATCGTATATTTCATTCACTCAGCAACAAACTTGGGCACCTAATTTGCACAATGCATTGTACTAGGAACTAGGAAGGATACAAAAATATAAATAAAACTTAGTCCCTGCCTTAATAAAACTTATAGTCTAGTAAGGGAATAAGACACCAGGATAACAGTTATAGAATATATTTTTTTGCATAAGAGAATTTCAAAACAAATTTCTGTATAGATACAAAGGGAGAAGATTGTTATCAACTAGGGGATCAGGGAAAATTTATTGTTTGTGTCTGTAGTATGCCCCTCTGCCAACTTCCACTACTTGATCCCCCAGTTAATAAGGTTTGGTAAACTCTGGCACTTGAGAATGATAAATAACTTTCATTAATAAAATTTCCCTAAATTGGGGGGTGAGGGAGGTAAAAGTAGAAGAATAAGTATTTTTATACTCTAGACTAGTAAACTGACTTTAATTTCTAGGGGAAAAATTTCAATGAATTATTAAAAGGATGGTAAATTCCTTGAGGAAAGCTGCTAGGTTGCATAGTGGTTAGTGTGCTAGGGCTGGAGTCAGGTACTCCTCTTCCTGAGTTCAAATTTGACTTCAGACACTTATTAGCTGTGTGATCTAGACAAGTCACTTAATCCTATTATCCTCATCTGTAAAATGAAGGAAATGCAGACCATTCCAGTATCTTCACTAAGAAAAGTTCAAGTGGGGTCACAAAGAGTCAGACATGACTGAAAAAACCTGGGCTCAATTATCATCTCTGATATATATTGGCTCTAGCACCTCAAGTGATGTTGGGCAAGTCTCTTAACTGTTCAGTTCACCAGGCAAGCCTCTAAGGGTATAAAGTGTAGAGGACATTCCAAACTCTCACATACCCTATACCAATCATCACTCAATCAACTTATTGAACTGATTCAGAAATAGAACTAATAATCACAAAGAGCTATGATAGCATCATTGAGAATGGACTATGCCAAAAATCCTTTTCTTTTTTTTTAAATTTTTTAAAATTAGTGTGATTATGAGATCAGGATAATGCTGTAGATTTTTCATGCTTATATTTCAGCAGACATTTGGCAAAAATCTCTCAGGATATTTTTATAGGAAAGATAACAAAATAATACCTAGAGATAATAGTAGCAAGTAGGTGTTTTTAGAACTGGTTGGATGACTAGACCTGATGAGTGACCTTTAATGTATTAAAGTCTACCTGGGCCGAGGTTTCTGTTATCTGTCTTGGATTTTTCAATATTTTAATCAATGAATTGGATAAAATTGTGGATGATATACTTATCAGATTTGCAAATGGCATAAGAACTCTGAGGGATAGCTAATATACTGTCAGGATCCAATGGGTTCTAGTATGACTAGAACAGTAGAACAAATCTGAAGAAATTTAAGAGAGATGAACTTAGCAGAATAGAGAAAAAAAGTGGCTAGGCAGCAGTAATGGAAAAGGACTAAGTATTTTAGTGAATTAAAACTTCAATATGAGTGAAGTACAAAATGGCAGCCAAAAAAATCTAATACAATTTTAGACTGTATTAGAAGATGTATAGTATCCACAATGTGTGAGGTAATAATTACATTGTACTCTGCAAAAGTCAAGTCAGCTTATGCAGAGCTTCCCAAACTATTTGACCTGATACTCCCTTTGCAAAAAAAAAAAAAAAAAAAAAAAAACCTTTACTAAGCAACACCACCCCTAGGGTTAGGTTAGGCTAATCTTTATTTTTATTTAATGCCCCGAAATTGCACCAAAGTTACTACCACCCCCCTTGATCATTCCAGTGCCCCTCTGGGGGTGGTATAGCCCACTTTGGGAACCTATGATGGCATATTACCTCCATTTTTGAGCACTGGATTTTAGGATGGACATTGACAAATTAGTGTGGGTCCAAAAGAGGATAACAAGGAAGATGAAAGGACTCTAGACCTTGCCATACAAAAGTAAGTTGAAGGAACTGGAGAAGAAAAGACTTAGGGGAGAAATAATAGATATCTTCAAGCATTTGAAGGGCTATCATGTATAGAATAGATTAGAATATTTCAGTTTTGGCCCAGAAAGCAGAAATAAGGTCAAAGGGTGGAAAGGATAATTTGTCAAAGATGAAATAGAATAAATCCTTATTTAGGTATGGGTTGAACTTCTGTGATCATTCCAACTCAGATATCCTATGATTTTGTGAATGAATTAGAAAAATATATATACATACATATACCCACACGTGTGTGTGTGTGTGTGTGTGTGTGTGTGTGTGTGTGTGTGTGTGTGTATGAAAAGATTCAATTAGAGTGAATTAAGCTCTCAGTAATGGAAATTTCTAAGTAAGGCCTAAAAAGTCTGGCCAAAGAGAAGTCAATTTCAGGGAACTGTTCAAATTGTTCCATTGTTTGGGAATTTTGAGATTTAAATAACTGGGTCAACATTAAATGAGATTTATTATAACTTCCACTAATGTACTATCCCCATGTCTCATGATGATGTAGAGGTGACCCTAAGTTGGTGAAGGCTGTGCCAGCAGACTACAAACTCTGGCAGGTCTTGCCAAGCTGGAAAGACTTCAAGTTCCAGTCCAGTGATAGACTGTATATGTGTCATCTGAGGCTCAGCATCACTGTGTCTGGAGAGGCTTATCATCAGGTTGGCAGGTAAGAAATGAATAGTTTGGCCCCGGCAGTTCTTGAAGACCTATTAAGGTCTTGAAGATCTATAAGGTAAAGTGTGGTGTTGCTCAATATCAATGGAAGGAGTACTAATAAAAAGACAATTCAGATCCTTTCATTATGGGAATAAGTTCATCATACCATTATTGAAGATCACTTATTTACTCTTTTTTTGGCATTTTTGAGATCTTGACCTTGTCAAGATATATAAGGTAAAAAGAAGTCCCCTTCCTCCATCCTCTTCTTTATGTTGATTAGCCTAGGAGTTCTTCATTCAGGATCTATAGGTGTTTGTTTTAATTTTTTATAACTATGCTTCAATATAGCTGGATTCCTTTGTATTTCCATATGTTTTATTTTATGCATTTAAAAACTTTATTCTTGGGGCAGCTAGGTTGTGCAGTGAATAAAGCACAGGCCCTGGAGTAACAAGGTCCTGAATTCAAATCCGGATTCAGACACTTAACACTTACTAGCTGTGACCTTGGGCAAGTCAACCCCAATTTCCCTGCCTTCCCCCATCCAAAAAAGCAGAAAGAAATTTTTTAATTAAAAAAAAACCTTTATTCTGAGAAGAGGTCCATAGGTTTCACCAGACAAATTAAGAATTCTTAGACTAAATACTCTCTTTACAACAACAAATACAAGAATCATCTTGCTGGAACCAGTATACAAAGGGTGATGACTATGGAATTTTAGTCATTCATACCCCCAACCATATTTTTATTTCTACAAATGCAAACAATTATACACATGTGTATACTCAAAACTACAGTCATTCTTTTTCTCCTCTGGTTACTAGAAATTGTGGTTGTTCAGTCATTTCACTTGTATCCAATTCTTTGTGAACCCTTTTGAGGTTTTCTTTGCAAAAATACTGGAGTGGTTTGCCGTTTCCTTCTCCAGTTCATTTGCCGGATTAGGAGACTGAGGTAAACAGGGTTAAGTGACTTGCCCAGAGTCACACAGCTAGTTAAGTGTCTGAAGTCACATTTGAGCTCTGGTCTTCCTAACTCCAGGCCAAGCACAAATAATACCAAAAAACTATTTCACTGCATATGTGTGTTTAAATTTTCAAATCTATTAGGTCTGGAATACAGTGACAGAAATACCATGAGATAAGCATTTCCCATTCTTCTTTGGAAAAAACTTCTTCTATATGGCTTCCAGGGTTATACACTGTATGTAGGACCAGAAAATTATAATGTATAATTTATTACACTTAGGTTTGAAGGAAATATTAAGATGTCCTTATAAAATAAGGGAATGAGCCTTAATGATATCTAAGATCCGTTCCAGTTCCAAAATTCTGCAAGAGCCTATATCTATCATCACTTTGCCAAGTAAAGGATGTTTATGAAATACTTTGTTACCATCATGTGCTGATTAGAGGGTTTGGAATGTAGACAACCAAAGCTCACCTCCATTTAAATGTGGTACTTTCTTCCAAAGTGTCATTCATCATGGTTTTTATTATATTATAGATTTAGTCACAAAAGCCATCAGTCAGGAAAAGTATCATGTTAAAGCTGGAAGGTCCTTTTAGAGAGTTTCTAGTCCAATTCCCTCATTAAAGAAGAAGAAACTGAGACTTCATGAGAAGAAATAAATTACTCAAGGTAACACAAATAGTGGAATGGCCAGGATCAGAATGTAAAAGGATTTTCAAAATAAGATATAGAGTAGTTATATACATTAATACAAAAATAGACACAGATTTGAAACATGAATTTATATAGCACACAATGTCAACTAGAAGAAAAAAAGCAAAGTAATAAGAACAACAGGTAGAAAAATAAAAACTATTCTGTGTGAATGAAAGGAAGAATATTTGAGATGTACAGACATGGATAATTGAACAGTATATTGTAGAAGCACATTGGATGAAAGGGTTAAATCTGAAGAGGCAGAGAATAATAATGCTGTAAGGTAAGGAAAGACTTCCTGGCTAGCTGAGACTGCACTAAGGAGTTTGTATTCAGTTTATTGTCAATGGAAGGTGGAAAAAATGGAAAAGGTTGATAGTAGATGTAAAGTAAGAGATTAACTAAAAGAGATTAAACCTGCTAAAATATATTACCTGTCTAAACAATTAAGTGAAAATGCAGTAATCATATGGAAAAAAAGTTTTTAAAATGTGAAACAACTAGGATCATAAAACTTGAGGAAAAACTTGGAAACATAGTTCCAGGTTACATCACTTACCTTCACATAGTCTTCGGTCCAGACAAACTGGCCTTCTTGCCCTTCTCCACATATGACACTCCATCTCTGTTACCTGTGTGTGGGCTATCTCCTATGCCTAGAATGATTTTCCTTCTTGTTTCCAAATCTTAGAATTCCTATTTTCCTTCTTAGCCGAACTCAAGTGTCATTTTCACATAATCCATTCCTCCTCTCCCCTCCCCAAGCTCCCTTGCATGTGCATTTCTTTCATATTTATATTTTGTATGAGAGGCAGCATGATAAAATAGATCCAGTGCTCTCCTCAGAGAAAATAAGAGCTTGGTTCAGCTTCTCCTATTGACACACACCATTTATGTGACCCCTGGCCAAGCCTTTTCACTGCTCATTATCCCAGGCAGCTTTCTAAAACATAAATTTCAGGGAGGGAAAAGTGTTTATCTGCAATGGTAGAGGGAGTTTTCCCATTTCAAATAGGGGTGAGAGGAAATACACACACACACACACACACACACACACACACACACACACACACACATACACAGATTGAGAAAGATATTTTATAGTAGAGAAAAGTATGTTAATTATATACATATATGTTTGTATGGTGTCACCTCTGAAAATGTAGGAGGAGATTGATTGCTAGACCTGTTTCATTTTTTAACTGTATGCCCAACACCTGGCACATAGTGGGTGATTCCTAAAAGCTTGTTGATTGATTAATTGAATACAGGAGGATGCAAAACACACAATGGATGTTTAGAAGCTACCCTGTTGATTAACTTATTCTTCAGTAATTACTGGTTGAAGAAAAATCTGTACTGACAGACTTTTAGACAGGAACTAAAACAACTAAAGCCATTTGGCTACAGAAAACAAAAATAAGTTAAAGGTGATAAAATTCTAGAACCACCAGGGAAAAATAAATTAGATCACTTTTTATGCAGAGGGAAAAATTCAGAGGACAATGGTGCATGAATAAAGAAAATGTAAAATTAATAAATCTATGCAAGGAACAACATTTGGCAAATGGAAAAATGAAAATCTATGGATTTTTTTAGGCTTACATATTGAATATTTATTGAAATAACAAATTCAAAGAAGATAATTATGAAACTAAGAACTATTCAAAACCTTAGATATCACCTGATCCAACCCCCTTATTTGACAACTGAAGAAACTGAGATCTGGAGAGTCTTTCAAAGAGTCCTTTGAACAAAGTCAAAGTCACAAAGCCTAAAAGTGTTGCAGTCAGGTTTCAAACCAAGTTACTCTGATTGCAAAGTCAATGCTACTTGGAATTATGCTGATTCTATAGAGTACCCAATAAGTAGGAACAGGAATTGAATTGAGAAACTGGGGTATGGGAAAGGTTAGGATGAGGGCAGCAAGTTAAGGACAAAAGTAGGCAAAAATCTGAGCTGCTCTCAGTAACTGGCCAAGACATTGTTGCAACAGTATTTCTGGATGTTAAAGTGAGACTTTAGTTAAAATATATTAATGATGTTATTGCAAAACTTCATGGGGAGTGGGGCAGGGTGGAGAGGGGGAATATTGTAGGTGTGTCAGCACAAATGTCCAGAGAGAATGAAAATTTAAAAAATAATAAATGGCAGGTAGAGTTTGTTGAAAAAGAAATCTTAGGATTCCTACTGAGTAGGTCAGAAAAATTTTGGCTCTCCAAATTTCCTCCACAAAAAAAAAAAAAAGACAGAACATCACCTCAAAACAGCAGAATAAAGATGTGGTAGAGCAGCTGTCCTCCTAAGACAATTTGAGAAGACCCTAGAAAAGACCCAAAGAAAGACTCCAGCGGCAGAGATTTGCCCTGAGTGAAGTAAAACAACAGCAAGCCCTGGGAGCAGCTGGGTTGCAGTAGCCTCAGCTTTAGAAATTTTCATCTCACAGACAGTGTGGGGGTCTGACAACTAAGTAGGAGAGGGTTTAAGGATCTTCCACTGTCAAGGGACGCCAAGCACAACTGTGCTGAAAAGAGGTGTCCCAAGCTGTGGCTGCAGGGGAGGAGTTAGTAAACACCAGGTAGCAGTAGGTGCTAACTGTGGGCACTTAAAGGAGAGTAAAGTCCCTGATTTCACTTCCAAGACAGAAGACAGCTGTAGTTGCAGCCACCAGAAGGACTGCAAATCGTTTACAGGACAGTGTGGCTAGGGGCCCAAGCTGTGACTTAGAAGTGGAGAGGAGAGCTGAAGGTTGGACCCCAAGACAGAAATAAAACAGTAAGAAGCTCCAGGGATTTAGAGCATCATTTCTCATACCTCAGGACCACAACTTGATTACACAAATAGCTGTAAAACAAACAAACAAACAAATAAATAAATAAATGGTGAGTAAGCAAAGGAGAAAGAACCCAACAACCATGGATAGTTATTACAGGGATAGAGAAAATTTGGGTTCATATTCATAGGAAGATAATGGAGCTTAAAAAGCCATTCCTTTTTTCAATAAGAAATGTCAAATGGTCCCAAGCACAAGAACAGTTCTTGGAAGAACTTAAAAAGGACTTTTAAACTCAAATAAGAGAGATAGATGAAAAATTAGGGAAAAAAATTAAAGCAATCCAAGAAAATCAAGAAAATTATGAAAAGAAAGTCAGCCAACTATAAATAGAGAATCAAGAACTTAAGGAAGAAAATAATTGCTTGAAAACTAGAATTGGGCAAGGGGAAGTTAATGACATTATAATGCACAAAGAAATTATAAAGGGGCAGCTAGGTGGCACAGTGAATAGAGCACTGGCCCTGGAGTCAGGAGTACCTGAGTTCAGTTCCCCCTCAGATACTTGACACACTTACTAGCCATGTGACTTTGGGCAAGTCACTTAACCCCAATTGCCCTCCAAAAAGAAAAAAAAAGAAAGAAATTATAAAACAAAAACAAAAGAATGAAAAAATAGAAGAGAAATTGATACATCTCATCAGAAAAACAACCAATCTACAGAAAAGATCAAGAATGACATAAAAATAGCCAGACAACTTGAAACTTCTGATGTAAAAAAAGTATCTTGATACAATATTACAAGAAATCATCAAAGTAGAAATAGAAAAAATCCACTGATCACCACCTAAAAGAGATTCCAGGAGGAAAATTTACACAAATATCATAGCCAAGTTTCAAAGCTCCCAGGTTAAGGAGAAAGTACTGGAAGTAACAAGGCAGGGAAAGCAATTTAAATATCATGAAGCTATAATAAGAATTACACAAGACCTAGCAGCTAGATCTTGGAATACTATATTCCACAGAGCAAAAGATCTGGTGTTATGACCAAGGGTAATTTAGCCAGCAAAGTTAAGTATAATCCTGAATGGAAAAAAGTGTTCATTTAATGGACCCGAAGACTTTCACATTTTGTGACAAAAACAGCAGAACTTAAGGGAAAATGTGACATACAATATAAGGCAAACTTTGAAGACCAATTACAAGGGACTCAATAAAGTCAAATTATTCACTTTGTATATGTGAAAATATTATCAGTACTCTTGATTGTCATCATTATTTGGGTAGTTTGAAAGAAAAGCATGGTCTGAGCTGAGCATTATAGGGTGATTCTAAAAAAATAAAACTGTGTAGGGAGAGATAAAAAGGAGTAATTATCTCATACAAATGAGGCATAAAAGGAAAAACTGATGCAGAAGAAGCTAGTAGGGAGAAGGCAGGTAGTGCTGGAACCTTACAATCATCAGGAATGGGTTTAAGAGGGAACAGCATATATGTCTAGAAGGGTATAAAAGTCTTCTAAATTCAGAAAGAAATAAGAGGGCAAGGGGATAGGCTTGGGGGAGAAGATAAAGGGAGTCTCTTAGAGGGGTGAATAGGTTAAGGAATAGGAGGGCAAGGTAGCAGGTATAAGTAAAGCAGAGGAGTGAGGAGGGATAGGGTAAATAGGGTGAAAAGGATAGGAAAAATAGGAAGAAGAATACACAAGAAATTATAGCTTAGAATGTGATTGGGATGAATTTATCTACAAAATGGAAATGGATAGCAGATTAAAATTTTGAATTCAACAATATGTGGCTTTCAGGAATCATTATAAAATTGAGAGATATACACAAAGATAAAATAAAGGGCAGGAGTAGAATTTGGTATGTAAAAAAAAGCAGGGATAACAATCATGATCTCAGACAAAGTTAATGTTAAAATAGATTTAATCAAAAGTGAAAAATAGAGAAACTACACTATGTGTCAACAATATTATCCAATATGGTTTTAGGTCATTTAAAATACCTAGACAGTATAAAATAACTGAGTGTATACCTGCCAAAACAGACACAAGAGCTATATGAACATAAACATAAAGCACTTTTTATACAAATAAATAGATCTAAACAATTGAGGTAATATTTCTTATTCATGGGTAGGTAAAGCCAATATAATTTTAAAATGACAATTTCACCTAACTGATCTATTTATTCAATGTCATCCCAATTAAACTGCTAAAAAAAAAAAACTTCATTGAGAAAAAGCAGTAACAAAGTTCATTTGGAAAAACAAAAGGTCGGGAACTTCAGAGAAACCAGGGGAAAAAAAAAGATATAAAGAAAGTAGCTTCAGCAGTATCAATCGTAAATGGTATTATAAGGTAGCAGCACTGTTGAAGTATAAAAGAGGATAATTTTTATTATTTTAAATTAAAATTTTCTTATATAAATAAAACCTATGTAGTCAAGAATAGAAGTAATGCAGAAAATTGGGGAAGAAAATTTTCATAGACAATCTCTCAAGTAGGATATGATTGGGTTGGAATATTGCTATGGTGTAGGAAATGAGCTGATTGATTTAGAAAAACATGGAAAGACTTGGATTTATGAAGGAAGATGCCATCCACCTTCAGAGAAACAAATGATAAGAGGTGTGTCTATATATGTATATATATACATACACGCTTAATTGTAACCTTCTTTAGAGTGGTAGGGGAAGGGAGAGGGGAAAAGTAAAGTAAGTAAAAAAAATGCACAGCAGACAATAAAAGAAAACCAACAAGGAAGCAAAGAAAAACAGCTTTGAAAACAATGTGTAATATTTCGGTTTTCTTAAAATAGAAATTTATTGTTTTGTATTGAATCCTTATAGTCTGCTGTGTACATGGCAATGATTTTTTTTTTCTTTTCATATGTTGTATTTAAGTTTAAAATACAAAACAATTACAAAAAAAGAAAAAGATTTTTTGGAGGAAGGACTTTAGAGCTAAGTTTGAAGAAGGCAAGGTAGATGAGTTAATGAATCATGAGACTTTATGTGGGGTTAAGTTTATGCCTTATAAAGAAAATAATTAAGAATCCTTAATCAAGGACTAACAAAAAGTTTAGATAGATTTGGAGTCAGGAAGTCCTGAGTTCAACCTCTGTCTTCACCACTTACCAGTTATATAATGATGTGAAAGTTACTTAACCCCTCTGACCCTCAGTTTCCTCATCTATAAAATTAAGATAATGATGCCTGTAATACTTACTTTATAGAGTTATGGTGAGATTTACACAAGATAACATATGTAAAATATTTTGCAAGCTTTAAAGTCCTACATAAATGTCAGGTGTAATTATTGTTTATTAGAACAAATGCTTTTGGGTGGCTAGGTGGCACAATGAATAGAGTATCGGCCCTGGAGTCAGGAGGACCTGGGTTTGGATCCGGCCTCAGATACTTAAAACACACACACACACACACACACACACACACACACACACACACACACACACACACACCCACACACCCCTGTGTGACCCTGGGCAAGTCACTTAACCCCAATTGCCCTCCAAAAAAAGCAAAAAAAAAAAAGAACATATGCTTTAAATAAGCTTGTAAGATGTCAGAGAAGATTAGGAAAAAAAGAGCTTTTCAGTTAGCCAGTCAACAAGCATTTATTAAATGACTATTATATTACAGGTACTGTGCTAAGTACTAGAGATGCAAAGAAAGGCAAAAGATAATACCTGGGAATTAGATTGCACAGTGGATAAAGCACCAGGTCTGGAGTCAGGAAGACCTGAGTTCAAATCCACCTTCAGACACTTATTAACTATGTGACACTGGGCAAATCACTTAACCCTGATTGCCTCAGTTTCCTCATCTGTAAAATCAGTTGGAGAACAAAACGGCAAACCACTCCAATATCTTTGCCAAGAAAACAGAGTTGGACATGACTGAAACAATTAAGCAATAACAACACTTTCAAGTGAAAAGCCTTGAATGCTAGTCACAAGAATGTAGATCTGACAAAAGTTATCATAGCCTGAAGGGAGTGTAGAATGCCAGGGTTTACAACGTACCATGCAGCACAGCAGTAAGAATCAACAGGAGGGGTAGACAAGATAAGTATTTACTCAGAGCACAGAAAGGCAAGATGAATAATAATTTTCAGTGTCACTTTTTATAAATGCACAGAGATTTAATACCAGAAAATTCCACTAGCTATGGCCCATAGATATATATTCTGTGATAGGTCAGGTCTTACAAAGACCTGACCTTTCAATAGAAAGCAACATGCAGGACATTCAAATTTTTGTGTAGGGGAAGAAGGACATAATTTTCAATCTTTACCTAGAGCATAAAATGCTCTGCCAATAGTAGAAAAATGGCCAGGGTTCAGCCATGGAAAGCAGAAAGCTCTGAAGTGTAAACCCCACCTGAGCAACTGCTAAGAAAGAGCAAGACCATATAGTTTCCTGATGCTGCTAATAAGATGCCAAGTTTATTTAAGACCTCCAATATGTGCTCATTCTTACACATGTACAGTTATTGCATGGAGTAGTTGGTAAGTTGGTATAGATGGAAGGATTGAGTGTAGTACACCTGAGGGTGTGTCAGAAGCTTGGGAATCCCATTTGTTTGCTTGTGATTCTGAAGTAGGGGTAAGTGAACCTGGGCACACAACAGAAGACTAATCTAACGGACTATGGAAGAAGTAAATTCTACAGTAGGTATGGAGCCCAGCCCATCCTGAGAGACTACATATGGTCATAATGAAGGTCATTATTTTAGGATTATTGTAGATCATATCTTAGGATCATAGGATATTAGATTTAGAGTTGGAAGGGACTTTAGAGGCCATCAAGTCCAACCCCCTCATTTTACAGACGAAGAAACTGAGGTACAGAGAGATTATAATATGCACAGAATCATATAGTTAGGGTCTAAGGTGGAATTTTGACCCAGATCTTTCTAACTCCAAGTCAGGTGCTCTATCCACCATGAACTAAGTTTACAACTATTAATCAGGTTTAGTCTTAAAATATTTCTCTAAATTGTCATTTTAATTTAAATTGGCACTGTAATCTTTTTTTACAGGAAAATACAATGACTAATAGTGAGAGAAAGCACAAGCTGACTCAGAGCTTAGGGAGCAAGTGCATATATAACCTGTGGCCCAGGGCCAACCAAAGTCTCTGGGCTCATGGACTGGGTCTCATCATGCTGCAGCACAACCTTAATCAATCAATTGATTGATAAGCATTTATCAAGCTCCTGCTTTGTGTAGGTGCTGATCCAGGTTCTCATGATACAAATAAACAAATTATACAGTCCCTACTCCCTAGGAGCTTATATTCTAATAGGGGTATAGTACATGTTCCCAGAGTTGATATACAATAAATATAGGGATTAAAGTGGAGAAAACGAAGAATCTAAGGGTCATATTTTCTCACTGGAACATTGCCTCTACCAAAGTTTCTCCAAGAAAATCTCTAAATTTACTGATGGTATAGTTTACTTCTAGGTTTTCAAAAAAAATGGCTAACAGGGCTCCCAAACTCCCACACAGGCACTCAAGGTACTGTATGGGTATAGTTTATGGAGTGGTCTTTTATTTTACCCTACTAGAGAAAACACAGAAGATGTTAAAGAAAACACATAAAGCATTCAAATGACCCATTAGACTCTTTTCTCAGAAAGGAAATATACTCCATGGGGCTGCAGGACAACCAATCCCCTTTCCACTGAACCCATACTATCTAAGCAATTCAGAGAAATAGCCAAGAGAATTGGCAAGGCTCCAGTCTTCCTGCTTCAGGGGTCATCTGAAGATGTTCTTCCTTCTCTAAAGACCATACATCTCTCTCTAAGAGGTCAGTGTCCAAGTGCTTGAACTTTGGAACTCTTGAGCCTGGGATTACCCACAGCACTCCACAACCTCCAAGACTTGTAAAGTCCATTCTTAGGGTATCTCCTCTCAAATAGTTTGCAATCATCAATTTCTGCTGCTTGCTTCTGTAGGAAATCTTATCAATGCCCTGGCTGTTTGGGTAGGGAAGTGTCTATCTTCAGGAACTCTAGTCTCTGACCTGTGCTTAGAAAAAGAAATAAAAAGGGGTGGCTACGTGGCACAGTGAATAGAGCACTGGCCCTGGAGTCAGGAGGACCTGAGTTCAAATCCGGCCTCAGACACTTGTCACACTTACTAGCCGTGTAACTTTGGGGAAGTCACTTAAACCCAATTGCCCTCCAACAAAAAATAAAGAAATAAAAAGGAAGCGCCAGGAACTTGAAGTCCAGAAACCTTAGGCTGCCTAGGCAAGTGCCTTTGGTTCACCATATGCTTTCCTTACAAGTCTCCATTAGCTGTTCCAGGATTTCCCTATCTTCCTTCATCACAGTCCTTATGAAGGTCCCCTCTCCTACACTCTGGTCTAGAAGATCAAGGGAGATAGAGAAAAAACAAAAACAAAAAACCATGACCAACTCACTTTTATAGCCCATCGTGGAGATACGGCTCTTCTAAAGAGAATATATGCTAGCCCTTCCTGCTTCTGACCCTCAGCTTGCAATGACTGATTATCTTGGGGGTAGCCCCAGCCACTGGGAGCCAATTAGAGGACTTCTGTGTGTCTTCTCAAGAAGTTGCCCTCCTCAATGAGACAGGCTCTACAAGTTGCTCCAAACAAAGGTCTGTGCCCTGTAATTTCATCAAATTGACTGTAGAATTAATCGAGTAATCTGGGAAGAGGGACTTTCCCAGAGTTGATCCCTTGATCAACAACCCACTCCATACACAAAAGGTCTTTGTATGGAAGCCTTACTGTAGGAAGAACCTTTTTTTTTACTTTCCTCTTTGATGAACATTTACCAAACAGGGATAACTATATCTAAAGTTGAATTTAGTCCTATCAGTCTGTTTTAATTAATTTTCCATTCCCCTTTTACCAACAATAAAGCTAAAATATAAATGGGCCAACTGATTTAGCTATCTGTATATTGTTGTCCTTGTTGTTGTGGTTTGCCCTTCATTCTGGAAAAGGATTACGATGGCATGAAGGTGATGTCATGATTTGCAAGTGAATTGGATTTAAGTGAGTAAGTGTTGTACAAAGTTGCCAGCCTCACTCTTTCCTCAAGAGCCATCTGGGCTCTGTGGTAAGACATAGATCAGGACAACTGGAGATGGCCCCAGATGCAGTGGGAGACCTTGGCCTTTTTAAGTTAAGGTCTTTCCTAGGTCTCAATTTGACTGAGGCAAAGCTGATTCAGTGATTAAGGCTAGGTAAGAATTGAAAAAAAGAATGGCCTCTTTTACCTGGTTTTAAAAAAAATCAATATGGGAGGAGAAGACCCTCAGGGTATATGTTCAAAACAGAAACAATTGCTATTTACACTCACTCTGAGCCATCCAGAGCCCAAACAATAACCAAGCAAGGCTTGGGTTGGGACCTATTATTGGTCAATGAGAGCCAGAGTGATTTGGTTTTTAAGGTATATCCTTAAGAAAAATCTAGCCCATAAACCCTAAGATATCTTTTGAGGTTTCAGCAATGACGGAAGGAAGGAAGGAAGGAAGGAAGGAAGGAAGGAAGGAAGGAAGGAAGGAAAGAAAGAAGGAGCGAGCCACATTGCCTCACTGGAACTGACCAGTTAGGTCCCCAGTGGAGCAGTTCCTACTATTCACAGGTTATTGTTTGTCTTTCATTCTTGAAAAGGACCATGACATCAAGAATGTGATACAATAACTTGCAAGTGAATTGGAGAGATCTGTATATGGGGCTGGCACAGGTAGGCAAGAGAGTCGTGGTCAAGATAATACTGAAAATAGGGTATTCCTAATGGTTGGGCCTTTGTCTTAACCATGTTACTATATTCCCTCCAAACATACAGTTTTAAAGTTCATGCCTGGTTCTAAAGGAACAATTCAACACAAACCAAATGCTGTTTTTCCCCAATGAGCAGAAGTATCATGGTTCAACAGCTAGAACAATACACCAGGGGTTTATGTTTTATTTCTCACTCATGTCTGTGTCTTAGAGCAGAACAGGTCTTTCATTTTGCAATGCTTCTGTGTTCTCACTTGCAAAAACAGGGATGCTCATGCTTGTCCTGAATGAATCAGGTTAAAAGGTTTGGTCTCTGCCCTTGAGTAACAAACATTCTGTCTGTCTTTTTAGAAATAATTGTGAGTGAAAATAATAATAGCATTTGGCACTAAGGTAGCTCAGTGGTGGTGGTGTTTCTTTACCTACCACTCTCACTACCAAAAATTTATATCCTAAAAGTTACAAACATTTATTAAGTGCTCACTATTTGTCAACACTATGCAAAGCATTGAGGCTACAAAGCCTAAAAGGAAACGTCTCCTGCCCTCAAGGACCTTACATTCTATCAGAGGAGATAGGATATGCACAACAAGCATATATAAAATATAAATACAAAATAAATATAATTGGGAAAGGGGAATTAGTAGCCAATGGGAATCAGGAAAAGCCTATGTAGGATGTAGAGCCCTTTCTTGCTGCCAGTCTGTTTTATCTGAATTCACTGCTAGTATTATATTTCAGGCATTAATACCATCCAATTTTAGAGACCTTAGAAATCATCTAGTTTTTAAAACCATAACTGCTCAACAAAGGTTGAGAAAATCATCATGCTGCCTGCAGTTACTACAAATTTACATTACATAATCTCAACAGTGTCCAGACTGTGGCAAAGCAATCCTTTTATACCTCCCCCCACTTCTATTGACTGTCTGTCCCACTCAACTGCAGTGGTTCTTCCAAACCTTTTCATACCTCTTCAAAACTCCCATGGCTCCCCATCCCCCTGCCATCTCAGCTTTAAAATCTTGCCTCATATTTCCCTGAAAAAAAATGAGGCCATTTGCTGAGAGCTCCCTCTTACCTCCTACTCATTTCACATCATCTCACATTCAGATGCCTTCTGCCACTATGTCCTCCTTTACTCCTGTCTCATTTAATGAGGTGGTCCTTTTCCTTGTGAAGGCAAGCCTTTCTCTATGCCCATTCCATCTCATCTTCTCCAGAAGATTGCCCCCTCTGTCATTTTTACTCTTTCCTTTATCATCAGTCTCTCCCTGTCTATTGGCTAATTCACAGCAGTCTACAAACATGCCTAAATATCCCATGTCCTCAAAAAATCCACACTGCTAGCTATTGTTCCTTATCTCTCTTCCTTTTTATAGATAAATTCCTAGAGAAGACTAACTACAATCAATGTTTCTGCTTCCTTTTTTTCTTACTGTCTTCTTAACTCTACAGCCTAGCTTCCAACTTCATCATTCAACTAAAACTGCACTGTCTCAAAGTTGCCAGTGATCTTAACTATAAAACCCAATGATCTTTTCTCAGTCCTCATCTTCCTTGACCTCTCTGCAGCCTTTGACAGTGTCAATCACCCTTTCTCCTTTATAATCTCTTCTCTAAGTTTTTGTGAACTACTTTAATTCTTACTGTCCTTCCACCTATCTGACCTCTCCTCAGTCCCGTTTGCTGGATCTTCATCCAGGTCATGCTTGCTAATGATGGTTGTCCCCAAGGACTCTGTCTCCCTCTCTACTGGATTTTGTCAGTTTTCATGCATTCAATTATTATTGTACTGATGATTATCAGATTTATTTATATACCTCAAATTTTTCTCCTAATCTTCAGACTGACATCTCCAACCACCTCTTGGACATCTCAAATCTGAGGTCCCATAGACATCTGAAACTAAAAATGTTGAAGATTGAACTTATCTTTTCCCCAAAACTCTTTCAAATTCCAAAATTCGCTGTCAGGGGCAACGCCATCTGTCCAGTCACCCTGGCTCATATCCTAATGGTCACCCTTGACTTCTAATTCTTTCTCATCACCCCCATTAAAATATATATATATATATATATATATATATATATATATATATACACACACACACATATACACATATATATACACATAGCCACATCCCATTGATTTTACCTTACTAATATCTCTCACATATGTCCACTTCTCTCCTCTGACACTGCTACCACACTGGTTCAGGTCCTCATCACCTCATTCTGGACAATAGCCTGCTGACTGTTCTCTCTGCCTCAAATCCAATCCATCCTCCACTCAGCTATCAAACTGAACTTCCTAAAGTTCAGATCTGAACATCTCAGTCCTGTTATTTAATCAGTCTCAGTGGGTTCCCTATCACCTCAAGAATCAAATATAAAATTGTCTTACTTTTTCAGTCTTCTTTCAGTGTACTCACCCCCACATACTCCATGATTCAGTGATACAGGCCTTTTCATTGTTCTTCACATAAGACATTGCATCTCTGGACTTCATGCATTTTTACTGCCTCTTTCCTCGTACCTGTAATGTACTTCCTCATCATCTACACCTCCTGTCTTGTCTAGCTTCCTTAAAGTCCCAGATAAAACTCCACCTTTCCCAAGAAGCCTTTTCTGATAGCCCTTAATACCAGTGCCTTCCCTCTATCAATTACTTCCAATTTATCTAGTATATAACTCACTTGTCCATGGATATTTGTGGGTTTTAGCCCCTATTAGATTGTGGGTTCCTTGAAAGCAGGAACTGTCTTTGCCTTTCTTTGTATTTCCAAAACTTAGCACAGTACCTGGCACATAGTAGGTGCTTAATAAATGTTTATTGACTGACTAAGGCCTAGAGTGGTGAAGTGGCTTTCTTTGGGACAGAGACACAGTGAGGAAGCCAGAATAAGAACCCAAGATGCCCAGTTTTAAGTAAATTGCTCTTTTCATTACATCATCTTAACTCCTTATCTTGTGGTAATATTACTGCCATAACTTAACTGATTTTCCAGGCTCAAATATATTCTTCACTCTGCTCTTGTGCTATAATTTGACTTTTCATGCAAAATTACTTATCCAACATATCCTCACCTAAAACATTATCTCCTTGAGGGAAGGGACCATGCCATTTCATTGTCATTGATTTTCTGTATAATCTTGAGTTGACTATTTTAGTTCTTTGAATTTCCATTTCATCTATAGGATGAACAGACTAGAGTAGATAATCTTTATGGTATCTCCCAGTTAGATTATTTTGTATTTCTACATTTCTTTTTATCCCCCACAACATAAAACATATTATATTGTATACAATAAACATTAGAGAAGTGGTAGTTTTGCCCTAGCCAAGTCACATATGAAGTAATGTGTTCAGTTGGTGGTATCATATTTTAAGAACGATGTAGAAAGAATGGAGCATGTTCAGAAGAGAGCAACAAGAATGGTAAGAAATTTTTTAAAAAGAATGCTGAGGATAGAGACAGTCTTTATGGGGATCATTCAATAGAGCTGCCTGTGGTTAGCTCAAAGAAGAGACATATGGAAGATATGATAGTATTATCAAATTTATAAAGAACTGTTACTTCAAAAAATAATTAGACTTGATATCAAAGGGCAAAACTAATAAAAATGGGCAGAAGCTATAAGCATAAATTTTCTAACAATAAGAGCTACTCAAAAGTGGAATGTGCTGCTGCCCTAAGAGAAAGAAAATTCCCTCCCAAGTATTATTGGAGGTCTTCAAACAAAGACTGGATAATCACTTGTTGGAAATGTTTTTTAAGGGATTTTAGAACAGTCAACTATTAGATGTGATCTCTGAGGTCCTTTCCAGTTCTTATATTCTATGAATGTTATTTCATTCATATTGGCACTCTCCCCAATAACATTGATTATAGCCCTTCCATGCCTTAATAGAACAACTTCATGAGTTACTATAGTCTCACACACACACACACACACACACACACACACACACACACACACACACACACACACACGTTTTATGGACAATCGTCTAATGACGACTTTCTCAGGACCTAGCTAGCTTCACAGACACCCAGGACACTCAATGAGTAATGTATAAAGTCTTTCTATCTTGGTAATATCTATTAGAGCTTGCACTCTGCTGGCAAAGCTTTTCTCAACTTACTGTCACCTCCATATCATGATGAGTCATTAGTGCAGACTTGAGTGGAAGTGAAAATTAAATATGATAACTTTTCACTGCCTTCTCTTGTACAAATCAAATGCAGTCAAGCATAATCAATAATAATAACTAGTATTGATATAGTATTTTAAGGCTTACAAATCTAATTGCAAGTCAAAATTTAGGCAAGAAATTCTTTGTTCACTTGTTTTTTTCTTCTGTGAACATAGGTCAAACTCTTTTGATCAATCTCATGTGATCCTTACAAAAACCCTGTTAGGTAAATACCACTTATTAATATAATTTTACAAATCTGAGGAAACTGAAACTGAGAAGGGGTTAAGTGATTTGCCCAGGATTATACAGCTAGTAAATTTTTGGAGCAGAATTTGAACTCATGTCTTCTTGCCTCCAAAGCCACTGTGTCACTTACGGCAGCTAGGTGGTGCATTGTCCACTTACTGGTTATGTGATACTGGGTAAGTCATTTAACATTTCAGTTTCCCCTCCACTCCAATACCTTTGCCAAGAAAACCCCCAAATGGGGTCATGAAGACTCAGACACAACTGAACAACAAACTGTGTTATTTAGTTGCCTTGTCATCTGCATTACTATCTATATTTTAGAAATTTGGAAATTGAGACTCAGAAAGTGAAATACCTTCCCTGGATCACATACCTTAGAAGGAGCAAAGGCAAGACAGTAACTGACCCCATAACATTCTTTCTGTTGTATCAGATTGCCTCCACAATTCAGGTCCATAAACCAATCTGAGATTTTCCAAGTTGTGAAAAGTCAGGCACCAAGCTGTGCTTATTAATTCAATTTATAACAATGAAGCACAAAACAGAGCTAGGTCACACAACACCACAGATGATTCAGTCTCATTTATATGAGGACAAAAATTTGTGAAATGTGTTGGCACTTCACCTATTCTGCCTGGGTATAAAAGAAGTCTTGAGCTCAATGATTATTGAGCCTTGGGCTCAGAAATTAGATTCTAGATTATACTGGATTACAAGCTCCATGAGCATACTATCTTCATTTTCTTATACTTTATGTTTAGCACAGTGTTTTGTATCATTTTCTAGGTTCCTACATTAATTCCCTATGTCTATAACTCTCTCCAGTATTGGACAAGATTGTGAATCCCTCTTAGCCTTCAACATGTACCTGAGGTAGGCATAATGGTACTGGAAATAGGGATCTGGTTTGACTCAAAAAAGAAAGAAATGGAGAAACAGTGAATGAATAAGCAGGTTGTTGTGGTTAATGTGTTATTGTTGAATAAATGAGCGAATGAATCAAGCAGCAAAGAATAGTGAAGACAGACGGCTATATGGTTAAGGCATTAAAGGAAATAAGTAGACAAGAAGAAAGGTAAATATGGTGGGGACACAACTGTGGATGGTTAGTTTGGGATCGTTGCAAAAGAAGTCTTTTATTTTTTTCAATGTTTAGGGGTTTGGTTTTATTTTTTTAAGAAAGACTAGAGGCATAAAAACTAATAGCAAGATTGGGGAAAGGAATAAAAAATTTAAAAAAAACTTAGATCAGGGTTCTTAACTCATGAACTTATTTAGATAGATGATACAAAGAGGTGGGGGAGGGCAAATTGTATGTAAATATAATTGGTTTCCTTTGTAATCCTATGTATTTTATTTTGTGAATTAAAAGAAAATTCTAAGAAGGGGTCTATAGATTTCCAAAGGAGTCCATGACACACACACACACACACACACACACACACAAAAGTTAAGAAAACCTAAAAGACCATCTCCCTCTGAAATTAAAGGTTTAAAAAAAACTGCAATGGAGAAGGGAGGAAAGACCAGTTGCAAAATGAAGACTTAACATTTCTTGCAAAAATGCATTGAAATTATGAAGTCAACTTTCAACAGGAAGTAATACAATGAAAATGTATCTTTCAAAGAAAGAAAACTAGTTTTAAGAATCTATTGACACCTGTTTATATAGGAAACACAAGGCAAGAAGTAAGAGTTCGAAAATGATCCAATTGATAATCAAATGAAAATTCTAGGAACCCAGGGATAGATATTTTTGGATTGGGTTATTTTTGGACTGAACATTTTTTTCAGAGACTAAGTTTAAGTACTTTGATTTCTTTTTAAAGTATCATTCTATTGAACCTTTTAAAATGGCTCATTTTAAAGATGAATACAATGCCCTCTGTTCTGCTACAAATCACAAAAAGAAACCCTTTGAAGAATAGTGTTCTTGGCACTATAGAGAAGATACAATATATTTATTTCAAGTAGAATAGACTGGAAGCATACAGACACCTAGATGACTTCCACTCCTAGTGTCTTAAATATCATATGTTGAAAATATATGATGAAGATGCCAGCTTCCTATTTTAAATTAGATTGAAATTAGAATAAAGATCATGAAAATGAAGAGCATGGAAAAGTTAAAGGGATGGAACTGACATGAATAAAAAAAGAAACATTAAGTATTTGAGGGACAAATGTTTGAGGGAAAAATAGGTGGAATTTTTTTTTTTAATCTTAAGACTATCACAAAGGTAAACATAAAAACATTTTATGACATATCATGGAACATCACTTATGACATATCACGGAATATGTGAATTATATATTTATTATATATGATGCTCTACTGAAGCCAATCATCTCATTAATATATGTAGCATATAGATGTTTTGAAACTGTATTTAATAAATGTTACATATGTGTGAGAAGATAACTACTCTACTATGTAGGCTTTTTAACAAATGAAATTTTATTTCAAGCATGATTTGAGAAGGTAACCATTAGGATAGAGTACAATAACGCAGAAGTTCTCTCTTTAGAGAAATTCAATAGTAGGGGAAAGAGGTAGGCATGAGCAAAGTACTTAAGAGTTATCAAAAGGGATCAGCCTTGCCACTCATGATATTTCTGAAGAGTCTGAATATAGAACATGAGTAGGGGAAGCTTCCTAATTCAGGAGTTCCCTATATCAACTAAATCACTATTTCTATCCTTGTTTACTATAAGATGATTTTGGTTTTGATACCATATAGTAGTTGTATTTGTAAGTTTAAAATCACATATTCATTCATTATTTTAGAATGTGTAAATCATATATGCTATTTTCAGAGCATCTGAAAACAAGTAGCATATTAATATGTCCATAAAACTTATTTTAGAAGCAATCAAAATGTGCATAAAATTTCGAAAGGTGAAAGCAATCTTTAAAAGAGCAGAACCTTTTATTTTGTAACCAAATTAAGGAAGCACCAGCAAGGAATAGAAGTAAAGGAGTTAGATGTAGAAGGCATTTAGTCTTCTAGTTATAAATGCCGTGATTTATTTAGCAACATCTTTAGTAATACATACATCCTATCTTTCAACTTACCAAAAGTTTAAATCTTCAAAATCCAAAAATGACATCTCTTCCACCATTAGGCTTTTCTACCATATTGACTTCATTTTTTTTTGTATCCAGGTAGTTCCTTAAAAACATCTTCAACAAATATTTTCTAAAAAATTGGACTTTTTAACATGTACTCCCTTATGAAATCCATAAATGAATATGTAACAACATGTGGAGTGATCAAATTGATAAATTATTAGGCATGTGGTACAATGCTGGATTCTTTAAATTTTGTCATCACTCAATCATGTCTAAGGGACCTCATGCCAGAAATTTCTCTCTGAAAGTATTTGATCAATTATATCTTGATACATTGTTTAAAAAAAAAGGCTATCCAAATCTTTACCCTCTGTTTCTTTTAAGTGTAAAACCAGAAGTATCTGTCTATCATCATTTCGGTCTAGCCATTTCACAAATGTTTGTTCAATTAATGAATGAATAAATGAATGATATATTTAGTTTGAAAATATACAACAAAGATCTGACTTAGGATTGTCATCATAAATACCTACTTGGAAAATTCATAAGTAAAGCTTTTGTTCTGTAATCCCAGGCTGGAAAACAATAAACTTTTATTTAAGAAATTCAGGATGTGGCTAAATGAATGTGCTTACTCAATGACAAATGTTTCTAAGGTATAACTATGACTGATTAAGAGTAAACTGTTCACTGCCCAGTGCTTTGACCTGCTCAGTAGCCTCTCATTCTTTAATAGCCAATATACTGGCAACACTGTAAAATATTATTCCCAATGCCCAAAATGATGAATTGTAGCTGGTGTTTTTTTTTTCAACTGCAGTCAATGAACCTCTATGGTATATCCATTTCTGATATTCAGCAAACATTAAATGATGAAATATGGGATTCAAAAATCTAAAATCAGAATACTCACCAGTCAAATAAATGGATAGTTTAAAGTACATAAAATAGAATAGAATAACTCAATTCAATTCAATTTAGCTTAACAAGTGTTTATTGAGTACCTACTATGAGCTAAGAACAAAGATATTTCTTTGATGTTTCTGTATTCACCTACAGAAAATATTTCCCTGTGTAACAATTTTTAAACTGAAAAAATAACTCTAGTTTAAGAGTTGACTGGCTAACAAGCTGGCTTTGCAAAGCACTTGCTCTGGTTTAAAATGTTTTAATAAGAAAATATGATATTCTTATTTCTCTCTATACTTTAAATCAGTTCAGAACTAAGATGGAAAAAAAAACTTGAAGCAATAAAATACCACAAAAACATACACTTATGCCAATGGAGAAATACATTAAAATCTAAATTGTATAAAAGTAAAAAATATATTATAAATAATGTATCTATAGAGAGGTATATATTACACAAAATAAAAGAAAAATTATTTTTGGACTAGTTCTGTAATTTCACCAGCAGAGAGAACTTCCAGTGAGGAAACTCCCTCTATCAATGTAGATTACAGCTGCTCTAAAATTTAATCTCCAGAGGTAGTGAGATGCTTGATGACTTGCATAGGGTCAAATAGGTAATGTGTGTTAGAGGCAGGACTTGAACCCAGGTCTGCCTGACTGAAGCTATCCACCCATGCCTGATAGTGGCACATAAGTATGGAGCTAGTCATTATTGCATTAATAATTGTATAGCATATATAAAAGAATCTTGGAAGAACTAAATGTTCAACCATTTCAAAAACTGATTTTTAAGGCTAACCTTGGAAAATCACTTGGTAATATAAGAATTTGAATTTCAAACACTTATTTACTTTCAATATTTGAAGCATTAATCCATTTGCTTCTTGAGTTCACCTTTCATTTTACAACAAAATGTGAATCTGTGAAATTGTAGACTAAGTCATCTAAAGCATATTAACTTCATGTTCAGAGACACAGAGAAAGATGAGGGAAAGGGCAGACTGTTTACAAAGACAAAGAAGGACCCATTTGGTAGTTTCAACTTTGTAATATATAACTATTTAATTCTTAGCATTGTATACTCTTGAGAAGGCAAGTGAAACAAAGTGATACTATGTGTTAGAGGACAGAGGCATTTGACAGCCATTTTCTCTCCTTTATACAATTCCCATAGCCCAGTTGTACTTAAGTAGATAGAATTCCCCTTAGCCTGCTAGTCATGTCCCCAGATGTGGAGTATAAAGTATTCTAATTTGTTCTCTACCAAGCAATGAAGAAGTCACACCATCAAAAAAAGGAAATGATATATACACACTCTACAATTACTCTTAGAGCCAAAGCTGTGACTCACCACAGCCGCCTGCACAAGACAATTTGGCTACTGGAAAATCCTGATTAATGACATTTTCCTTTAAGCAGAGTAACAACCTGACCTGCCCAAACTCCCATCTTTTCATCTCACCCATTTCTGCTTGCATTACCTATTACTCTTTCCAGGAGCACCTGGAGAGAAGTTTAAAGAGGAAAAAAATGTTTCATAATCCTTTATTAACCTCACATCCAAGTAATCTTCATACAAATGGAGATCAGCTTCCTTTATGTCAGCGGCAAGATAAGTGGGGGTGGGGGGGGATGGAGGAGGATGCTTCTGATGGAGATAGGACTCACTCAGGGTACACTAAGGATTTCAAGTTATTCTCTAATCTCAATTGTGATTAATCCCTATCTACAAATAAGGGCACTCAGAAGATCACATATCATTTCTGCAATTGTGGGAGTCACTATTAGCCCTGTTGTGTTCAATGCACAAAGAAGCAATAATTCCAAGAGAGCTGGTTAGTGCTACCACAAATTCAAGGCCACCAAGATGTATTTCCTAAGGGAAGCCAATTACTTGAGTGCCCCCGTACCTAATCAAAGAGCTCTCCTCCCCTGCCATAAGTCTTGAGATGACAGGGAAAGAAAGCTCTGGTGCGCCCCAGGCTCCCACCCCCCATCTTTTCGAGCTTTCAAAACCACCCACAATACAGGCTTGCAGAGGTAATAAACACGGAAAATAAATTCACTGCCAAACGCTTTATTTTTAATCAATACAAGAGGCAGCCTCCACGGTTAAGTCACAGTCCAAATTCGAAGCCCTTCCGGGAAGTCACCACCACCTCACCTCAGAGAAGCCACAAACATACGGGAGCTGGGCTATAATGACCTAAGGAGTGTGGGAAAAGCCAAAAGGAACAGAAGATGATTTTTAGAAACAAATGTTTTTTTGTAATTCAATTAAGTAAATAAACCCGCTCTTATTTTGTGCTTGAAGTTTGCTTCTTCTCATTCATATCTTCTCTACTGCTTGATTTCTTCCCCCTTTTCCACCTCTCTTCAAACTCTTTAATCGCCTGCTGAATTCTCTCCCCACCCAAACTTGCCCTGCTCTCTCCCTCAGTGGGAGAGCTCCGGTTTCCAAAGAAGCCCATCTACTCTGCTCATAGCACCCCATCCAGGAACAGCAGCCCAGACATTCCATCCCTATCCCCCGCCACCACCACCCCCATTCCATCCCCCAGGCTGAGCACTGGACCACACCTGGGATGCGCTCAGCCAGGACAGTCACTTCCCACCTCTCCCTCTCCTGGAGCACACACACGCGCGCACACACGTACATACACGCACCACCCCCTCAGTATGCCAGGACTGTAATAATTATCATCATCATTATATCGCCTGTAATCGTTGGAGAACAAATCCAGAGAACAGCAACAGCCGCCACCGGGGGAGGCTTAGTTACAAAATCCTGTGCTGGGTTCTGCCTCGCATAGCAACCACCCTTTAAAAAGCCCCAGTGCTCCCCACTCACATTTGGAAAGCGGGGGACACTCACCCCTTCTGCTAGCAACCTCCTTCTCCACTCCCATCCCCCATTTGTCAAGAGAGCTTCCCACTTCTTCGCAGAAATCCATTCCCAACCCTGTAGGTAGTAAGCCTCTTTCCTCCCAGATCCTCATCCATCCACAGCTTGGACACTTGCTACATTTAACACCAGTCATTCCAAATCCACGTTGGCATCTTTCTGCCACTCTTGGGCTCCTGCTGTGGGGTCCCTCAAAAGCTCAGTCGTGGAAAGTATTCTCTAACCTGTCCCCCTACCCAAAAGAACCGCAGGCTGCCCCCTCACTCCACTCTCAAGCTTCATGGAAGCAAGTATCCAACACTCACCACCTCTATCCTCCAGCTGGCGGAGAACCGCAACTGGTAATGTTACATCTCGGGTTGCTGCCCCACACACTAGGGGCTTTGGACCTCCGGAGACCCCAGCGTAGTCGGAAAGCACCCCTCCCCAGCCCGCCTCCGCATCCAGATACCAAACTCGGTTCTGCGATCCTCTCCTCTGCTGCACCTGCTGCGACCCTATTGCGGAAGAGAAGCTCGCCCCTACTGACCCCCAAATTCCAAAACCTGCCCAAATGGCTAGTTTGTAGTGAAGAAACAGCCTTTGAAATCAAGTGCCCTCCATTCAGTATCATTGCATTCCCTCCATTCCCAGTCCTGGCTTCTCCCATCTCTTCCCAATAACCCCCGGCTGCTGGGACCCCATGTAGAAGACAGAAAGCAAGATACAGAGAAAAATCAAAGGCAGATGCTGCCAGTTTACACACAGTACACGCTGCCGGTCCACGGTCAGCCCCCCGGCCAAACTCCATTCCCCAATGGGTTAGTGCATCTGTTAGGAGCAAGGAGCACGTCCCAATGGCAGCTGCTGCACCCCACCATCGTTCCCCTTAAGTGTGGCTGGTGGGTGTTGTTGCCCTGCTATTCCCTTCTCTCCCCAGCTCCACTCCGCTAACAACCAACCTCCTCTGTCCGTGGCTTTTCTAACAGAGTCGGTCGTTCCAGACTTTGCAGTACCAAAGCCACACTGGTTGTCAACTCCCAAATAGGACCAAAACCAGTCCCCTGGGTGCAAACTGGACCTTTGTGGCGCCTACCACCACCCCCTAGAACATAGACAGACCCCTTCCTCATCACTTTTCACCCTCTGCCCGGTTCTCTGGGTCTCCCCCCTGGTTCTGTACAGTTCGGGGGTGGGGGTGGATTTCTTACCTTTTTCAGCGCTGACATTCTCATGCATTACTATTTCAGCAGGTTCGGGGTGACATGATGAGGTGGCCAACCCCCCTAGGTCAGGTTCAGAGAGAAAGTGGGCAGCGAACGGTGCTCAGAACATCAGGCTCCGTGGCTGAGGTTGTACTGGACATTCCATGCGCTAAGGCTCCTGCTTCTGGCTACAGCCGAGGCTGCTTCTGTGAACCCCCCCTCCCCTCCCTCCCTCCCTCCCTCCCCCCCTCCACACACACACACCCCCGCCCCGCGCGCGCACACACACTCACACATACACACACTCACATACACACGCGCGCGCTCTCTCCAGACTCTCGAACTGGTTCTCACGGTCTGCACCTGCGCAGTCCCCGAGACTGGGAGGCACCGGCGCACTTGGGGGGCTGTCCCGCTCCCGGCTCCATCTAGAGAAGGTCCAAGGCGCTTCCTTTTCTTGGTGCTTTGAAACGGAGTAACGCCAAAGATGCCTTTTTGCAACCCAAACCAGCCTTGGCTACTGAGCATGCCCGGTCCTAGTGCAGAAGGACATTTTGCCCTGGAGAAACCTTCAGTGTCCTCTTTCCAAGAGGTGCTGAGGACTAGGAAGACTGAGAAGCCCAGCTTCCAGTTGGAGCCAACTGTTGAATGAGGAAAGGATATGGGGCCATGCAGGGACACAGAGGCTGGGAACTTCCCCAGAGAAGCTGTCTGCGATACTGGTCAGACTGATCGCTATCTGTAGCCAATAGGTTTAAGAGCAGTTAGAAAGTTAAATCTCCCGTAAAAATGTAGAAACGCTGAGTCCGGGAGTGGAAAGAACACAGAATCAGTAGTTCTCCCAGATGGATTTAAATCCTGGCCGCATTACTGTGTGGACCTGATCGAGCTACTTACTAACCTCTCTCTCCTCAGTTTCTTCACCTGTAAAATGAGTGGATTGTAATCAGGCTCTAAATCCAGTACTATCTCTCTTACACAGCTATCATATAATCTATTATATGTTCTAACATGGAAGGTAGAGGCAACAATTCTCTCACAGAGGCTCAAGGTATTCCTGCTTTCTTTGTACCTATCAATGCCACCTTTTACAGAACTTATTGCTAGAAAAGCCTTACTTATCAATATGGAAAGTAGGTTCCCTAATTCTTACATTGGTTGGGTTTACCACCCCCACTGCAAATACTCAGGGCACGACTCTATTCGAGGCTCTAAAGTTTCCCCAAAAGAGAAATCAGTTTTTAAAAAGGTACCCAAACTACAAACATGAACCGGGTTAAGCTCATCTAGAAGAAAGGTATGATAAGTATAAAAGGGTCATAGGGTACCTTATAGAATAATTAAAATAAAACATAGTGCCTTCTGATTACTACTCCTGGGGCTATTCACTAGACATTTCACAATCGCCACTGCAATAGGTATTTGGTAGATCAAACTGGTCTTGAAACCTCCCTCTCCACTGCCAATGCTTTCCTTTTTCTAAGCTTGATCTTGCTACTGATGCTGCCACTACAATTGCTCTGGTAGACAACACTCTTGTCCCCAACATTCAAGGACCTTCCAGAACCTTTCCAGTCTCACAAGATCAATTACTAAATAAAAAAAAAAGCACAAAAGACAAAGAAAGGCAGCTAGGGGCCCCTGGTATAAGCTTAGCTAGATGGGTCCACATTTCACTTAAAGAATTGTGGGTTGGGGGGTGGTGGTGGTGGATGCAGAGCCCTTCCCAATATAATGGGTTAGAAAAAAAACTTTTCCTTCCTCTACCCTTCCCCACTGACTAGTCAGGTCTTTTTACCTCATGAGTTGCATCTCAAATTCCACCAGCTGGAAGCCACTTCTGCTATCACGTATGGCACCTTTATTATGTGACTGAGCAATCAATGAAGAAGGGACTCACATGGATAAGTCATACATGACAAATAGGAAACATGCTGGCCCAAAGTCTTTACATGATTGGGTTGAAAGTCAGAGAATATATCTGTATGCTTAAGGATTGTTCACTGAGGATGTTTATTATCAGACAATACAGTTTGGGGGCTGTAGCAGCAAGCACCCTAGCATACCCAGGGTGGCTGCCAACACAGGTTCTTAGATCTACTTTTCTAAACGAAAGCAACTCAAAATGGGTTAACAATCTTGCTTTAATCAAACATATGTCATTTACCTAGTTCAGGGGGGAAAAGGTCAGCACCCTGATCTTCAGAGAATACAGAGGATACAAGCAGACAAAAAATATAGACAGAGAAACAAATCAGCAGACAGGCTTCCAATTGTCTCACCATTACATCCATATCTAGTCAATTACCAGAGAGGGAAGCATCAACATCTGGGTTTTCAAAGCCAGGGGGCTTGATGGCTGCCCAGAGTCTTGTCTGGTCAAATCACATAATTCTTCTCAAAGTGAGCTCCAAAACAAAACCTCACATCAGGGTATATATAGCCTTCTCCTGGCTCAGACAATGTCACAACCCTCTTGACCCACTGCCCAATCACAAAGCACCAAGGTGTGGGCATTCCTTAAAAACAAGCCTCCTGCCACAGGCTCCAAGTGAGCACATTCAACCTATTAGGGGGCAGAGTATATTTTCAAATCAAATAAGGTTCTCAGAGGCACTTAAGCCTATCAAAGGGCCTAGAGGCAGGGATGGTCTTAGATTCCCATTCCCATAACAGGGGTCCTTCATATTCTCAAGAAGCCACTGGAGAGAATTTCCATATGGGACTCCTATTGGATACCTTAAATTACAGGTATCCAGGGGCGTCTAGGTGGGGCAGTGAGTAAGAGCACCAGTCTCGGAGTTGGGATGACCCGAGATTGAATCCGGCCTCAGAAAATGAGCACCCACACATAAATAATGACTAGCCGTGTAACCTTGAGCAAGTTGCTTAATCCCAATTGCTTAAAAAAAAAAATACAGGTATCCACTGAGGAAAATTAGTATCCCCTACCATTTGTTTTAGACTACAATTGGAGAATGTATTTTCCAGTATATTTCCTTAAAATTCAGACTAGTTTTTCAAATGCTTAAGTAATGATATCTGTTGTATTACTTATTATGAGTATAAAAACTAATATGAGCATTATGGATTTTGCATCCCAAAGTACAAAAGTTACCTAGCAGTTCTAGAACACACTATGATAGTTTATATTTTTTTTTGGTTTTGTTGTTGTTTTTAAGCAGATCTAAGTTATTTATTTTTATATGAGTCCAGACAGCTTGCCTGAGATCCTTATGAACTTTAGATCCATGGGATGAGGTTTGCTTTTCCTTAGATAACCCCAAGTGCTTAATCCCTTCTGAGAGCTTCATGCCTCTTAGGGACTTTTTTGTATATATTTTCTTTTTAAGCTAGTCTGCTTATCTTTGTGAGGGATGGGTTTGATTTTCTAGTTGGATTCCCTATTTTAGAGATTCCTGGAGAAATTCTGAGTGCCTGTTTTGCAGGGACCCAGAGGAATTTCCGTAATGAATCAAACTTGTGCATGTTAGTTCAGAGCAGACATGTGAAAGGTGAATGCTTCAGTGCCACCCTAGACCCAACACTGGTTTGCTGTGGAACCCAACTGGGCCCAGAGGAGAGATCCCAAGTGCCTACAGATAGATTTTGACAATCACTTGGGGACAGCAGCTTCAGGGTCCAATCATGATGGAGAGAAGTGCTAACTATGAATTCTAGTAAAACACCAATCCTTGGTGCTCAACAGATAGTTACAATTAAAGGGAATTTCATGAGGACTGCACAAAAGGAGAAAATTACTTCCAGGGCAAGTAGTGGGACATACCTTTTTGTCACATATATTCTCTACCTGTGTATCTCATTAGTTTTATAGTTTAAGTTTGGTCCCACTCTCCGCGGGGACCTTGAGTTTGCAAGGGATGAATATGCATCTAGTTTAGGGGAAATGTTTTGTACCAACCGTACTTAATAAATTCCTTTTCTACAACCGAATGAAATCTGGTTGGGGGCTTATGGATAATAGTATTAGAAACCCTTAGAACCCTGAGAGGTGTAATTCTAGCTGCCTTCTATGGACAGTGTGAATATGAGGTGAGAAAATAGTACCAGAGAGGGTGCTACAGTTTTATAATGTTTTTGTGTACTTATCTCATCTCTCTGTGGTGATTATAAGCCCCTCAATGGCAAGTATACTATCTTATTTATGTTTATATCTCTCTAAGCCAACTAGAACATAATAAATGTTTAATGAATACTGAATAAATAAAAGGATATAAATGATAGATTGGAATAGATAGGACAAAAGGGGGAAAGAGGGAGTAAAAACCCAGGGTGAGTAAAATATTAAGAAGATACTAAGCTGCCCCAATAAAATTAAGCTCATCAGGCCTAAAAGAACCATACCCTTGGATAACATAACATTCCATCTTCCACCTGTGTGTTCTTACACAGGCTATCCCTTATGACTGTAATACTCTTCTTCTTTACCTCTTAGAACATATAAGTTCCCTTCAGGTTCTGCTCAACTTCAAGAGGCCTCTCCTGAGACCCCTAGGGAGAAACACTCATCCCCATCACTCTATTTTGCACATACCTATGAACAGGTTGTATCTTCCAATTGTATATAAGTACTGTTTTCAGGGTAAGGACTGTCTCACTTTTGTATTTTGTCTCTAACTCCTAGCACAGTGTCTTATATATAGTAAGTGCTTACCAATACTTGTTTCTTGATTGGTGGGTAGACATGGTTGGTGAGCTAATGTCAGTTATCCTTCAAAGATTCCAGAAAATGACAGCGATACTGAAGGATTGAAGAGAGGCCAAGTCACAGTTTTCAAGAAAAGGAAGAATGGATCATGCACACTACAAGGTCAGAGAGCTTGACCTCAATTATTGTAATTATAGAATGTGTTCTATAATTTCATAGAATGTATTATTCAAGAGATGGCTAGCCAAAGGTAAGCAATTATCACAAAGAACAAGCATGATGTTATCAATAATATGTCCTTCAAAGTTAACCTCATTTCCTTTTAGAGCAAGATTCCTAGAAGAATAGATTGAAGGAATGCTGTGAAAAGTTTACCTAGATTTTAGGAATACATTTGACAAAGTGTTTAATGTTATTTTTATGGAGTAGGTAGAAAGATGTGGGATAGATAATTGTACAATTATATTGTTTTGGAATTGATTGAATGGCTGAGCCCAAACAGTAAACCATAATGACTCAATGTCAGTTTGGAAAGAGGCCTCTACTAGAGTGCCACAGAGAGCTGTGCTTGGCCCAAATCATTTTTATCAATGATTTAGGAAAAAGGCAAAGAAGTTGTGTTTATCAAATTGCAATGACAGAATTCTCCATTATCTTTTATATAGCTGACACATTGTATAATAGAACCAGGATTCAAAAAATATCTCAACAGGCTAGAATATTGGACCAAATACAACAAGATTAAGTATCATCAGGATAAGTATAAAGATTTACACTTGAGTTCAAAAATCAACTTCAGAAGTATAAGAATGGTGAAATAGAAAGAAGATAGTTTGTGTGAAAAAAAAGTTTATAGTCATAAACTCAATATGAATTAATAGAATCTATAAAGGCTAATGCAATCTTAAAAATGTAGTGCGAGGCATACTATCCAAGACCAGGCAGGTCATAGTCCTGCTACATTTTGCTCTGGTTAGATCATATCTGAAGTACTGTGTTCATTTCTGAGTACCATATTTTGAAAACAACATTGATAAACTGAGCAGCATCCACATGACAGTGATCAGAATAGTGAAGGGCCTTAAGAACATGTATGTACATTATTTTAATGAAATGGGTATGTTTAACCTGGAGAAAGAAAGACTTTGAGGGAGGAAATGTGATAACTGGCTACAAATACTTGAAGGAAAGAGGAGGGATTACACATCTTGCTTGGATCCAAAGGGAAGTTGCAGAGAGACAGATTTAGATTCAATGTAAAGAAAATTATCCTAACAGTCATGTAAAAGTGTATCAGTCCATTCTCATAGTTAATGGATTCTCCATCGTGAGAGGTTGTAAATCAAAAGCTGAATGACTACTTGCTAGGTATGTGGTAGAAGGGATTTTTAATTAGGCATGGTTTAGAATAAACAATGCCCCTTCCAATTCTGGCACACTGTGATTCTGTAAATGAATGAATGAATGAATGATAGGTTTTACATTTATTTGCAAAGATCATACAAACATAGATTGGATGCTGGAAAGAACCTTAGAGATAGTCCATTCCAACTACCTCATTTTATGTAGAGGAGAATGAGGCCCAGAGAGGGAAAGTGACTTACTTGCCCTAGGCTACATAGCTAGTAAGTAACACAGCAGCAATAGAAATTTATTGTGATAGTTTTGCTCTGTTATATAACATTCCTTTATTAAGAGTGTAGAGCATTGAGCATCCCACTGTGTCTAAACTGCCTGCTTCCCGATAAGTGAAATTTTCCTACGGTATCATCCCTGGGAAGAATAAAATCCCACAGCTCTGTCCCTGGGCTGCTGTTCACACTTGTTCATAAAAGGCCTACATTGAAAGAAAATGCATACTGTAGGATTAAATGGATTTGGCTCAGTGGATTGGAAGTCTAAGGCAAACTAACACAAACCAAGAAAAAAGATGAGGAAATTGACTCCAAAGAAGGTAAGTGATGACAAGAGGAGATGATCTTGAAGATTTAGTATATATAGCCTATCTTAGTGACCCCTCCCAGGACTTCTAAGACAGGAATACTGAAAGGAGATAAAGGAAGAAAGTAGGTTAACAAAGGAACATTATGTTAGCAGTAAATTCTAGTCTTCTGTCACTTAACTAGTTTTGTTTTGTTTTGTTTTTCAATTTAGGGTAAATCATAACTTCTGTTACAAAATGAAAAAAAAAAGAGTGGATGCTCAACTTATCTAAGGGGTTGTCTTGACTATGATAAAAGGAAGTTAAACAAATGGGCAAGCAGTTAGAAAAAAGTAGAAAGGTTTATTAATTTAGCAAACATTTCCCTATGTATAGTTTGAGGAACACTAGGGAAAATACAAAATTTGGTTAAGACATCATTCTACACTCATGAGGCTAACGATCCAGCAAGAGGACACTAGAATTCAAAATTATATGAGATAGTTACATGTGTGTATGTGTGTGTGTGTGCTGTACAGAGACAGAGAGAGAGAGAGAGAGAGAGAGAGAGAGAGAGAGAGTGTGTGTTACAGAACAAAGTGCCCAAAGGGGAAGATCGTTTCTAACAGAGAAGATCAGGAAGGCTTCATGAAGGAGATGGCATTTGAGTTGGCATTTAAAGAGGAAGTAGGAGGTTAAAGAGTTAGGACCTTGCAGGAATGGGAAGTCTTTGTAGGATTTAATGCTGGAAGGGAAATTAGAAATCATTGACATTAGAAGTCAATAATGCCCTTATTTTACAATGATATTCAGAAAGGTTAAGTGACTTGATCAAAGTCATATAGCTAGTAAGTAGAAGAGTTGGAATGTGAACCCTGGTCTGGTGACTCCAAATTAAGCACTTCAAGCTTACTACTCTTCCAACTCTGCCATATTGTCTCTGAGCTAAAAGGACCTTTGAGGCTATCTAGTCCTATTCTCTCATTTTCCATATGAGGTGACTGATGTTCAGAGAAGTTATTTAACCAGCTTAAAGTCACACAGGTAATAAATGGCTAAAATTTTAATTCAGGTCTTTTGACTTCAAACTCATCAATCTTTCCACTGAACCACCCTGCACCTTCAGTAAAAGTATTTCAATGAGTGAGCACAGATGACATTAGGGTAGCAGGTAGGAAACCAGAGCTTAGCCTCGTTTAGCTAAAATTTCGCAATATTTACAGATATTATCTACTTTGGTCCTCACAACAATCTTGTGAGGTAGGTGCTACTATAATCCTTATTTTACAGTTGAGGAAATATTCACACAGACATTAAGTGACTTGCCCAGGTCATATAGCTAGTCACACAGTTAGTAAATGTATGAGACTGGATTTAAACACAGGTTTTCCTAATTTCAGGGCCAGACCTCTAGTCACTGTACGACTTAATTGTCTAGATACAGGAAATAACATGAAATCATCCAGAAAGTAAATTGATGCCAGATTTCAGAGGGCTTTAAATAACAGGCAAAGTTATTTAACTATTCTGTAGGCAACAGCCTCTGAGAAAAGAGTTCTGAGCACAGAAGTAGCATGACCAACTAAGCAAGCAAGACTACTATGGCAGAGCAATGAGTAGGTAAAATGGACCGAGAGGAGAACGAAGGCAGGAAAATCTATTAGGAGGAGGTCCTGGCAATACTCCAAGGTAGGTAGAAATGTGTATGCAGGTAGTTGAAGCAGGAACAGAGAGGAGGGAACAGATTCAAGAGGTACTTTTTCAGGGGTGGAATGGACAGAATTTGCAATTTAAATGTTTATAAAACATTTATAGAAAAATGCATAGTGGTTAAAATGGGAAAAATAAAACAAAGCCAGAAACAGCAATATATATATATATATACATATATATACACACATCAATGATCCCAACCTGTCAAAACATAAAGCTGTTATAAGGTTATTTTTTAAAATAAAGCAATGGGGTAGCTAGGTGGTGCAGTGAACAGAGCACCAGCCCTAGAGTTGGGAGGACCAGAGTTCAAATATGGCCTCAGACACTTAAATACTTACTAGCCATATGACCTTGGGCAAGTCACGTAACCCCAATTGCCCTGCCTTTCCCCCTCCAAAAAGTAAAAAATAAAAAAATAAAGTCTACTTCCATTTCATTTCATGTTAACATAGCTAGACGGGACTAGTTTCACCCATTATCTAGGACTTTCAACAAAGTTCAAAGAGCAAGAGGACTCCCTTGAGATTTAGAGATATAAGGGGCTTTAAGGACCATCCAATTCAACCCCTATATTTTACAGATTAAGAAAATGAGCCTCCAGGGAGAGGAAGTGATTTGTCTATGGGCATACAAAGAATAAATGGCAGAGTCAGGTTTCAATTACAAATATTTGGATCCAAATCATGTCCTCTTTCTATTACATCATGTTAAAAATTCAAGTAATTACCTTGAATGTCAATTTGACTTCATTACACTGCCCAACTTCTCTAACATTTTACCCTTCTGCTTCTTTTTCCATTCCCTCCCCAAACCTTTTGCTTAACTAATGCCTTTTCCCTTGCTCCACCTTGACCTTCTATCCTGTTCCCAGGCCTCCAAACACCCTGTTTTTTCCCTGAGGTTCTTAATCCTATGCTTTCATTCTTGGAATCGTAATGTGTGGTATAGTGCCGAGCACATAATAATCAATTAATAAATACTCTGTCTTAGGAGTTAGGTGATACAGTGGTAGAGTGTTAGACTTAGAGTCAGGAATACTTAAATTCAAATCCTATCTCAGAAAATTACTAGAAATATGACCCTGGGCAAGTCACTCAACCTCTCTTGTCCTCAGTTTCTCTATTTGTAAAATGGGTTTTTGTGAGGATTAAATGAGAAAATATATGTAAAATACTTTAAGTCATAAAGCCCCATATAAATGCTAGCTAATAATGTTGATAATAATTACTAGCATTTATATAGCATTTATTAGTGTTAGGTACTTTACAATTATCACCTCATTTGATCCTCAGAGCAACCCTGGGAGATAGATTCTATTATTATCCCCATTTTACAAATAAAGAAAATGAGGCAAAAAAAGAGGTTAAGTGACTTACCCAGGAGTCGCACAGCTAGTGAGAGTCTGAGGTCACATTTGAACTCAGTTCTAGAAGCTTGACACTCCATTTCACCACTTTGTTGTTCAGTTGTTTCAATAGTTCCTGACTCTTCATGGTCCCATTTGGGGTTTTCTAGGCAAAGATACTGGAGTGGTTTTGCTATTTCCTTCTCTGGAGGAACTGAGGCAAACAGGAACCAAGGCCCAGGATCACACAGCTAATAAGTGTCTGAGGCACATCTGCACTCAGGTCTTCCTGACTCCACGCCAGGAACCTGTCTACTGAGCCTCCTAGCCCACCTACCCCTTCACCACTTAGATGCTTCATTTTTATCAATTAATTTAGTTATCATGTAAATATTACTGGATTAGGAGTTCAGAAAACCTAGATTCAGACCTCTCTTCGAGTCTCATCTATAAACCAAATAATCAATAAACATTTAATAAGCACCTGCTATTGGCTGTTGTCTGTTCTTCCTTCTCAAAGAGGACCAAAATGACATCACTATGCTAGAATCAAGTTACAGTGTATCTGACTGCAACTGATCAGACCAATACAAGCACAGGAGCTCGGAATGTTCTCCACAGGCTGGGCACAAATAGTCCATATGAACATTTGGGGGTGGAATCTCTAAATTTGTGCATCTTGTGTTTCTTTTGAGCTATTTCGGTTCTGCTTTGCTCATAGAGCACAGCACCTTCTCTGATGTGGGCACACCACACCGCCACACAGAGCAGTCCCAGGCCAGTGTCTCCTATGTCACACAATCAATCCAAAGTTAAGTGAGACGGGGAGAATGTCTTTGTATCACTTCTGACCACCATGCCAACACTTGCCCTGTGTGAGTTCTCCATAAAATAATTTTAAACAAAAAGAGGTAAAAGACTTCCCGCCCTTAAGGAGCTTACAATCCAATTAATAAACTAATAGGGTTGACTATTACAATCTATATAACTGTTCTAACTGGTCTGACAGTGCATGTCAGAGTACCGCTCAAAGATTAACTTCCAGCCTCTGCTAAGTGGAGAATGCCGCTTAAGCTGTTTGGCCATGGAAAATACGCATGCTCAATAGCCAAACTTCAGTTGATTACCATAAATTCTCCCTTTGCGCCAAGATAGCCAATAAAAGGCCAGAATGATAATGATTGACAGCCAAATAAACGACAAGCGGGATCTGGATTGGGCAAACACACTGCATGGGCGGGGCTTAGGGGGCAGGCCTCCGGAAAGGTGCGGAACGGAGTAATGGTGCTGGTTTCACCACAGCTGGAGCTTCCCTGGACTCTCCTGGAGCCATGTCCGGCGCTAAGCAGCGAGGTGAGGAGAGGGGGCGTCTCCGGGACTGCCTTCAAAGGGGCTCCGGTTATCCAGGCGTTAGTGGAGTCCCGTTGGGGGGCCCTGGCCTGGGCTGTTTGAGGCCGGACCTGTCCGCGGCTCCCTGCCGGTTCTCGGCTGGACTCTCTGGGAGGCCTGTGGGGCTGGGCGGGCAGCCTTCCCGCCCCTTGGGCAGGGCTAGGAGATGTCACCGAGACTGGTCCGACCGGCGGGAAGTACCACTGTCCCCCCGCACTTCTCCCCTCTCCGTCCCCAGCTCTGTCTCAGCTCCTTGTTCTGTCCTCACTGCCTGCACCTTTCCCTACTCTCCCCACCCCCACCCCCACCAAATATTTCCCCTCTCTCTCTCCACAGAGAGAGCTTTAGCCCTTGTCTGGTCTGCACCTCTCTCTTATTGATTCCAGGCCCTGCCATTCTCGCTCTTCCCTATCTTTCCCCCAACCCCACCTGTACACATTCTACTTACTTTTCTATCCCACTTTCCAGTGCCAGCCCCCCTTCTTCTCCCCGTCTATGTGAATTATAAAATCGAAAAGAACAGTGGTAGTTTGGGTTAGATTCTGATAGTATCATGGATTAAATTAGCTATCTCTGCCCTATAAACCACTAGATGATAAACTCCGTGTGGGCAGGAACCACTTCTGATCTAAGCTTGGGTCTCTCCTCCACGTCCTCCATCCCTCTTCTGCTTACACCGTGGTTCTGTACATATTAAATGGTTGGTTAATAAATGTTTGTTGAAATCAGTTTAATTGTGCAAAAGTTGAATGGACTGACGTCATAAAGTATTAAAATTGTCAGAAATCTTTAAGTAGAAGGTATATGACCACTTGTCAGATGTTGTAAAGGAGATTCCTGTTTATAGGTCCTCCAGTGCTACTACCTGTATTGAAGTTCTTTCCCAGCTTCAAGATTCTGCGCCTCAGGTCATCAAAGGACTTTTCTGAAGATAGCTGCAGAGCTTCTGGGTTCATTTGGAAACATCGGGGAGGCTTTGAAAAACAATGTAATTTTGCTTTTTATCACTAATAGAGAGTAAGGGGTCTCTTTTTTTCTTCCTTTGTTTTCTTACACTACCTAAAGACTCAGACTCTGAGGTCTAAATTTTTGGTCATATGATCATTTCAGATAGAGAATTTCTGCCTTGATCATTATTTTTGAGGAGCAGCTACAGGTTGGGGGTATTAACAGGAACTTAAAGTTTAAACCCGAGATATAGTAATATGTTTTTATCTAAAACTTACTTTTTCTTTCTTGCTTTTAAAAATATAACTATGAATACTGTTTCAAAAACAGAAATCAGTGGTCTGCTGAGGTTGAAATGTCACAGAGATATTACAACACTAAATATGAGACCTTCATTGTCTCCCGTTTTGCCTTTTTTCATCCTAGTACTTACCTATCGTGAGGAATATTATAGGTGAGCAAAGCATACTTTCGATATGTTAACAGTGATTATTCAGAAAAGTGCCCATTCATTCAACAGAAATTAATTTCCTACAATGTAAAAAGCATAAAATGGTTTCTTTGGTCAAAATTATGTTCTAATGGGAGAAGGGAGAATAAAGGGTATTGAGATGACGGGGAGGCTGGAGGAGATACAAACTAATAAACAGAAAAGTATAAACAAAATAATGGAAGAGAGATCACTAATGAATAGGGGGAACTGAAAAAATTTCTTCCTATGCCCTATCCAGGGGTGCCTTGAGGCCACTTGTAGTCCTCTAAGGCCTTAAGTGAAGCCCTTTGACTGAATCCACACTTCACAGTAGAGATCCTCTTAATAAAAGAATTTATTCTGTATAACTTGAACTCAGTCAAAAGACCATACCCAAGGACCTAGGAGGCCACATGTGGTCTTGAGGCCACAGGTTCCCTATCCCTGCTTATGCTAATCCTTAAAGGAAAATAAGATTTCTGAGAGGTACAGGTGAGTGTAAGGACAGTAGAGTATATTCCAGACTTAAGAGGCCATCCATGTGCAGAAGTGTGGAGATGAGAGATAAATTATTAAATTCAGGAAATAGAAGGTAAACTATTTCATCCAGAAGGTAGAGCACATGAAAGGGAATTATGTGAAATAAATCCAGAAAGGTAGGCTGGAGCAAGATTACAAATTGCTGTGAATGCCAGGCACAGGAGTTACATTTTATCCTAAAGGGAGAGACAAAAAATAGAGATTCCAGTTCAGAGAGTGCTATAATAACGTAGGCAAAAGGCGATGAGAGTCTGAACTAGGATGGTCCTCATATGAGTAAAGAGGACAGGTGTGAGATATATTTTGTAGCTGATTTGGATGTGGGAAGGAGAAGGAAAGAGTCAAGACTGATTCAAATTTTAGGAATCTGGGTGACTAGTGGAGGGTGATGTTGCCCTCAGTGGAAACAATAATGAGTTCTGTTGATTACTGCTATATTGTTATCTATGAATTTAGGTCTTTTAGCATTTGAAGGGCTGTGGTTATGGAAAAGAGATTGCTTGGTTTAGCCCTTAAAGGCAAACTAGGGACAGTGGGAGTTAGAGAGAGATTGAGGTTGGCTCAATATAAAGAAAATATTTTCTAACAATAATAGCTGTTCAAAAGTAGGATGGTTTGGCTTAGGTTCCCCATAACTGGATGTCTTCAAGTGGATACCTGATGAGTACTTGTCAGAAATTTAGTATATATGTGGGGGGAAAGGGAAGATGGTTCCTGTTCAGTATGGATTACGCTGAATGATATCTGAGATCCCTTCCCATGCTAAGTGTCCATGAGTATTCTTCCAAGCCACCACATCATTGTACTTCCAAAGGGGACACAAGGGAAAAGCTCCAATAGGGAAGTGTACCAGTCATATATAAAGGAAACTCAGATGCAGAAACCTGACTTAATATGCATGTTATATAAAATGTGTTTTAAATGTAATAAATTAAGGGAGAACTTCCTTATGTCATATAAATGCAGCAGTATCTAAATAGAGGCATACTGGTAGTCATCTACTGTGATACTTCAATGGATCTTTGATCTCATTGATGTGAATATTCCTTCCAACAATGCAGATCACAACCCATGCGACTCTGTCTAATACAAGTATACTAATGGATCATTCTTACAGATTGTTTATACAACAGCATATCATAGTTTGGACAATAGGAAAAAGGGTGTTTTTTAGTCACAAAACTACTTTTGTAGTAACAGAATTGTTCGGTGAGAATACATATTGGTTACAAGTCAAAATCATTGTTTCTCAAACTTTTTCAATTTATAGATCACTTGAATAGAGTAAAATCTGCCTGTCAACACCTCATCTGTTGTAGTATGCTAATAAAACTAATCAAGATTAATGACAAGAATGGCACTGATTCAACAACATTTATTAAATGGCTACTTTGTACTAGAAGGCATTTTGAATTGTTTTGATGCGATAAGAAACTAATCAAACATATCTGAGTGTGAACCTTCACCTTCCTATAAAACCTACACTTTTCTTTGTATCATTGAGCTACCCTGGTGTTTAGAAAAAAAAACCTAGGCATCCTACCCATCGAAATAAGAAGTCTTAACAGCCTACCCGGGTATGCTGAAGTCCTACATTCTTGCAGCACCACGATACCCCTCCCCACTTATCTCCTATGGACTGACAAAATTCTAAGCATATGTAATAACAAGCACCCTAGCATACCCAGGATGGCTCTAGCACAGGTTCTTTGATCTGCTTTACTAAAAGAGAGCAACTTTAAAGGGGTCAACTATCTTTAATTAAACTTATGTCATTCACTTAGTTCAGGGGAAATTCTGCACCCTGAACTTCAGAAAATACAAATAGAAATTACAAGCAGATAAAAAATACAGGCAGAGAAAATAACACAGTTCAATAGACCAACAGACAAGGCTTCTAGCTGTCTGACTATTACATACATACATAGTTACCAGAAAGGCAACCACCAACATTTGAGTTTCAAAGTGGGGGGCGCTCAACGGCTACCCAGAGTCTCATCTGGCCAAATCATACAACACTTCCCATAAGTCATGAACCCCAAAGCAAAACATCTCCTTAGAGTGTGTGTGTATATATATAATATATAAGTAATAGCATTACTTCCATTCCCATGCTCTTAACCATCATTCTGGGAAGCAACATAGATATGCAGCCTGATTCCTATTCCTGAAAGTGATACAAAAACATATATTGAAGACCCAGAAAGGAAAGTTCTTGCCACAAAAGCCCTAGGCCCTTGTCAAGTAATTAATCAAGAACTGATATGATTTTATCAGTAATAATGACAAAGATCTGCTGCTTTCTGAAAGGCAGCATAGAATTGTAAACAAAAAGCCTAGCTTCTAGTAGAAGCAGAGCTGAATCCAGTAATTATAACAACAACAACAATAATTACAATAATAATGATAGGTTAAAAACTTAGAGAAATACTTCTATGACTGACAAATTCTCTTCATGGAACAAAAGTTAAAGCTGACAGTAATTGCATGCTATTGGATTTGTTCAGTTTAACTTATAGTTGAAGTCTGAGGTCCAAGAGTGAAATCAAAAGACTCTTCATGGGCTTCTTTCACATGAACTCAATCATCAATATGTCAACAAAGAAGTATCACATTAATGGCTTGTGATAACAATACAAGACCAGGCCATTGATACCAAAAATTACAGAAGAGCTGTCCCTGATTATGCAGGGAAATGGTAGAAATCGTGCAACATGTCAGTCAGCAAGCACTTATTAAGTGCTTCCTGTATGCTAGGCATTGTGCTAAGCAGTGGATTTACAAAGAAAGGCAAAAGACAGTCCTTGTTTTTGCGGGGCTAAGCAGTCTTAATATGGGGTATAGCATGCAAACAACTATGTCCAAACAAACTTTAAACAGTATAAGTTTAGGAGAAAGTCTTCTTATAGGAAGTAAGATTTTAGGTGGAACTTGAAGGAAACCAAGAAGCAAAAATTAGGAAGTGCATTCCAAGCACAGTGGACAGGCAGTGAAAATACACAGTCTACTGATGGAATGTATATAAAGAATAACAAGAAGGACAGGAGCTAACCCTGAAGTTAATGTTCCATTTTCCATCTCCATGCTTTTGTACTATCTGTTTTTCATTCCAGGCATGCAAATTTTCATCTCTGTTTCCTAGAATGCCTATCTTCTGTCTCAACTATATACACAGCCTTTCCAATTACTCTCCAAGTTGTTAGATTCTCAGATTATCTTGTTTTTTCTATTCTATGTGCATATTCTAAAGAGAATGTAATCTCTTTAAGGAAAGAATGATTGTATTTTTTTTTGTCTTTGTCTCTCTGAAACCTAGTGTAATGCCCATAGAAAGTAGTTAATACATGTTCTTGAATTGAATCTTCATTGTCTAGATTTTTTGATATAAATCTTTTTCTAATTAAATAAGAATTCCTCCCTAAGCAACCTCAAATTAACAATGAGCATAAATGTTTTTCTTTTGATATTTATACTTTTCCCAAAAGGGTCTATTTGTGGGAATCTGATAAAAATTTTATTTTTATATGAGTATTAGGGAAAGTACAAAAGAATAATCATCAAATATAATTGTATTTGTCATAAAGCTTTTACTGATAAGGTAATTGTTAATCTATTTGGTTATCTTATAAAGAGCCTTTGAACATTATTTACTGTTTTGGCTACTGGAGGCTATGCTAATTTTTTCTTTATTTCGTCTTTCTGATTAAGTTCTTAATAGAATTGTAGTGTGTCAGAACTGGGAGGAAGGGATCTCAGTGGTCATATAATCCGGTCCATTTGTTTAACAAATAAAGAAACTGAAACTTGGAGAAGTTAGTTAAGTGATTTAAGGTTACATAGCTATGCTAAGTAGCAGACAAGGGACTCCCTATTGCAGTGGTTCACGGAAATAGAGAATTTGAATTAGAAGGAATCTCAGAGGCTTACAACTTGTACCTGAACCAAAATCCTCAGTACAATATCCACAACTAATGGTCATCCCGACTTTATCTGAAGATCTCAAGTGAGAAACAACCCAGCCCTTCCCCTAGGCTACCAGTATCATTTTGGGATAGTTTTTCAGATTGGTGGGTTTTGAGATAACTCATTCTCCCGGGTCTAGTCTTATCTGCCTGGCCCTTACTACTTAGTCTTTGATGGGTCATCCTTACCCCACCCCCTCAGCACAGAGGTACAGCCCTCTACATGTCCAATCTAGAGACTCTTCTCTTTTTACACACATCCTCTTGATGATCTCATCAATCCCCCTGAGGTCAGTCATCTTCTCTGTATAAATGATGCATTCAAATCTATATATCTAGCCTTCATTTTCCTCCAGAGCTGCAATCTCTCATAACCATCTGCCTTGCCTTGGTGTCCCATAGGTAGGCATCTCAGACTCAAGATTCCAAAAGCAACTCATCTCCCCAAGCACCGATCCCCCCCTAACTCTTTTCCCTAATAATTTGCCTCAGAGACTCAGGGACTCTTCATTCCCTTTAGTCACTTTGTAAATCCTCTTGATAATAGTATTTCATTTCTCTACATATTTTTCTCTGCATTAACACAATCACCATTGTAGTTCTGGGCCTGTGTCTCTTGCCTTTACTTTTGCAATAGCCTTCTAATTTGTACCCCTTCCTCTAGTCTTTTCACTCTACTGTCCGTACCACGCAGAGCTGCCAAATTGACATTCTTGTACCACAGTTCTGACCATGTCATTCCTTTGCTCAGGAACTTTTAGTGGAGCTCTAATACCTCTAGGATCAAATACAGATCCTATGTCTGACATTTAAAGCCCTCTACAGCCTGGTACCAATCTTTTTTTTTTCTTCAGACAAATGTCATGTTACTCCCCCTCATTCATTCCAAGTTCTGGCCAAACTCTCTTACTTTCTGTTCCCTGTACATGATATTCCATCTTCTACTTCTATGCTTTTTGTGCAGATTGACCCCTGTGCTTGGAATTCTCTCCCTCTTACTTACTTCTGCCTTTTAGAACCACTAGCTTTCCTTAAAGCACAGCTCAGGTACTACCTCCTACAGGATACCTTTCCTGATCTCCTTAGGTATTAGAACTTAGCTTAAAAAGGCCAAGATCTCATACTGCATCCTGGACCATCTCCAGTCTTCCTGATCTATCTGGCTATTGGACCCAGATGTCTCTAGAGGAAAAAGTGAGGCTGATGACTTTGAACAGCCCTCCTTTACTCAAATCCAAATTCCTGTACCACAGTTGAATTGCAAGTCATGTCATCATCTTCCTGTTGTGGTCCTCTTCAAGAAGGAAGGACAGACCACAAGGTATTGAGGTATTGGTGTTCTTCCCTCCTTGAAGTTACATTATTACATTGTATTTACTCTGTATGTATATTCTCTCTCTCTCTCTCTCTCTCTCTCTCTCTCTCTCTCTCTCACATACACACTCATACACACACTCACAGAGACAAATATACATATATGTAATATGTTTCATTTTTGTCTTTATATCTCTAGAATTTGGTACAATGTCTGGTATATAGTAGGGACTTATTTAATGTTTGTTGAATTCTATTGAATTTACATTGAAATTAATTTTTTCAGGGCAGCTAGGTGGCCCAGTGAAATAGAGCACCAGCCCTGGAGTTAGGAGGACCTGATTCAAATATGGTCTCAGACACTTAACACTTACTAGCTGTGTGACCTTGGGCAAGTCACTTAACCCCAATTGCCCTGCCTTCCCCCCTCCAAAAAGCAAAGGAAAAAAAATTAATTTTTTCTTTCTTCAGCTTCTATTCATTGTCCCTAGTTCTATCTTCTGGGACCGAACAGATTAAGTGTGATCACTCTTGCATATGATGGCCATTCAGATATTTCAAGTTTGCTATTGTGTTTCTCCTATCATATTTTCTTTTCCAGTCTAAGCACTCACAGTTTCTTCAGCTAATTCTTCTATGGCCTAGTAATTCCAAGGTCTTTCACTATCTTGGTCACTTTCCTCTGAATGCTTTCTCTCTTTTATATGTCTTTCCTAAAATGAAATGCCCAGACAGAACACAGTACTCCACCTATGGTCTGACCAGAGCAGATTTCATCAGGACTCTCTTTCCTGTGTTCTGGACATTGACTTTTTTAATGAAATGTAAAATTGCATCCCTTTTGGCTGCCATGTTGCATTCAACTCATGGTATGTATTTCACTTTCATGTCACCAAAAAAATTCCAGTAATATGGACTGAAATCTAGTCAAAACAAATCCATATTAAACCTATGAATCTGATCCTTTGAAGCCAGAATTGAACTTTACATTAACTTATATTTAACTTCATCTTCACTGTTTCAGATCTGTCATTTTAGTCTATTGGCCCATCATTTTAGTCTGACTGTACTTTCAAAACATTAACTGTTTGTCCCAGTTTTTGTCATTAACAAATTTGATAAGCATGCCAGCAGTACCTTTATGTAAGTGAGTTTTCAGTAGTATAGTATATTTAATAGAATAGGCCCAAGAACAGGTTCTTAGGAATCTTCACTTGATATTTTTCATTTTGATATTTTTCTCCAAGTTGACATCAGTATATCTCTGTCTTGGGACTTGCTGTAGCAGCAGCTTTGGGAGCTCTCTGTCTTCATTTGATCACTTCAAAATCCATATAACCATGCTTTTATCTATTTGACAATGACCACCTAATAAACTTTATCAGATGCTCTACTGAATTCTAAATAAACTATGTCTAGGGCATTCTCCTGATAAACCAGCCTTTTAATACTCTAAGAAAAGGAAACAAGGTTAGTCTATAATTATCTCTTCTTGAAGCCATGCTGGCTCATGTGATCACTACTTCCTTTTCTAGATTTTCACTAAACATTTTAACAATATATTGTAGGGGTTTTTTCTTCATGTCTCACTAACTACTCTATTTTCTTTTGACCCCTCAAACATCATGCTTCCTTCCAGGATGAACTCATCATCAGAAATCTCATCATCGTGATATTGCTTCAGCTTTCAACATTCTCTCCCTTTGGCTCTCCTCTTTGATTGGAGGAAGGAAAAGGGAACAAACATTTACATAGCACCTCCTATGTGCCAGGGACTGTGCTGAGAGCTTTTTACAAATATTAGTTCTGTATCAGTTTATAAAGGTCTTCCCAATTTTCTCTGAAATTGAAACCGTTCCCCATTAGGAGCATGTCCCCTTCATTTCCAAATTTTAGCTACTATGAAAAGTATATAGATCTTTTTCCTCTTTCTTTGGTTTATTTGGAGTGTAGACCTAGTAATGGAATAGTGGTTCAGAGGGTATGTACAGTTTGGTAACTTTCTAGGTTAGTTCCAAATTGCTTTCCAGAATGAAAAAACAAATTCACAGTTCCACCAACAGTGCAAGAATGTGACTGATTTACTTCTGTAAGCCTTTTATAAAGACTTTTACAAAGTAACAAGCCAATTTGGCAGCCAAATATTTCAGAATCTGATAATTTAGATGAGTTGTAGCCAAGCCCCTCAGAAGGAATCACTTGGTGGAAAAGATCCTCAGTCCTCATCATTTCTCCCCCTCCACACCCTCAGCCTTATCTTGACCACAGGAGGATGTTTTGAACTATGGTGAGTTGGAAAATTTGAACTTCTTATAGGTGTCCTAGCAGTGTCCCTGGAACTATAGAGACTGGTAGCAATGTCCATACTAGGAGCTGAAGACAAACTTGACATACTGAGGAAAGGTAACTTCTAGACTCTACAGTGAGCCCAGTGGAAAGCTACATCATATGTAAGAGTAACGTCATGAGGGCTCCTTGAAAGGGAGAAAAGGACTTCTAGGAGTATATTTACCCCCTTTGCCAACTCACGCGTAGTAAGCTTAAGTCCAGTATCCCTTGGAGTATGTACTTGTGAAAGAGTGCCTCCAGTTTAGGCAGATGTTTTGTACCTACATTCTCTTATTTGACATCAACTGATAATTGCAGGGTTTTGTAAGCATTAGACATATCCCCTGGACCATCAGAGTCCCCTAAAAAGGAGAAACAACAGCTGCCTTCTAGAGACCTGCCTGTCTAGGTGAGTGGGTGTTGGGAGAGTGGCTCTAGAGCTTGTGATAGAGAGACATCATAACTAGCTTGAAGGAGTAGGAAAGAAAGTAGCTGTGAGGCTACTTGAAGAGTTCATGACCAAACAAGAGATAGAGAGATAGAGATATACACATTCACAGCAGGTAAAATGGACAATTTTGATGATATAAAAGTTTTTATACAAACAAAACCAATGCAACTAAAATTGGAAGAGAAGCAGGAAACTGGGTTGGGCTCAGAGAGCAGGGCTTCAGGAGCGAGACTCAGAGGGGCAAGGTAAATTGTGGATCAGTCAGTTATTCCCTCTCTTGAGAGGGTGGCAGTTCAGCGACTGGAGAGGAGGTGATGAAGTGACTCCAAGAATGCTAGAAGTAATTGGCCCTGAAAGTGAAGTATTTTTGGAAGTTGATTTGACAATTTCCAGGCTTAGAAAAGTGGTTCAACAGAGCTGGCCAGTATTTTGATGTTGTAGCATCTACAGGTTATCTCAGATGATGTCAGAGGATATTCTTTTATACTTGGGATCCTTTGATTTAAGATTATCACTCTAAATACAGTGTGGTTTCAATGCAGAGTCTAAAGAATATGCTATAGACTTTTAGTGATGGAACCAAGATGGCAGAGTAGTGGAAGTACCAGCCTAACTCTCCTAATATTCCATTCCAAACAACTTTAGAACAATGCTTTAAGTTAAATTTTGGAGTGGCAGAACCAACCAAAGATCAGGGTGAGACATACTTCCAGCCCAAGACAACTTAGGAGGTTGAAAGGAGAGAGCCGTGACAAGCAGTGGAAACTGTTTCAGAGCCCACATGGATTTAGCACCAGTGGTGGGACTTGCTGGTAGTGACAGAAGTAGCAGCAGCTTAGGGAGCTCTCAAGCAAGAGATGGTAAGGGGATCTGGTAATTGATCAAAAAGATTACAGGGAATCCCTGTGCTAACACTGGAACCAGGACCAGACTCTGTCTGGCAACTCCATTCCCTGTTACCCACTTTCAGGTTACAGTTCAAGGGAGGAGAGGAGCACCTTCCTTCATGACAGAGTGGGGGTGCTGAAAAGCAATAATGCTTGCAGCAAAGATTCTTCCTGGGCAGAGACCAGAGCACAGACCCGGAGAATAGTGACCAAACCTCTCCCTGGATCATACCACTTTGGAATCCCTGAAAACTTCCAAACCCTAAGAACTAGCTTTGAAAACAGCAGTGTGAAAAAGTCTGAGCCTGGGAGAGTCCTCACTCCTCTTCCCTCCCTCCCCCACACCCATTTGCCCCAGGTGAACAGAGTCCAACTTGAACATAAAGTTCAAAGTTAAGAAATAGGCTAGAAAAATGAGCAAAGAAACATAAAAAGCTACTGTTAAGATAGGTAAGATCAAGATACAATGTCAGAAGACAATGATGTCAAAACAGCTTATAAGCAAAAGCCTCAATAGGAAAAAAAATGTGAATTGGATACAAGCCCACCAAGAATTCCTAGTAGAGATTTTCAAAATCAAATCAGAGTGGTAGAGGAAAAGTCAGGAAAATAAAAGCAATACAAAAATAATATGACAAGACAATTCATATCTTTGTAAAAGAGGTATAAAAAACTTGAAGAAAATAATACCTTAAAAAACAGAATTAACCCAATGGGAAAAGAGGTATAAAACTTCACTGATGAAAATAAATACTTTAAAAGTAGAATTGGCCAAATGGAAAAAGTGATGCAAAAACTCACTTAAGAAAATAATTCCTTAAAAATTTGAATTGAGCAAGTGAAGCTAATGACTTCATGAAATATGAAGAAACAATAAAATGAAGTTAAAAGAATGAAAAAATAAAAGAAAATGTGAAATATCTCTTTGGAAAAACAACTCACTTGAAAATAGATAAAGGAGGGGGTGGCTAAGTGGCTCAGTGAATAGAGCACCGACCCTGGAGTCAGGAGAACCTCAGTTCAAATCTGGTCTCAGACACTTAACACACACACACACCTTGTGACCTTGGGCAAGTCATTTAACCACAATTGTCCTACCTTCTCCCCTCAAAAAAAAATAGATAAAAGAGAGATAATTTAAGAATTATTGAATTATCTGAAAGCCATGATAAAAAAAAGAGTTATTAAAGACATATTTCAAGAAATTATAAAGGAAAACTTCCCCAAATATCCTAGAATCAGAGGGTAAAATAGAAATTGAAATATTCCACTGATCACCACTTGAAAGAGATCCCAAAATGAAAACTTCCAGAAATATTATAGCCAAATTCTGGAGCTCCCAGGTCATAGAGAAAATACTTCAAGCAGCCAGGAAGAAACCATTCAAATACTGTGGGTCCACAATCAGGACCATATGTGATTTAACAGCTGCCACATTTTAGCCCCAGGTTCTCTCTCTAAAATTCAGCTCATTTCTATGAATGGTTATCTCTCTAAAGATCTGTTTAAAAAAAACAACTGAATTTCATAAAGAAAATCTGTGGGATAAAACATATGACCTAAAGAATATGTTGTCACTTGTTCCAATTCCCAGATTTTCTTTTTGGAACTTAATTTATTTCAAAAACACTTCTCAGGCACCACTTATGTTACCACCTCCTGTGAAGGCAATAAAGATGAACAGGACATGATCCATGATTGAGTAGGTTTCCACCAGAGGTATCAAACACATACCCTGGCAGCATTGAGGCCACTGAACCAGATAAAAATGTAATTGGGAAATATTTTTTAAAATAAATAAAAATGTAGCAGAACATTAAAAAAAGAAGCAGGAATTTGGGGGAAGGGAGGATCCTTACAACAAGTTTCTCTGATAATGTTCTCTTCTAACATATATAGAGAACTGAGTAAAATTTATGAAAATAAGAGGCATTCCCCAATTGATAAATGATTAAAGGATATCATAGGCAGAATGTCAGAATAAATCCAAGCTATCAATAGTCATGAAAAAATATTCTAAGTAACAACTAGAGAAATATAAATTAAAACATTTCTGAGGTACTATTTCACCAGTAGTATAGCGTTTAGGCCTATTTTCTAGGGAACTTGATATCACAAAAAGGGCTTACTGTCTAAGTCTTTTGCCAATTGACTTCTCCCTAGTTCAAGACCTGGGGCTAAGAATTGAAGGCTATTGCAGAACATAGTAGACATTATACAGATTTAAAAAGTATATAACCAAATCAAACTTATTCTGTGTAACATGGCTTCTAATTTTGGCTCTAGTCACCTTAAAGACCCGTAGTTTGGCTGCTGAGAATCCAAGTCACTACTCTTAGCTCTTTTTCTTGCTTCTCATCCTCTTGACTTTTTAATATGTCTATGGTCCCAAGAATCAGTTCGTAGCCCTCTTCTTATATCTCTTCTCTGACTCTCTCATTCACTTCTTGTTTGTATTTTTATTTTTATTAATATTTTCTGCTTTATCACTGTGGTACCCCATGTATCCCATGCCCTGCCTGTCACCAAGAGCCATCCCTTATGACAAATAATATTTTTTAGAGAGGAAAAAGAAAAATAAAGTCAGCACAACTGATCAGTACATTGAGAAAGTCAAAAAACACGTGCAGAGTATTTCACTTGTGAACCTCTCATCTCCATGAAGGGGTAGATTGGGATTGTCTTCTTGTTCCTCTTCATTTGAGTCCCACTCGATCATTATAATTTTATTAGATTTAATTTAATTTAATTTTTTATTTCATTCTTTCCATCTAAATTGTTATAGTTACGTTGTGTATTGTTTTCTTGGCTCTGCTTATTTCATTTTGCATAAGTGAATAGTGAATTATCTGAAAGCCATGATCAAAAAAAGAGTCTAGACATATTTCAAGAAATTATAAAGGATTATAAATTATATAATATATATTTTATAAATATATTTTTATATATCATATATATTATATATTTTATAAAATTATACATATATAATACATAAATTATAAACAGAATCATTTTCGTGATTCTCTATTTATTACACACATCATTTCTTACAGCACAGTAGTATTCCACTACATATATATACCATAATTTGTTTAGCTATTCCTAAATGATCAACATCTACTTTGTTTCTAATTTTTAGCTATCATAAAAAGTACTGCTATATGGGGACTTTTTTTCTTATTGATGGCTTCCTTGGGATATAAGCCCAGTAATTGAGTCTTAGGTTCAAAAAGTATGGACATTTTAGTCATTTTATTTACGTGATTCCAAATTGTTTTCCAAAATGGTCATGCCATTTCACAGCTCTACCAACAATGTATTAGTATGCCTTTCATGTCACACCCCCTCCAACATTGTTACTGTTTTTGGTCATTTTTACCAATTTGCAAGAAGTGAGATGAAACCTCTGGATTTTTTTGATTTGCATTTCTCTTGCTGTTAGTAATTTGGAGCATTTTCTCATGTGGTTATGAGTACTTAGTAGTTCTTTTGGGAACTGTTTATATCCTTTGACTGTTTATCTATGGGGGAATGGCTATTAGTCTTACACATTTTTATTAATTGTATATATCTTGAATACCAAACCTTCATCAGAGAAATTTGATATACATATTTTTCCCCATTGGACCACTTCCCTTTATATCCTGGATGCATTAATGTTGTCTGTGCAGAGACTTTTCATTTTCAAGTCATCAAAGAGCTCTTATCTTTTGTAATTGCCTCTATCTCTTGTTTGGTTAAGAATACATCTCTTAGAAATGCGAATTAAAACAACTCTGAAATACCACCTCACACCAATCAGATTGGCTAATATGACAAAAAAAGGAAAATGATAAATGTTGGAGAGGATGTGGGAAAATTGAGACACTAATGCATTTTTGGTGGAGTTATAATCTCAACAATATTGGAGAGAAATTTGGAACTATGCCCAAAGGGCAACCAAACTGTGCATACCCTTTGATCCATCGATACCACTACTAGGTCTGTATCCCCAAGAGATCACAAAAAAGGAAAAGGAACTAAATATGCAAAAATATTTATAACAGCCCTATTTGAGATGGCAAAATATTGAAAATTGAGAATATGCCCATCAATAACAAGCTGTGGTATATGAATGTAATGGAATACTACTGTGCAATAAGAAATGATAGACAGATTTCAGAAAAAACCTAGAAAGACTTGTACAAACTAATGCAAAGTGAAATGAACAGAACCAGGAAAATATTGTATGTAGTATCAGCAATATCAGGTGATGATCAGCTATGCATGACTCAACTCTTCTCTGTATCACAATGATCTAAGACAAGTACAAAGGACTCACAAAGAAAATGCTATCCATATCCAGATAAAGAAATGATGGAGGGGCAGCAAGGTGCTGCAGTGAAGTCAGGAGGACCTGAGTTCAAATCCAGCCTCAGATACTTGACACTTAACTAGCTGTGTGACCTTGGGCAAGTCACTTGCCTTGCCTTGCCCCCTCCAAAAAAAAGGTCCCTTCTTTATCTATACTTTCTGGGATTTTCTTTTTAATTTTTTTTTTTTAAGCAATTGGGGTTAAGTAACTTGCTCAAGGTTACATGGCTAGTCATTATTTGTGTGTGGGTGCTCATTTTCTGAGGCCGGATTCGATCTCGGGTCATCCCAACTCCGAGGCCAGCGCTCTTACTCACTGCGCCACCTAGCCGCCCCTTTTTGGGCAATTGGGGTTAAGTAACTTGCCCAAGGTCACACGGCTAGGTTTTTTTGTTTGTGTGGGTTAAGTGTCTGAGGCAGGATCCGAACTCAGGTCCTTCTGACTCCAGGGCCGGTGCTCTACTCACTGCGCCACCTAGCCGCCCTGGGATTTTTTTAAAGCATAAAACAGTGTCATATTTTGTCAAAGCCTTTTTATTATCTATTGAAATCATCATGTGGTTTTGGATGTTTTGATTTTTAATATGATTAATGATGTTGATTGTTTTCCTAAAGTTGGTTCATTCTTATAACCATAGTATAAATTCCACTTAATAATAGTGAATGATTTCTTAGATAAACTACTATAATATGTTTGAGAGGATTTTTTTTTTAATTTTTGAGTCAGTGTTCATCACTGATACTGCCTATAGTTTTCTTTTTGTATTTTATCTTTCCCTAGTTTAGATCTTAGGACCATATTTGTCTCATAAGGGGATTCTGGTATAGTTCTTTCTCAATTTTTGAAAATAATTTGTGAACTACAGAAGTTAATATGATGGGTACTAACGCTTCTTTAAAGATCTGATAGAATTCTTCCATGAATCCATCAAATCCAGGAGTTTTTTTTCTTTGGTCTTTCCTTCACAGCTAAATCTGTTTCATTTTCTGAAAATGGGTTATATAAGGTCTTTAGCTGGTCTTCTGATAGTTTGGATATTTTATATTTTTGAAGGTTTTCTTCTATATCTTTTGTGTTCTGAGTTCTGGTCGCCTATAACTGTGCATAATTTGTTGTGATTTTTCTTTTTATTTCTTCTTACTTTGCTGTGATTTCACCTCACTCATTTAAACTCATTCACAGCTTTAACTACCCCCTCTATGCCTATAACTCCCAAATCTTTTACCTCTAGCTCTTATGTTTCTTTTGACCTCTAGCCTCTGATCTCTTGCTACATGTGATATTTTCACTTTGATATACTTAACATAACTTAAGCATTATGTCTCTCTCAGTACCTACTACAAATCTCTGCCCAAAGTAGGCAACTATTAAGTTTTTGTTGTAGCATTATTTTGTTGTAGCATTATATTATTATAAAGTAAGATTATTGTTACTTTTATTTCTGTGAATGAGCTATGAAATATTTCCAACTTCAAGATTAAGGAGTTAAATTCCATGGAGGTACACATACATAAGTCTGGGGTAGCAGACTTTTATCAAACACAACTGGTATTCCCCATGAATAGTTTTTATTAACTTTGTTATGTAAAAGTTTTTTTTTTAATTTTTGCTAATTCAAAGTTATTTAAAAATCTCCTTCCCCAAAAAAATTAAAAGAAAAGAATTGGAAACTTAGGAGGTGGTCTTAAATTAGGGAATGACTGGACAAATGATATGACCTTTTATATTTAGGTTATTTTTCCTTTTGGAGTTTATTGTGGTATATGGTATAACATTATAGTTTGTCAAAATCAAGTTTTTTTCAAAATTCCTCCCCCAATTTTTCCAGGTAGTCTTATTAATTAGGAAGTACTTTCCCTAGTATATTATGGTCTTTCGTTTATTGACTAGTGGATAACTTCTGAGCCAATCATTTAAGGGTGTTGTTTACCTATTCTGTTCTACTTTCTTGTTTTTTGGGTTTTGTTTTGTTTGTTTAGACAGTATCAAATAGCATTAAGGATTACTACTTTATTATATAGTTTGATATCTCATAATTTTAATGATAATAACTAGCATTTATGTAGCCCCTTAAGGTTCACAAAGCACTTTGCAAATATAATCTCATTTTATCATCTCAACCCTATGAAATGGGTACTATTATTTTCTCCATTTTACAAATAGAAAAACTGAGCCTGAAAGAGGTTAGGGAATGTCTACTCATGGTCATACAGCTAGTAAGTACCTTAAGTGGGTTTTGAACTCTGGTCTTTCTTATACCAAGTCCAGAACTCCATGGACTGGGCCATCTGGTTGCCTCTAATGTTAACCTCCCTTGATTTCTTTTTTCCCCATTATTTCTCTTGACCTTTTGCTCCTCAAAATGAATTTTGTTATTGTTTCATCTAGTTTTATAAAGTAACCTATGGCAATTTTCTGTGGAGCTAAATCTGTAAATTAATTGAGGTAGTATTATCATTTCCCTTCAATTGGCCCAACCATGAATGTCTCTATAGTTATTTTAGGTCTTCCTTTATTTCTGTAGTATTTTGTAATTGAAATTGTACAGCTAGTGATTGTGTCTTGCTAGATTGATATTCCAAACTTTTATGTATATTGTAGATATTTTTTAATTTTTTATTTATTTGTTTATTTTTAGTTTACAAGATTCAATTCCATAGTTCCTTGAGTTTCAAATTTCCCTTCCCTCTCTCCTCCCACCCCCACAACGGCATATAGTCCAGTATAGGATCTGCAAATACTTTCACAATAGACATTAGTCAAGTTACAAAGGCGTATTGTACTAGATGGGATGAAAAATAGTAAAGAAGAAATAAAACCAAACAATGAAAAGAAAAGATCAATTAGTTTTCTTACATCAGGATTCAAGCTCAGTTCTTTCTAGTTATTTCTCTGGATGTAGGCATCTCTCTCCTTCATGAGTCTTTCGGGATTGACTTATATCACTGCATTGCTGAGAAGAGTCTGGTCTGTCACAGTTGGTCATCACACGTATGTTGTGTCTGTGATTGTATACAAATTTCTCCTGGTTCTACTCTTCTCACTCAGCATCAGTTTGTATAAGCCTCTCCAGGTAAATATGAAGTCCGTCTCCTCCTCATTTCTTATAGCAAAATAGTATTCCATTACATGCATATACCACAGCTTGTTTAGCTATTCCCCAACTGATGGGCACCCCTTTAATTTCTAATTCTTTGCAAGTACGAAAAGAGCTGCTATAAATATTTTTGTACATATGGGTCTTCCTCCCTCTTCTGTGATCTCTTTGGGATATAACCCTAGAAGGGGTATTGCTGGGTCAAAGGGTATGAAATTATTTATAGCCCTTTGGGCATAATTCCAGATTGCTCTCCAGAATGGTTAGATAAGTTCACAACTCCACCACCAATGCAGTAGTGTTCCCATTTGCCCACGTCCAGCATTTGTCATTTTCCTGTTTTGTCATCTTAGCCAATCTGACTGGAGACATGTGGTACCTCAGAGTTGTTTTGATTTACATTTCTCTAATCAATAGTGATTTAGAGCATTTCTTCATATGCTTATAGATATCTTTAATTTCTTTCTCTGAAAACTGCCTGTTCATATCCTTTGACCACTTATCAATTGGGGAATGACTTGTATTCATATAGATTTGGCTCAATTCTCTAAAAATTTTAGAGATGAGTCCTTTATCAGAGACACAAGTTGTAAAAATTCTTTCCCAATTTCCCACCTCCCTCTTGATTTTGGTTACATTGGCTTTGTTTGAACAGAAGCTTTTCAATTTAATGTAATCAGAATTATCCATTTTGCATTTTATAATGCTCTCTAATTCTTGTTTGGTCCTAAAGTCTTTCCCTCTCCACAGATCTGACAAGTACACTATTCCTGGCTTTCCCAGATTGCTTACAGTATCATCCTTTATACCTAGATCATGTGCCCATTTAGACTTGATTTTGGTATATGGTGTTAGATAATGGTCTGTGCCCAGTTTCTGCCATACTGTATTCTGGTTTTCCCAGCAGTTTTTGTTAAATAGTACATTCTTATCCCCAAAACTGGGGTCTTTGGGTTTATCAAAAAATAGATTACTCATTAGTTGCTGGATCTCATGCACCCAATCTATTTCATTGATCCACTACTCTATTCCTCAGCCAGTATCAAGCAGTTTTGATGACTGCTGCTGTAGCTACTCCACCTTCCCTAGCATTTCTTTTCATTAATTCCCTTGATATTTTAGACCGTTTGTTCTTCCAAATAAATTTTGTTACTATTTTGTCTAACTCTATAAAGTAGTTTTTTGGTAAATTGATTGCCATTTGTTCTTCCAAATAAATTTTGTTACTATTTTGTCTAACTCTATAAAGTAGTTTTTTGGTAAATTGATTGGTATGGCACTAAATATATAATTTAGTTTGGGTAAAATTGTCGTTTTTATTATATTAGCTCGACCCAGCAATGAGCAATTGATATTTTTCCAATTAGTTAGATCTGACTTTATTTGTGTGAGAAGTGTTTTGTAGTTGTGATCATATAGGTCCTGGGTTTGTTTTGGCAGGTAGATTCCCAAATATTTTATAATGTCTACAGTGACTTTAAATGGCATTTTTCTTTCTATCTCTTGCTGTTGAATTTCATTAGAGATATATAGGAATGCTGAGGATTTATGTGGGTTTATTTTATATCCTGCAACTTTGCCAAATTTATTTATTGTCTCAAGTAGTTTTTTACTTGATTCTCTAGGATTCTCTAAGTATATCATCATACCATCTGCAAAGAGTGATAGTTTGGTCTTTTCCTAATTTGATTCCTTTGATTTCTTTTTCTTCTCTAATATTGTAGATATTTTAAATGGAATCTTTCTTTGTAGTTCTTTCTGCTGAATTTTCTGAGAAGTATTTAGTACAATTGATTTTTTTGGATTTATTTCACTTTTTACTACTCTACTAAATTATTAATTCTTTCAATTAATTTTTCCATCCTTAGATTTTCTAAGCAAAATACCAAATCCTACAAATACAGATTGCTGTTCCCTTCTTTTTTCCAGTGTGTATTTCCTTAATATTTTTTATACTTAGCATTTTTAAACATCCTGTAAAACAATGGGCATCTTTGCTTTTCTGTGATTTTATCAGAAAAACTTATGGTGTGTGTGTTTATTTTTATTTATTGTTTTTCTCAATGCAAGCTCTTTTTTAAAAATGAAAACTTTAGATCATATTTAGAAAAGATGCTTCTATTCCTGTGCTTTTTAGGAGGGTTATAAAACATTAATCAGTGCAATGTTTTGTTAAAGGATTTTTTTGTCTAGATATAATCATGATGTGCACTTTACTATGTACTGGGGATGCAAATAAAAAACTGAGAATGTTCCTATTCTTAAGGAGCTCACATTCTAATTAAGGAGATGATCCATGTTAGAGGGTTAAATTGAAGAACAGATAGAAAGGCCTGGTGACCCTCAGAGTGCTACAGGTGCCTATTTATGGTAATGGAGCTGGTGACATGGTAGGGCACAGGGGATTGGAGGGCACAGTAGCTAGATAAATGCAAGCAAGATCCTTCAAACTTGATGCTAGGTTGTGTAGAACCCAGAAATTATCCCCTTCTTTACTCCTGTTTTGTTGAAAAGAAACCCTAAGGAGTTTGAGCTTTTCTCTGAGCATTAGTGCCAGACTCAAACAGCTCTAAACCAAAACAAAACAAACAAACAAAAAAGATCTATTTCTCTTAATGTTGAAACATTCTTGTATTCTTGTTACAAATCTAGCTTGGTCATAATGAATAATTTAAAAAATAAATTACTATGACTTCTGGGTCACATGAACAAGAAGATGGTGAAGTAGACATTTTCCCCTCTCCCCAGAACTCCTCAAATCTTTTCAAAACAGAAATTATTCAACAAAGATAAAACAAATTCATGGTCCAGGAAACCCAGAATCCAAAAGAAGGTATTGAAGAAAAAAAAAAAACACCTAGAACTAACACTCACTGTCCCTGAGTTCATTCAGCACACCTACCTCCTACACTACTAGCAGTGAGACTGTGCAAGCAGACCTAAGGACACATACAGGCTTACATCAAAATCCACCCTTTCAATCTGATCCCCAACCCTACTTTTTCCGGTGTCATGGTGACCCCTGCTCCAGGCTATAGAAATTTGCTTGGAACTGGATAGCCAACTTTGCCACAGCAAAAACCTGCCAAGGCCTACAAACCAGAAGCTACAAAGTTCTGATCTTCTAGTGCTGGGAAAAGCAGGCTTTGGACTGCTGGTGCCAAACCAGAGAACTGAGGAACAGAAGGAGTAGGACAGGTCATCAGGACAGGAAATAAAGTAGATGCCTATCGATTAGGGAATAGCTAAACAAATTGTTGTAAATTAATGTAGTACTACTAAGCTATAAGAAAATTATGTGTGTGATACGTACAAGAGGCTTCAAAAGATCTATATGAACTCATGCAGAATGTAGTAAGAGCCAAGAAAAGAATGCACACAGTAACTGCAACAATGTACATGGAAAGAACGAGGCACAAAAAAATACTAAATATAACACAATTATAAAGATATGAAAAGGTAGTCAAATGAAAAGATATGAGAAGACAATCCTAACCTACTCCTTTGTGAAGGTAGGGGGTCCACAAGTGTTACATACTACATATATTTTCAGATACTTTCAATTTATCAATCAGTTGTAATGACTTTTTTTTTCCTTATATGGGATGGCTCTCAGGGAAGGGAAGGGAAGGGAGGGAGAGGAATATATGGAATACTATAATGATGTAAGAAACAGAAAATATCAATAAAAACTTATTTTAAAATAGTAGCAATATTGTTTAAAAAAAACAAATCTTGAAATTTACAAGAACTATTATAAGTATAATCACTGTTCTTAATTCCAGAGGACAAATGATGAAACCTGCTATCCATTACAAAGAAGACATATATTTAATGTGGAGAATGAATCGTGTGTGTGTGTATGTGTGTATGTGTAAAGAGAGACATACATATACTTATATAAATATGTGTGAGTATACATGCATTCATACATACATATACCCAAAAAAAATATGGTCAGCTTTGTGGTACAGTGAATAGAGTGTCTGTCCTAGAGTCAAGAAAACTCATCTTCCTGAGTTCAAATCTGGCCTCAGACACTTAATAGCTGTGTGACCCTGAGTCAATACAATTGAAACAACTTAACAACATACACATATAAATTATTATTCTATATAAACACATATATATCATATAGGGGATTTCTTTTGCTTTACTGTGCCTTCTATTACAAGACATGTTTTCCTTTTCTTTCCAAAGGTAATGGGAGTAAGGGAAAATATATTTCTGTTAATTAAAAAAAGAGGTGGAGGGTACTACAAATATGGAATGTTGCATCTACTTTCAGGTTGGGTGATTATATTATTGGTTGTTTTTACGTAATTATTTTACTTCGTTTCAAGGGATCTCTCATGAAGTAGAGGTAATCTATAAATGTTTAAAATATGAAAAAGCACAGCAATAAATTTAACTATATAGAGAGCTGTAACAGTTATATCAATAATTTGTTCGATATTTTTATATCAGTATTCCTAAGTTTATATATACATATGTTTATAGGTGTCCATATATACTATACACATATACATAATTATACATATGTACATGTAGTTTTCTATTCTTCTTCCCTTGTTTGGGTAGCAAAGCCAAATTTCCCTCATAGTTTGATAAGTTTGACAAAGTATTTTCTTAACAAGAGAGGAAAACTGATCAAGTAGAGTGGTTAATTAAAATATTTGATACAATTCACTTACAAATCCATCTGAAACCCTGAGGGTTCTTACTTTGGGATTCATTTGTGGTGGTTTAATTTCTCTTTTAGACATCGGGTTGTTTAGTTTATTTACTATGCTAGTAACATGGTTGATTTGCATTTCTTAAAATATTTATCAGTTTTATCTAATTTTCTTAAGTTTGTTGGCATATAGTCAAGTATAATTCTCTTTTTTTCCTATAATTTCCTTTATTTGCTCTCTATTTGTGGTGAATTCTATCTTCTCAATTTGAAATTTATAGTTTCATTTTCTTCTCTCCCTGTCTTGCTTTTTCTTAGCTAATTAGCACTTATTTGTCTGTTGGTCCTTAAAAATTTTTTTCTTATATTTTTATTTGCCATCTCAGTAGTATTTTTCTATTCAGTGTTGCTTACCTATGTGACATGATATAGTAGAAAGAACATTGACTAAGGAATCAGGGTACCTGGCTTTAAGGCCTGCAAAAGATGGAATGTACTGTCATTTCATTTCCCCCCAAAAAACTTCTCCCTTTCTTAACTTCCCTATTATTTCCTATTTACTGTAGAGAGCACCACCATGCTTCCAGTCCCCCAGGCTCACAACCTAGGTTGGCATCTTCATCTTACTCTTTCTCACCCCCACCCCCCATCTATCTTGTTGCCAAGGTTTATCAGTTTCACCTTTGCAACATCCCTTTCTCAGCTCTTACATTACTACCACTCTCAAGCACTCTTCACCTCACATCTGGACCATTGCAATAGCCTGCTGGTGGGTCAGTCTGTCACAAATCTCTCCCTACTCCAGTCTACACAGCCAGCAAAGTAATTTTTCTAAAGCTCAAGTCTAACCATGTCACTGCCTCCCCATTCCCACCCCTTACTCTATAGACTCCGGTGACTTTCTTCCACCACCAGGATCAAATACAACATACTCTAACATTCAGAGTCCTACCACCTCCACATATTTTTCCAGTCCTAGACCTTACACTTCCCTTGTCTCTCTCCTACACACACACACACACACTTTTCATTTCAATGACACTGGCCTTGAACAAGACACTCCTCCTCTTAGCTTTGGGCATTTTCACCAGATTTTCCTCATATCTAAAATGCTTTCCTTATTCTATCTCCTGGCTTCCCAGGGTTCCTTCAAGTCCCAGCTAAAATCCCAGCTTCTATAAGAAGCCTATTCTGATCCCCCTTAATTCTGGCACCTTCCCTTTATTATTTCCTGTTTATCCTGTTTATAGCTTGTTTGTATGTAGTTGTTTGCATGTCGTCTCGCCCATTAAACTGTGAGCTCAAAAGCAGGAACTGTTGTTTGTCTTTCTTTGTATCCCAGTGTTTAGCATGGCCTCTGGCACATAAGATGTTCTTAGTAAGGCTTGTTGACTGACTTGACTATAAAAGCAGAAGTAGCTAATATATGACATAGGTCTTCTGCCTTTTTCCCCACACATGTAGAGATACTGTATGCCTTCAAGGGATTCTGAGATATAAGTGACAATTTGTACTCCTATGCATCCATACCTGCCACATGAATATAGGTACCTCTTATGGCTATGCTTTTAGGAACTATTGAAGTATAGTCAGTTGTTTGCTTCCCCAGACTGCAGAGTTATTTTGTCTTTCCTTTCTGTTGTTGACTTCCTTCTTTGCTATTAGAGCATCTGTTGCTTGCCTCTTAATATCTACTATTGCCACTGCTTCATTTATTCACTCAATAAATATTTAGTATGAATGTCCAATATACTAATAGCACTGATGATATAAAGATGAGTAATCACTGCTGTCTTCTTCCCACTGATTTTCATTTTATTTTTTGTCATGTCTTTTCTCCTATTGCTTTTTCCTGTATTTCATACAAATAGCAGGACTTCCAAATGAATGGCAGCCAACTTTATGAGTCGCTTTAATCTTTATGAGTTGCTCCATGGTGTAAATGGAGTCAGGAAGACCTGGGTTCAAATTTTACCTCATAGCAGCTGTTAGTCCCGTTTTTCACATATGTAAAATGGGAATAATGATTCTTATAGTACCTACATCAAAGGGTTGTTTTGACACTTGAATGAGATAATGATTGTAATGGACTTTGTAAAATTTAGAGAGATATATAAAGGTCAGTTATTTCCATTGTTCCTTCTCTCTGGTCAGTGAACTAACTACCCACATAATGTAATAGTTATAATGTTGAGGCCATTGACTTTTAGCTGTTTTTATTGTTTGCTTCTCATAACCTGCTCCTTTCTGCCAAAGATTTTTTATGATCTATCTCTGGCTTTGGAGATGTTCCAGATGTTTGCGGATATCAGAAGGCTAGTCTTTGATAGCTATTATGTGTACTAATGGTAATTAATCGAATTTATTTCTCTTTTGGACTTGATGAAATAGACTAGTTTTGTTCATAAAAATGTTTCAAATTCATTTGAATAACTTAAAAATTCAGAAAGACTTATTCCCAAAACTGGTACACATATATGTGTGTGTACATTTGAAGTGACTTTGCATATTTTTGGAGAAAATATAAAAGATATGTGAGATTGTTTTAGGTAAATTAAGCTATTTAAGTATTTGATGGTTTAAATGGTTATTTTCTTAATATAGGGTCTCAGAGATATACATAATTAACCTCTTGGTTTAAAAAGGGTTCATTTCTGAGTGATTTCACAAATATGTACATAAATATACCTACTAATCAAAAACTTATTCTTACTTTTAAAATATTATTCGTGTGTACTAGGTAGATTCTTAAGAGAATATTTTGGCTTTTTTATGGTCTCTCCCTATTCCTTAGGGTATTATGAACTATGCAGAATAATAACAACTTGATTTACTCTTTATCATTTATTTGTCTTTTGTAGTATATAATGGTATAATAGGATATAATATAAATGTAGAGACAGTTCCATAATTTTAGATTATATGGGACCCAAGAATTTGCATTTTAGCTCTTCTGAAAGACTATCCAATATCTAAAGAATTATAATAAAATACAATTATTAGTTTATTATTATACCATTAACATGATTATATTGATAGGTATTTTTAAAATATTGATATTTAGTAATCAAAAATTCAGAAAAGATTTGTAGAATAAATAGGACTTTCTGGATAAGTCATTTAATTGGTATGCATCAATGTGGTTTAAAAATTATAAATGGTGGGGGGAGCTAAGATAGCAGAGTAAAAGCAGGAATTTGCTTGAGCTCATCCCCCATTTACCTGCAGTACCTATAAAAAAATGACTCTAAATAAACTTTAGAGCCACAGAACCCACAAAATGACAGAGAGAAACAAATCTCCTGCTGAAGGCAGACGGGCAGGCCGACAGGAAGGGTCTATCACACAGCACTGGGAGTGTAGTGCACTCCCACATGAGCCACTCAGTTCCAGCCCTGGCAGCACAGACCAGCCAGAGCAGACTTCAGGGGACTGAATCACTGGTAGCTGTGGCAGTTCCAGACTTCTCAACCCACAAACACCAAAGAGAAAGTAGAAGGTCAGTGAGGAATCTCTGTTGGACCTGGGTGATAGAAGAGTGCAGTCTGGCCCCTACCCCCAGGGCAGCAGTAGCAGCAGCAGCTTGCAGTGGCAGCTGCTTCTGGAGCTCCGGGCCCACAGATGGTGGGGGGACCAAGTGATTGACGAGCGGGCAATTGCAGGAATCTCTGGATTCTCATGCTTTTCCCTGCTTGGATCTGGATCATAGTCTTGGGTGGCAGTCCTGGGGTGAGGAAGAGTGCTGGAGAGGCAGAGCTTGTGGTGCCTGTGGAGGAGGAATCCTCCTCATACCTATGAGGCAGGTGCCTAGAAGTAGCTCTGACAATAGCTGTGCAAAACCCCAGAAATTTGGGACACAGCACTCTCCACTCTGGAAGCAGAGTTCTATTGTGGCAAAGAGCTAAAAAACCAAGTAATTGGCTGGGAAAATGAGCAGAGGAAAAGAAATCAGACTATAGAATCATTCTTTGGCAACAAAGAAGATAAAAACATAGAACCAGAAGAAGACAACAAAGTCAAAACTCCTGCATCAAAAGGCTCCAAGAAAAATATGATTTGGTCACAGTCCATAGAGGAACTCAAGAAGAATTTTGAAAATCAAGTAAGAGAAATAGAGGAAAAATTGGGAAAAGAAATGAGAGTAATGCAAGAAAATAATGAAAAATGAGTCAACAGCTTGCTAAAGGAGACCCCAAAAAATACTGAAGAAAATAATACCTTAAAAAAAAGACTAACTCAAATGGCAAAAGAGGCCCAAAAAGCCAGTGAGGAGAAGAATACCTTAAAAAGCAGAATTGACCAGATGGAAGTTTAAAAGCTCACTGAACAAAATAATTCTTTCAAAATTAGAATGGAGGAAACAGAAACTAATGACTTTATGAGAAATCAAGATATTATAAAAACAGATCCAAAAGAATAAAAAAAATAGAAGACAGTGTGAAATATTGGAAAACCACTAACCTGGAAAATAAATCCAGGAGAGATAATTTTAAAATTATTGGACTACCTGAATGCCATGATCAAAAGAAGAGCCTAGACATCCTCTTTTTAGAAATTATTAAGGGGGGCGGCTAGGTGGTACAATGAATAGAGCACCAGCCCTGGAGTCAGGAGGACCTGAGTTCAAATCTGGCCTCAGACACTTGACACACTTACTAGCCATGTGACTTTGGGCAAGTCACAACCCCAATTGCCCCCCAAAAGCAAAAAAAAAAGTAATTATCAAGGAAAACTGCCCTGATATTCTAGAACCAGAGAGCAAAATAAAAACTGAAAGAATCTACAGATTGCCTTTTGAAAAAGATCCCCAAAAGAAAAGTCCTAGGAATATTTTAGCCAAATTCCAGAGTTCCCAGGTTAAGGAGAAAATATTACAAGAAGTCAGGAAAAAACAGTTTGAGCATCATGGAAACATAATCAGGATAACACAGGATCTAGCAGCTTCTACTTTAAAGGATCGAAGGGCTTGGAATATGATATTCCAGAGGTCAAAGGAGCTAGTATTAAAACCAAGAATCACTAACCAGCAAAACTGAGTATAATACTTCAAGGGAAAATATGGTCATTCAATGAAATAAAGGACTTTCAAGCATTCTTGATGAAAAAACCAAAGCTGAACAGAAAATTTGACTTTCAAATTACAAGAAGCAAGAAAGGCATGAAAAGGTAAACAGGAAAGAGAAATCATAAGGAACTTATTAAAGTTAAACTGTTTACATTCCTATATTTCCGGAAAGATGATATTTGTAACCCATGAGACTTTTCTCAGTATTAGGATTGTTGAAGGGAATATATATGTGTGTATGTATATGTGTATATGTACATATGTATATAGAGGGCACAGCGTGAGTTGAATATGAAGGGATGATATCTAAAAAATAAAATTAAGAGGTGAGAGAGTAATATATTGGTAGAAGGAGAAAGAAAGAGATAGAATAGGGTAAATTATCTCACATGAAATAGGCAAGAAAAAGCTGAGGGGAAGAGCAGGGAGGTAAAAGGGAATGAGTCAACCTCTCTCTCATTGGACTTGGCTTGAGGAGGGAATAACATAAATACCCAATTGTGTATCTTACCGTACAGGAAAGTAGAGGGGAAGGGGACAAGTGGGGGGATGAAAGAAGGGAGGGCAGATTGCAGGAGGGGGTAGTCAGAAGCAAATACTTTTGAAAAGGGGACAGGGTCAAAGGAGAAAATAAAATAAATGGGGAGCGGGATAGGATGGAGGGAAATATAGTTAGTCTTTCACAATATGACTACTATGGAAATGTTTCGCATAATTACACATGTATAAACTATTTTGAATTGCTTGTCTTTTCAATGGGGGTGGGTGAGAAGGGAAGAAGGGAGAGAATCTGGAACTCAAAGTTTTAAAAACAAATGTTAAAAATTATTTTTACATGCAACTGGGAAATGAGATATATAGGCAATGGGGTATAGAAATCCATCTTGCCCTACAAGAAAGTAAGGGAGTGGGGATGGGGAGAATATAAAAGAGGGCAGACTGGGGGTAGAGGTAATCACTATGCTTGCCATCTTGGGGTAGGGGTACGGGAGAGATGGGGAGAAATTTTGGAACTCAAAATCTTGTGGGAATGAATTTTGAAAACTAAAAATAAATAAATTCTGGGGGGAAAAATTAGAAACGTATCTTAACTAGATTTGTGGGAAAGTCTTTATTCATATAAACTGTCAACAAGTTTATACTCATTATGGAAAACTTTTGAATTTATGTTTCATATATTTTGGACAGTCTTTTAGTTATTGAAGTATTCAAAATATTTACTGTTAGGACATATCCCAGTAGAATCGAGTATCATTTTATGTTGATAACTTTCTTAGGAAAAAGGTCTCCTTTAGTATGTGGAACTTTCTGCATTCACAAGTTTTTAATTGTTTAAAAAAATACTTCCTTTGTCTTCAAATTTTTTATGTTGAAAAGTTTATGGGTTTAAAAAATGCTTGCTAACACAAAAATATTTTAATAGTGAATTTAACATTATAGGGCAGTGGTATTTACATAAAAATATTTAATGACTATGTTGATGCACTATAAGAATAGGGTACTGGACATGTGATTTCATTGGGATAAGGAACTCTCAAGTGAGTAAACTCCCTGAAGGTCAACACCAAGCTTCCTGCAAAGGAAGGTCCATAACTGATTTAACCAAAATAGTTGTTTTAGAATCTGTTTTTAAAATCGTTGACTTAAACTTAAGGAATCCTAAAGAGAATATCCTTTACTAGTATCTAAAATGAAAAAAGAGAGAGGTGTAAAACTGAAGAAGATATTCAGTATTTTTGGAAAAACATAATAAGGATATCATGCCTCTTCAACTTGCCTGTTTAAAAATTTTCCCAGTCCTTCTTTTCTTTCTGTTTCATTTTTCCTTCCCCCAAACAAAAAAAAATTCTTTTAATATACAACATGCCTTGTTTTCTTTATTACATGTCCCTTTGGCCTTTAATTGTATTTAGTTTTAACTGTACATGTTAATATAGTTTACTTTATTGTCCATTGTTAGAGAATAGGTTGTTTTGGTTAATCAAGCTAAATTTTCAAAGAAATAAGATATAATAAATTCACTTAACATTGAAACTACCATAAACATAGTAGCTTACAAATATAGTGTATTAATATCAGTAGTGGTATCTGAGGTTAGGTAAGTCTTTTGGATAATAAAAATGGGTAAGCCTAACAAAAATTTGTTATAAAATGCTAAGTTCTAGCTTGAGAATTGCAGTTATGTATATGTATTCTGGAAATTCTACCTGTTACTTTCTCCTGGGGATGTGGGGAGTGAAGGGAGGCAGGGGAGGTAGGGAAGTACCTGATTTGGTTCTATTAGTAATTCTAATTTTGAATCACAATTCTGTTTTCTTGGAGAAACATCCTTTTATGAGCCTTTAATATAGTGCTGCTATAGACCATGTTTGCTTTGTTGTATTTTCACAATTGTTCATGACTGAATAAATTCATGTATACTAATATAATGGAATATTATTTCACCATTAGAAATTATAAAAGTGACTATTTCTGATAATCCTTGGTAGAATTAATTAATGAAGTGATGTGAATGGAACCAGTAGGACAATTTATTCCAGATCAGCAACACTGTAAAAAAAATAATATTGAAAAATTCTGATTAATCCAATGACCACCCATGTCTCCAAAGGACCTACCAATTGACAAAGAGATGTTGGATTCAAAGTTTCACTGAAGATACAGCTTTACCAAAGACTTCCATCTCCAGCATGAAATACCTGAATACCCTCATTCTTGTGCAGAGATTCTAGACAAATAGGGCATCAACTTTCTTTTTCTTATTTGTATCCCCAGTGCTTAACACAGTGCCTGGAACATTGTAGGTGCTTAATAAATTTTTATTGAATTGAATTGAGTTCATGTATTTAATAAAAGCACTAGTAAGTTCCAATTAGTACAATTGCCATGTAATCATTTATTCTGATGTTGCTTTTTAAGTGGGTTTACATTTGTGTGTATATCCTACATTTCTAACTAGATATTAAGTTTATCCAGGCCAGGACTGCTCCTAATTCTTTAATGTAATCTTGCAAAAAATCTTAAAATTAATACTTGACCATTAATCACACTTAAACCAGAGTGGAAAGATCTGTTCAGTTTTTGCAGTGTTTTATACTATCCACTTGATAAAGTAAAATAAAACAAAGTTGTTTTTTTTTTAAATCTCAACATATTTGTTAAGACTATTTTACTGATACTAGGATTCTTCTTTAATTATAGTTTTATTAAGCTAATTTATTATTACAGTAGATAGTTGTCCGAGAGCAGACTTGTCTAGTATAGTTAGGAATTGGATGTATTGCCCTTATCATCCTGGCTTTTTATTTTCTCCTGCTCTCTGAGTAAAAATGTATATGCAATTTTGTCTTTGAAATCATGAGCACTAGAAAAAACACTAGTCTTTGATATAATCTTGAAATCTTGTTGTCTTTATGAGCTAGTGCTCAGACATATGCTTTCTTGAAGTAACATTTAGTTAGCACTAAATTATACCAAACCCTAAATTCAAAAATGTCTAAGTTAATAATTGACTGGGCTACATTTCAGCTAAAAGAATCATTAAGAAACAGGATCATTAAGGGAGGGAAATTGATTAAATATTAGGATAAAAAAGAACAGGAAGAAATCTACATATAGAAAATATGAAAATATTTTACCTGCAATTAATTCTTTAGAATGTAATTTTTAAGACTATTTAATCTAGACAAAAGTATTTAATTTTTTAAATTGATTGTCCTTTTCAGTATTCGTTGAAAAAGTGCTGAAGAAACTCTATCCTTCTGTTCCAAATCAACAACTTCAGTCTACAACAGAGATTCCTTCAAAACCAGAACTAGAACCAAGAAAAGTTCAGCCTTCAGCAGGTAATGTTATATGCAGAAATAGTTTTATCTTCAGATATTTTTTTTCCTTTTACCACTTAATTATTAACAGCCATCTGTTTGATCTTTCCTGATTTGTACTTATCTTATGCATATTTTCTTAACTGGAGTGATTGACTTTATAAGAAAATAACTTTTAAGTGGTGAGGTATTTTAAGGTCAGAATATATAAAAATTTAGATCAACAAAATCTACATTGTTTTTCCAGGTGTGATCAGTCACTTCAAATTTGCTCTAGGAGGTTTTTACATGTGAAAATGACGTCTTCATTCTAAGGGTTTTTTTTTTTAATCTTTTAATTTCCATTTGAAATCTACCATGAGATTTCTTGTTCATTTCAATGCATATGTAATTGTTTACATGGAGAATTTCAATGAGAGAGGGATTCCTATAAATGTTGAATTTCTCTAGGTCTTCATTCCTTGATTAGTCTATGGAGCTTCCTAAAAGAGTTCAGCATAACAGTTCATGTAGGAAAAAAATAAGGTGGTAAAGAATTTCTATTTTCTAGACTAAAATATATAGATCAATAAGCCTTTTAAGTTAGTCCAGTAGTATGTGTATCTTCTACAGAGATAGCCTTACCCCCATCTTCTATTGTTCAACTCCCTTTCTATGTGTTCTCTTCCACCATTAGAATTTAAGCTTCTTGAAGTCAGGGATAGTCTTCTACAACCATTTTGGAAAATAATTTGGAATTAGGCAAACAAAGTAATAACTAAAATGTCCAAATCCATTGACTCAGAGATTACACTTAAGGAATTACTTCCCAGAAATATTCTTCAAAGAGGGGTTGATTGGTAAGAAGCAATTCATATTTATTATTGCAACACCTTTTTTGGTGGCAAAGAATTGGAAACAAAGTAAACACCCATTGATTGGAGAATGATTAAACAAATCGTGGTACATGAATTAATTAAATATTGTTCTATAATAAATGATGAATGTGATGACTTCGGAGAAGCATGGATTTACTATGTTTAAAAAAGATTTATTATAAAGATCGCAAGTTTGGCCCCAAAGAAGAGATAAAAGAAGATACCTTCTCAAGATACCACCTTTTCCCACGACGTAAGGGTTCAGAGATGTGAGATATCACATACACTGTTAGATTATTTTTAGTATGTTGATTGTTTTGTTTTTCTATTTCTCTTTTAAAAATTACTTTGTTATAAAAGATAGTTCTTTGAGAGAGTAGGAAGAAAGATAGAGGAGGAAATGTAGTCCATGTAAAAACAGATTTCAGTAAAAATGTATTTTAGAACAACACAACAATAAACAATGTAAGAATTTAGTTAGTTTTTTGTGGGATTTTTTTTTTTTAAAGCAATTGGGGTTAAGTAACTTGCTCAAGGTTACACGGCTAGTCACTTGATTTATGCGTGGGTGCTCATTTTCTGAGGCCGGATCTAATCTCGGGTCATCCCAACTCCGAGGCCGGCACTCTTACTCACTGCGCCACCTAGCCGCCCCTTTAGGGCAGTTGGGGTTAAGTAACTTGCCCAAGGTTACACGGCTAGGTTTTTGTTTGTATGGATTAAGTGTCGGAGGCCGGCTCTGAACTCAGGTCCTTCTGATTCCAGGGCCGGCGCTCTATTCACTGCGCCACCTAGCCGCCCCGGGATTTTTTTTTGTTTGTTTGTTTTTGTTTTTGAGGGGGAAGACAAAGCAGTTGGGGTTAAATTACTTACCCAAAGTCAGACAGCTAGACAACTGTCTTGAGGTAGGATTTGAACTCAGGTTCTTCTACTTCCAGGGCCAGTGCTCTATTCACTGTGCCACCTAGCTGTCCCATTGATATTCTTTTTTTAAAAAAAATCAAAGTTAGAAATCTTCAGGAAAAGAAAAAAGAAAAAAAATATAATTTCATTAACTTGCCCTCCCCTGCATGTCTCTATTTCTTTCTTTTATCTCTCTCTCTTTCTCTCCCTTTCTTCCCTCTACCCCTTTTCTAACTAAGAACTATAGTATCAACTTCACATTTATGTGTCTATCATTGATTGTCTAATACTGATTATTTTAACAAGCACTTTCCAGTTATCCCCATGATGATCTATTTATGTTATTTTGTTGGTAAATATAAATCTTGATTAAGCAGAATTTTTTACCTTGAGTGATTCCATATTATTTGTAGGATAAAGTATAAATCTTTAGCCTGGTATATGAGTAAATGGAAATTTGTTTCATACTATGGTAAGGATTTCAATCTAATCAATAAACATTTATTAAGCACCTACTACATGCTAGGCACTCGATACAAAGAAAGGCAAGGAACTTCGATTCTACTGGGGAAGACAACACACAAAAGGAAGCTGAAAAGGGGGCAAGAAAAGAGGGAAGGTACCCAGTAGGTACTTCCAATCGATGGGAACATTCCCAGGGGCAGAGTGTACTAAAGAGGTATGAGTTCTATGACTGAAGTGATCTTTCAGGATAAAAGGTTCCTAGGTCATGATAGGGGATGTCCATAGGAGTATAGCTGGGTGGGAAATGAAGAATTAATTAGGATTTGTTGTTGTTCAGTCGTTTCAGTCATATCTGACTCTTTGTGTCCCATTTGGGGTTTCTTGGCAAAAGATACTGGAGTGATTTGTTATTTCTTCCTCCAGCTCATTTTACATATGAAGAAACTGAGGCTAATAATGAGGTTAAATGACTTGTCCAGAGTCACACAGCTAAGCAAGTGTCTGAGGCCAGATTTAAACTTGGGAAGAGGAGTCTTCCTGACTCCAAGCCTGGCATTCTATCTACTGTGCCACCTAGCTATCCCATAAATAAGCATCTCTTATTTGAATTAAGTGATTATTGATTAAGGATTTAATTGAAACAATCAGTTTATTAATTTTCCACTGTATGTTTATATATATTTTATTACATATTGTATTTATATGTATTATATAATATAAGTAATGTATATATATTAATATACATCTTTATGTGTGTATTTAGAGAGAAAGAAGCTTCTTCTAAACTTTGGACAAAAAGAGAAAGAATTTATAGTAATAATTACCTGTCTTGAATTTTTTTCTCTATAGGAAAATATTTTTTAAAACTACCTAGATATTTTCTGTTCTATAAATATCACTGTAATTCATTTATCAATAATAATTAAATAATATTTATTATTATAGCTTTACTTTCCTTCTTAAAATAACAAATGAATAATCCCCATACTACAAATGTAGACTTTGCAGTATCCTTGAGAGTTTCATGGATAAATTGTAGAGGAGCTAGAATATTATAAGAGAAAAAAAAAGTTTTGCCTCAGTCACCTGGATATAACATTGATTTGTAAAAATTTAAAAACAACATTTTTAATAGATGATGCCAAATACTTATAATCTGCATAGTATGTGGAATGAAAAGCTCTTAAAATATAAAGAAATTGATGCCTTGTGGAAACAAGATGAGTTCCTATCTTCCCATCATCCTGTCTGCTTCTGGAGCTGTTTCAAAGATTCTTTCAATGAGTCTGCCAAAGATTAGCTTATATCCAGTATTTTATTCAGTTACAGAAAAAGATAATTTTATCCACCTGCACAGCAGTCTAAATATGACGTTAAACATAAAAGAATAATAGAAACAATATGATGGTGATGCTAACTCAATTATTTACATAGCACTTTAGTGTTGGCAAAGTATTTTATGTACATTATCTTATACTATTATATTTTATATATAATTATTATAGTATATCATATATTATGTACATTACCCAATGAAGTAGCTACTGTTATTATTCTTATTTTATATGTTAGTAAAATGAGACTAGAGATATTAAATAACTTGTCTGGTCACTTTTATAAATGTCTTAAAAGAAATTCAAACCCAGATATTCCATGCTCTAATTGAGCATGTTATCCATTTTGCTGTGTTGCCTTGTTGATATTGCCATGTTCTCTTAGAAACTTTGAAAGTTATTTTTGCCCTTTTTAACTTGTTTTCTAAATCCCAACCCCTTAAGGAAAGTTGTCTTTCTCAAAGACCCTAAGTATTTCATCCTGTGAATGATGGTTCCTAAGGGACCAGACAGTACAAATTAATCAGTAAAGGGACACCTAAATATTTGATAGGAAGTGGAGCTAAATATTTCATGAAACTTGCTAGTTAGCTGGCCATGAAAACTATTGATGTGGGAACAGAATATTATAGGGTTTTTATTCAAACCAGTAGTATTGTGTTCCTTTTCTGTTTTCATTCTGCTTTACTGTGAGGCAAGGGAAAAAGGAAACACAGCAGAACACTGGAGTTGATGAGAAAATAAAAACTCTATAATAACCTCTTTCTGTAACAACCACAGCAGAATGAATAAACCATTTGCCATTTTAATAAAAAAGATCAAAGGTGAAGGTAGGGGAGAAACTAGCTGTAAGGGCTTTTGATACTAAATTGTTCTGTAGCCCTATGTGTATATGAGGTCTACATCCTAGAAATAAACTTTTGACAATTAGAAGATTGAAGGTACGTTAATTCTACTCTAGTAAGGATTATGTTAAGTAGTGATTTTTAATTGTTTTAGAATAAGTGAAAAAATTATATTTTAAAATTTAAATACTTAAAGTTATATGATTTTGATATTGATAATGTCAACATTAAACAATGCTTATATTTTCATGTTTTAACAAAGTTATATTTTTATACCCCAAAAGTATAATTTATTGAATGAGAAAATATTTATTTTAGGACCCATTCTAGCCCTAGGAAATTAGTTGCCTACCCTTCTTATGGACACAAGATGTTCCAATTTATGAAATACTGAACAAAAGGTCTTGAGTTAATAATAATCTCTTCATTGAACCTATAAGCATGTTTTTAAGGTTTGGAGTCTAACCCAATATAATGAAATATCCAATTAAAAATTTAGGCCATAAACAAACTTTGTCATCTTTGTTGCTTATATAAGTTCTTGACCACCTGTGTGGGGCATAATTTCCCAGAATTTAGCTAGGCAAGGGCATAAAGAGCAGTCACGGAATGAATCAGATTCTCTCCCTCATTTTACAGTTTTCCCTCTGTAGTGCTAATGCAATGTTTACAGCATCCACAATCACTATAAATAGACCTACATGGTGCTTGATCACAAATATAACAGACTCTCCATATAGAAGACAGAAGCAAAACATTTGTTCAGACCCCAGAAAAACAAATCCAAACGCCAAGAAACCGAATCCATCATAGCAACATAGAAGTTAATGCACTACAATACAGCAAAGAGCCACACCATCCTTTAGCCTTCCCACAAACCAATATAAGCCTAGCTTTGTCACAACAGGTGACAAAAACCAAACTTTTATTCACAAGCCTGACTGACTCCTTGCCTGAGCGTCCTCTCTCTCTCTATCCCAGACTAGCTAGCCCTGATTCCCAGCTTCCTATGGGCAGTGCTCTACCCTTCAGCTAACTCTTCCTACCACAGGCTCTATGTGACTACATCCAGTCTATTAGGGGGCATAGTATATTTTCAAAGCAGAGAAGGTCTTCAAATTACCCCAGGCTTTTTAAGGGGCAAGGAAGATCTTCAAATTCCCATTACCATTACACCCTCCAACCCTTAAACCAAGTACAGAGGCTTAGAGAACTCAAAAGTAAATCTGGGAGCAGAGATAGTGAGCCAGTCACTTAACAGTTATTCATTAATTGTCCAGTATGTGTTAGACTCCATGCTAAATTCTGGGGATACAAAAAAAAGAGGAGTGGCTATGTGGCATAGTGAATAGAGCACTGGCCCTGAAATCAGGAGGACCTGAGTTCAAATTTGACCTCAAACTTAACACTTGCTAGCCATGTGACCTTGGGCAAGTTACTTAACCCCAATTTCCCTTCCTTCTCCCCTCCAAAAAGCAAAAAAAAAAAAAAATTCTACCTTCACAATCTGTCCTATACAATCCCTTCCCTCCACTCACATAGCCACCACCCTGGTAATGATGCAGGCCCTCACTGATTTACAGCCAGTCTACTTCAGTAGTCTGCTAATTGGTCTCCCTGACTTATATGTCTCCTTACTTCAATCCATCTTCTACTTAACCTAACAAAAAAGTTTTCCTAAAGCACAGGTACAGCGATGTCATATCACTCCTCCCAATACTCATTTCCACCACAAACTCTTAATGGTTTCCTCTTATCCCCAGAATCAAATATAAAGTGCTCCTTGTCATTCAGAGCCCTTTATAACTCGGCCCCTTCAAACCTTTCAAGTCTTCTTATCCTTACAACCCTACATGTAAGGATACCCTCCCAACTCCATTCCTTTACACTGGCTGTCTCCCATTACTGGAATGATCTTCTTCCTCACTTCTTCCTTTTCCCTGAACTTCTTCAAGTTCAAATCTCATTTTGTACAACAGGCCTTTCCCATTGTATATTCCTCTCTCTCCCCTCCCCCACTAATTTCTTCCCTTAGAGATTATTTTCTTTTCATACTGTATTGTTCCAATTGAAATAAAAGTAAACTGAGGCACAGAGTTTTGAGCACAATCAATCTATTAGCAAAGTTCAAATTTGACAATGAATAGGGTCTCAGCTTCCTTGCTAATAAGTTCAAACTCCAAATGAGCTGACAGATCATTTTTATAGACAAAAAATGGAACATCCAAAAAACAGAAATTGGCATCGTAAATGGGGAAAACGATATACTTGGTCACAAAATCTGAAGCATCATAGGGGTAGGGAACAATATGATTGGCTGGAAATAGGAAATGTGGGGCCAGGAATAACCTTTTGCTAATAAATTCTGATTGAGGGCAGGGCAATTGGGGTTAAGTAAGCATACAAGCTTCTTGACTAGATTAGTTTTGATTGCAAAACCTACACCAGCTTCAAGGCACTCACCTTCACTGTAGCCGCTCCAGAAAAATGTGTATCCAGCTCCAGCTTCAGTAAGCTGTCCTTCATTTGCCAGCTTTGTTTCACCCAGGGATGCTATTTGGACGGGATACCTGCTGAGCTCTCTTGCAACAAGGGCTGTTCTTCTTTCAGGTCTACTGGATTTTCTGTTGTCTCTAAATGTGTACAAATTCCATGTACTGATGGTGAATGGAGCTGTCTTTGCAGAAGTTTTTGTACATTTTTTTGTGTGTGTTTCTACACAGGATGGGATTCTCACCTGCCACAGTAGTTCAGGGTTGGATAAACAGACACTTTTTAGGGCAACTTTTCCAGCCCCTTCTTCACACCAATAAGTGAGCAGTATGATCTTTAAAAGACTGCTCAGACACTGAGGGGGCTATCAAATCCTACTGCTGCTTCCAGTGAGAAGATGACTCTATTAGGTTGGACCACATGTGTGCAGCTGCCAGTGTATCTACACCTGCTGCTTCGTCACTTGCCTGTCAGCACAGGACTTTGAGATAGGTCAAAATGGCAAAATGTTGTTGGTGATTTCTTTTGCACATAAATTGGATTTAAGTGTGGCAGAGTTGCACAGAGTCGTTGACCCCACTCTCTTCCAGAGTCGTCACAATCCAGTGGCAGGATAGAGTCAAGATGACCGGTGATACTCAAGATGCAGTGGATGTCCTTGGCGTCTTCTGTGTCTAACCAAGCACTCCACAGCACCTACTCTAGCTGCCTTCATGGCCATTGGAACAAATTGTTCTCATTTACCCATTACACTGGGAGAAGCCTCCTCACGTTAAGGGCAGACACTCCCCTAACTCATTGATGGGTTTGAGACCCCTCAGTTACCCTCAGCCTGGTTTAGTCCGTGTGCTGAAACAGTTTACTGGGGTGTTGCTGTATATGCTGCTACTGCTTCTTGGAGCCACTGGTGAGTTTAGGTGGATCAGTGTAATGGAAATGCAAATTTAAAGATCTTCCCTGCCCCTAGGTTAAGTGCTGGGAGCCTGTGGCAGGAGGCTTGGTTTTCCGGAAAGCCCATACCTTGATACTTTGTGTTTGGGCAGGGGGTCAAGAAGGTTGTTACATTCTCTGAGCCAGGAGAAGGCTATATAAACCCTAATGGGAGGCTGCTTTGGGGCTCGCTTTGAGAAGTGTTGTGTGATTTGACCAGATGAGACTCTGTGTCTAACCAAGACTCTGGGCAGCCATTGAGAGCCCCCTGGCTTTGAAAACCCAGATGTTGATGCTTCCCTCTCTGGTAACTGTGATTTTGGTATTGATAATGGTTGGACAGTTTGGAAGCCTGTCTGTTTGATCTGTCTGTATACTCTGAAGTTCAGGGTGCTGACCTTTTCCCCTTGAACTGAAGAGGGAAGGGTGATAAGGAGGGGGGGAGGGTAAGTGGTTCTGCCAGGGAAACCTCTCCTGGCATCCAGTCTGGAAGGAATTCACCAGGCTCAAGCAGACTTTGAAGCCGAAATTGTAAAGTTTATTGTTACGTTACGCTGTAGAGAACAGCGGGCTAGATTCTTATGGAACCTGCAAACTCACAGAGGCCGCAGGCATAGTTTTAAGGGTTCAATTATGCTAACTAGGTGAGTAAGGGTGGGATCAGGGAGGAGTTAAGGAGTGGTCAGTGCTCAAAGGACCATACACTTTTAATATCAACTGCGCAGGTGTATTGCCCATGATTCACTGGGAAATAGCTCAAGAGGGGGTCTAGCTGGAGGTGTGGTTCTAGGCCTGATACGTCACTAAAGAGTGCCCAGTCTGCCACCCACCAAGGTCATCAGAGACAGTGTGGGTATATAATTGACTAAGGAGTTACCCTATAGATAAGGTATTGAAGAATTTCTGGTGGGGCTGGCCACTCTAACTAAGGGAGATAACATTTACATAACTTATTGTTTCAAGCAGAGATAAACAGGTCATGAGTTGTTGCTGGGCAGAGTGCTGGAAGGGGGAAGGGGCAGAGTCAATGCTCTGAGGCTGGGGGGGTGGAAATGTGATCTTACAGACTGCTTTTACAAATTGATTTTACAGACATAAATCCCAAGGCACCCCATTTACAAACTGATGTTACAGATTGATACTATAAACATATATACATCACAAGGACCCCATCAGAACTAGGTAATATATGTTTGATTAATTTAAGTGAGCTTGTTAACCGATTTTGAGTTGCTTTCCTTCTGAAAAGCAGATCTAAGAACCTGTGTTGGCAGCCACCCTGGGGATGTTGGGGTGCTTGCTGCTACAATCAGGCAGATGCCAAAGGTGGAAAGCAGCCCTGAAAAGGGCTCTGCAGTCCTCACACCAGAGCTACTAGTCTTTCTCTGAACACACTCTACACCCGCATGAACTATGACAGTAATATTTTAATGGAGGAATAGAAAATGTCTTATTAATATTGCCTCAGTAAATAGATCTATAGATAGATATTCATAAAATATATATGTACAAATATACATATATAATGTATATGTATTTATATGCCATTGATTTTCTAAGATATTGAAGTGAGTATGCACTGGAATTCAGTAAAGAATTGCATGTGTGGATGTCATATATTGTTATAATTTTCTTTCTGTCCTAGGCAAGATACATACTTAAGTAGTTATTGATCAATCTATTTTTTCTAGATGTATAAATACGTAACTTGATCTTATAGCAAAATGTTTGGATCATAAAATTCCTTAATTATAATACTTGTTAATTGTTAGATCAGTGCCTTCAGTGACTTTAATTATTAAAAAAAAAAACCCTAGCACTGATACAATATAATTGTCCTATAACAATTGTCAGATGAAATAAGCAACCAATTAAATGTGTAACACAAAATGAAGATAATTATCTTTCTCTCTTATAGATGATGAAAAGAAGATCCAACCCAGGAAAAAAATGTACACAGTAAGCCCACCTCCTGATGGATATGTTCCACGTTCTCCAGAATTCACTGATAGCAAAAGCTCAGAAAAATCTGGTAGCACTGATGACACAGAAGGTAAAGAGTTTTAAGAATTGGTCATTGAGAACATCTGTATTTTTAAAAGTTAATTATTTTTGTTTTACAAGATATTAAAAGTTAAGCCGTCCTTTATGCTATAATTATAATTATTGGCCAATTTTCAAGAGAATGTATTTAGAATAAATAGATCTAGCCTATTTAGAAGAGAAAATTATTAACTAGTTAATTAATACTTTATTAATGCTGATACAGTATCATCTTTATGAGGATAATATTGATTATGAAAATAGCAAAGAAACAGCCTTATAATTTCAACATGTAGCTATATTTCAAAGTATGTATATAAATATATGTATAGTTTTATTTTTCCTAACTCATGAAAAATACAATATAATTTATCTTATATCAGTAAGAATATATATTTCTTTGAGCAGTCTAATAATGGTTTTGTTTACATGTATTTGTGAATATTATATGTGAAAGGTGATATTTTGAAATTAAATCAGTTAAATATTCCTTTCATAATACATTTTATTATATTTATTGCTTTGTCTATTTTATTTCTAAAGGATATTCAATAAAAGGAAACTATAACAATATAGATTTGTTATTCCTCTTACTGCAGCACATATTTTTAAATATTGGGGTTTCCTCTGGTCTCTTACCCTTGTTCCTGACCCTTGATATTACTTAAAAATTTTGTAGCCCAATCTACACCCATCTTCCAGGCTAGTTTTGCCTATGTTCCAAGTAGTTGGTCAGCCTCTTAATACAAATGCTTGTTGAATTGAAGGGGAAAAAATAAATTGTCATATCAACAACAACAGTCTAGATTATGCTAATATGATTGTGTTGGGGAATTATTCAGAATATTCTTCCTATGTAAAATGGAAAGGTATTTTAGATGAGACAGTTTGAATGTTCCTTTGAGCTAAGAAATGAATTTTACTTGAGTACACAATATAATCAGAGACCTGCCATTTGCACCATTCTCAGCTAAGTGCCTCAACGAATTTAACTCTGGACCTGGAGTTAGGAAGTCTGAGTTCAAAGTGCCTGATACACTAGTCATGTGACTGTGTGTTGGGAAGACAGTGTGCCATGGACCAACTCTCTTACCCCTGCCTGTCAACCAGTCAGTAAATATTTATTAAGGGCTATCTATGTGCCAGACAATGTGCTAAGCACTGGAACACCCCCACCCCCAAGATGTGGCTTTAGATATTTAGCTACAGGGCCTAGTTTGCAATTCTCTTCCTTTTTCAGGAAGCATAGTGTTGAGGAAATCTCCTTCTAGAAGGCTGGTTGCCAATACTTTAAAAATTGGGAATTTTTTCCTTGGAGTTATCCGTAGGACAGACCATAAAGTCTGTGACTGCCATCTCAGGCTAAGTTGGCATACATATATCCATTTGTACTATGTGTTTCTGCAGACGTGTCCCAATACTCTGGCTGGCTGTACCATCTCTTGATCTGGGAAAATCTACTCTCATCAGGATCTCTTCTGTCAGGTTTAGTGAATCTATGTGCAGCTCCCATGTTCTTTGCCCAAGACAACACTTCCAGTTCCTAGAGAAATGGAAAGCGATAAAAAAAAAAATCCCTCTCTCCACTAACCCTTGCAGTTTTGTTTTGTTTTGTTTTGTTGAAAGAAAGACTCAATGGAAAAGGCAAAGAAAAACTACAGAAAAGCTTGAGCTGATCTGTTAGCTCAGTCTGAAATTTTTATAACAAAGTTTCTGTACTCTTACACCTATTACACTGGTGCTGGCCTTTCCCAACCCCCCAAATAATTAGGAAATGGAAAAAAATTAATAAAAGTCAAATGAACAACTAATAATAACCAAATTAGGTCAAAGAGAAAGACAAAACTCCCCTTCTCAGAGAAGAATTTTAATTCCAGACAAGCTCCCAAAACTTATGAGGTGCTCCCAACAAGAATTTGAATTCCAGGAGAAATCAACCTCTCACCCCCAAGTAGAAGTCAACCAGTGTTTTCTCTGAAAAGAGAGAGAGTACCCTGAATTACCAGGTCTTAAGACAATCCCCATACAATGGAATTGAGGTCCATAATAAGGGCCCTAGACAAACTGTCAAAACACATGCCAAGATAAGTTGTATGATCTAGATGTTCCAAAAATATGAAATGAAATGAAACATGGAAGAATTTCCAAATGTACATGGATTCCAAAGAAAGGATCAGAAATTTGATGTTTTTGGCATTTAACCCCTTCCATAATAGATGAGCACCCATGATACCATGATTTCATAGACTACCTCCCTTTTCTCCCTACCCCAACCCCAATGCTGGGCTCATATAAACTGGGTTCTGATGCTGGGAGCTGATCAGTGGAGAGTCATTTTCTCCTTTTAACTCATTGTTCTCTGTTAGTTCTTTACACTAAAGAATTTCTGTGCAGAATAGAAGAGGGAACCCTTATACTACTCACATAAATAAAATGGGCTAGTGGGATTGAGAGAACAGATTCATTAGCTCTGATCATGACAGTGGCAGTGTTCCTGGATATTCATTCTGTTTTTTACCTCTCCATTTTTCCTCCCCCTCCCCATTTCCATTAATAAAAATGGCTCATATTTATAGTGTTTTATGGTATCCAAAAAGGTGAATTAATGGAAGACTGAGAGCCATCTCAAAGGGAACAGACTTGCTTCATTTTCATTCCTTTGAATACTGAAAATAGCTTATAGTGGGACTTTTTAAGAGTTTTTAAAGCTTCATAACTTTCTCTGTGCAAGGTTATTTTTACTCCAATCAGTTTACCTGTAGTTCCTAGCAGTAAAAACACTAAAAACTGTAAACGTTTTTATGCTTATTTCCGAGAGAAGACAATAGGAAAGAACTTAGAAAATTATTTCTTTTCTTCAGTGAGTCAGAATGGAGAGAAACTCTGTTTAAAAGAAATACAGGCTAGCATTTGGAAGGAAAGAGCCGAGCTAGTCTCTGGAGAGGAAAAAAAGTTGTAATTAGATTACTGCAGTGAAAGGAAGCCTTACACCGTTGATGTCAGGCTGGTCTTGCTACTACTTCTGTTAACATTTTACTCTTACTTTCACTTCTGACTTTTAACTTGTATTTTGATTCTCGGCTCTGTTAGCTCTAGTAGCTCCTTACTACTTTGGGGAAGTAATAGATGTTTTATTCAGATCTCTAGTAGAGCATCATATCATTTCCAAAAAAGTGATAATTTTGTTTACTCTTTGCTTATGCTTATTCCCTCAATTTCTTTTCTCATTTTATTGCTATAATTAGCTTTTCTAAAACTATATAACATAATAGTGGTAATAATGGGAATCCTTTCTTTACCTCAATCCTTCTGGAAAGGCCTTCTTGTATTTCTCCATTACATATGATAATGGCTTTTGTTTTCAGAGAGCTAGCATATGCTATATTAAGAAAATATCTATTTATTCCTGTACTTTAAAATTTTTAAAATATAAATGGCTCTTCGATTTTGTTTTTAAAACCTTTTCAGCATTATTGATATAAATGTATGATTTTATTGTTTCTATTTTTGGCATAGTTTATGCCATTTATAGTTTCCCTAATATTGAACAATTCTGCACTCCTGGTGTAAGTCCAACCTGGTAATATTTATCATCTTTTTAGTATGTTGCTATAGCTTCTTTGTATGTGGTTTTTTTGTTATTTCTTCATTTTATATCTCCCCTCTTAGGCATCAAGATCATATTAATATCATGGAAAATTTGGAATTTACTTATTTTTAGGAACAGCTTATATAATATTAGATTAATTGTTCTTTGAAAATTTGATAGAATTCACTTGAAATTTATCTGGTACTTCATTCCCTCATTTTTAAAAAGTTCATATATGATTTGTTCAGTTTGCTTTTATGAGATTAGGTCATTTGAATTTTCTGTTTCTTATTCTTTTAATCTGACCTTTTGTCCATATTTCATTTAGTTACCAGTTTTGTCAGCATATCAATAGGCAAAATAATTTCTAATAATTCCTTTATTTCATCTTAATTTGTTGTGAATTCTCCTTTTTTCATTTTTGATGTGAGTGATTTGGTTTTTTCTTTTTTGAAAATTAGAGGTCAATAGCTTATTACATTTTTAATGAATTAAATTTATGTTTTGTTAATCTTGTCATTGATTTTCAAAATTTTTATTTTCATATTTAGTTGGGGTTTTTTGATTTGTTACTTTTCTAGGTTTTTTATTACATGCTCAGTTCATTGGTTGTAGAGTATTCTCAAGTCCTTCTGTTTCCTAAAAAGGTGAGACATTCAATTTACATAATACCAATGTAACTGATTAAATAGTGAAAGAAGTTCAATCCAACAATTTTTTTCCCATTGAGTTTGATGATATTGAAGCACTTGTGTGCCAGTTTCAAAGAAAAGATTTGCAGTAGGATTATGATTTAATGAGTTACTAATTACTCAAGCAGGAGCTAACACTTTGTCATATATAGTTCCTTTGTGTGTATCTTTGTATCTTCCCCAAATATTTTTAAGGGAAAGAAGTAAAAAAAAAAATTATAGATAGTAATGTTTTCATCTTTTAATTTTCTTTTCCCTTGGGCATCAGCTTAAGTTGCAAAGTGAGTATATGACATTATTTTACAGATCTTAACAAGGTGCATTTGCATTTATAGTGAACAAGTGATATAAAGATATAAAAGACAAGATAAGATGTTTATATAAAAATCATTTATTTATAACATTTATTAAGCACCTACTATGTGCCTGGAACTGTGCTAAAAGCTGAGGATACATAAAGAGGAAAAAGATAACCCCTACCCTCAAGGAGCTCACAATCTAATGGAGGACATCACAAGCAAACAAATATATACAAACAAACAATATACAGGATAAATACGAAATAATTGACCGAGGGAAGGCACTAGAATTAGGAGAATTTGGAAAAGGTTTCCTTCAGAAGATAAAATGTTAGTTGAAACTTAAAGGAAGCCAGGGCAGCCAGAAGACCAAGTTGAGGAGGGAGAACATTCCAGGAGTGGGGGAACAGCAGAGAAGATGCCTGGAGCCAAGAGATGGAATGTCTTACTCATAAAACAGCAAAGAGATTAGTGGAATTGGATCAAAGAGTACATAGTGAAGAGTAAGATTTAAGAACACTAAAAAACGTAGGAGGGGGTTAGGTTATGAAGGTCTTTGAATGCCAAACAGGGCATTTTATTTGTTCCTAGAAGTTCCTAGATAGGCAACCACTGGAGTTTATTGAGTGGAGTGGTAGGGGAGGAGAGTATGGGGCATGATATGATTGAACCTGTATTTTAGGGAAATCACTTTAGGGGCTATATGGAGACTGGATTTTAGTGGACAGAGTTGAGGCAAAAAGACCTGCCAGCAGGCTATTACAATAGTCCAGGTATGAGATGATGAGGATCTGCACTAGAGCCGTAATAGTGTCAGAGGAGAGAAGAGACTATATAAATGATGTTGCAGAGGTGAAATTGATAGGCCTTGGAAATAGATTAGATATGGGTTTGAAAGATAGAGAAAAGTCAAGGATATCCCCTAGGTTTCAAGTCTGACAGATTGGGATGATGTTGCCCTCCGTAGTAATAGGGAAGATAGGAGGAAAGTCATATGAAAGATTTTGGGGAAAAGAAAATGAGTTTTGTTTTGGGCATATTGAGTTTCATTTGTCTACTGGATATCCAGTTCAAGATGTCTAAAAGGCAGTTGTAAATGTGACATTGGAGATCAGGAGAGGGTTGGGGCAGGATAGGTAGATTTTAGATCTTTATTATAGAGATGGCAATTAAGTATATGGTATTTGATGAAATCATCAAGTGAAGAAGTAAGAGACACAAAAGAGGGCCCAAGATGGAAGCCTGTGGCGCACCTAGAATTAGAAAACATTATCTGTATAAATATGTATCAGGACAGATTAAGGAGCTTGCCCTAGAGAGTGACCATGTTTTAGAAATGAAGAGATCTTGCCAAAGACCTAAGAAAAATAAAGAAGAATTTAACAGATATAGTAAGTGGGATAAAAACATTAATGTATTTTGTTTTGTGCTTGGAATTCCATGTTTCTTTGGTTTTATTTGAAGTCTATAGTTGGAATAATAAGTTACGTTACTTTATCCTAAAAATTTTGGGGGACTGTATCAGAGAGGACTTACTGGGAGAAAAAAGCTTTTGACATGCTGTCTATTTAAAATTATTGCCAAAATATATTTTTTTTCAGTTCCATTCCTTACATATCATTGTAATTTTTTTCTATTCCTTAACAGTGTTACACATGGTAGGAATGTAATAAGTACTAATTGAATGAATGGCTATCAATGAATCACTAATTTACACTGTCTCTAAGTACTGAGGGATTTCATGACTGGTGAGAGGCTGAGATTAGAATAATTCTTAACTGCTTCACATTTTGAAAGTTTTGTTCTCAAACTCATCTGTGTCATTCATGGAGTATTGGACTAATGTTATAGATCTAAAATTGAAGGGACCAGCATTCTAAGTCAGTCCCCTCAGTTTACAGATTAGGGAATTGAAATTTGTGAGGTGACTTGCTCAGAGTCACACAGACAGCAAACATCAGAAGTGGAATCATTTAGTTACTTTTTAAAAATGAACATGAGCCAATTTAACATCAGGTTTACAAATGAGGATCATGGATTGGGATTTAGAGACCCATTCTGTCTTTTCTATTCTCTCCCTTTATCCATATATCTCTTATATCACATATAATTTTTACTTTTCCAAGGCATATTTATGTACATATTTTATTCCGCATTTTATAATATGACATGAATTCAGTTATAAATCCATGAACCCCAGGGCCTCTTGGATAGGGAAATAGGTCAACAAGAAAGGAGGGAAAAAGATGCCCAAAAGTATAACAGTTGTGTTATGTGTGTATGGGAGAAATCTTCAACAATTAGCTGTTTTGGTTCAGAATTAAAATAATAAGGTTTCTCTCAGTATTCCATGTAGAATCCAAGGTAAACCAAGAAACTCAAGATGAATCATTCTTTACTAGAATTTTCTGCCTCAAAATTTAAATAACCAAATACAATTAATTAAAATTGAAGATTTCTTATATAACTAGTCTAGGATGTATTAAAATTGAGATTGATTATTAAATAGCTTGATACATCAAGAACTTCAAAAAGCTTTTTCATTACAAGTATTTTTCTCACACATTGTGAAGTTTGCTCCCCTGTAGTAGTTATCCTCTGGATTTTAAATTGGACATAAACTAGCATGAATTTTAATGCACTCTGGGCATTATGGAGTCTTCTTCCAACTGATATCATGACAATTTATTTTATAAAAAGAACTTTGGGATTAAAGTGTGGTTTGAGGAGTATAGTTAAGATTGGAATTAACATTTAGAAAGTATATATTTAATAGGATCTATACACAACATTATCAGTTTTTCATAAGATACTCTTCTAAAAATATAATTCTGATGGGAAATTGTCATTTTTCTAGGGAAAGATCAGAAACTTTTGGAGAATGGAGGATATTCCCAAAATAGTTGCTTTGTTCAGCCATACTCCCTCTATAGCTATCTGTAATTATCTTTTCATTTGGTACCTCTTTAAGGGATATTTAGTATAGGTATTAAATCAGGTATTAGTATTACAGTGTTATATATTTGCAATTATAAAAGATATAGGGCTACCTTGAGATTTCTTTCTCTCTTGCTAGTCTCTCTGTCTATCTAGCTATCTGTCTGTCTAATCTATTTTTGCCTTCAGCTGCAGAGTTGAGCCATGAAATTGGTCATTCCTTTGCCTGTGACTACTTACTGTTTTAAGAATGAGAGCAAGCAGATAAAAAGTCAAGCAGCATATAGACAAGAAAGCAGAATAAAAGTCAAAATAAGAGGAATTGAGGACTAAGAAAGATAGTTTGATCTAACACTATAGATTTGAAAAGGAAAATTCCTAACACACATGATGACCTTCAAGGAATGTTTCAGGAAAGGTGTTGACTCATCCAACGTGTAAGGCAAATCTAAATCACATGTAGCAAGGGTGGACTGGTATACTTCTTGTGGAGGTGAGCATTCCCTCTAATATCTTTCCAAAAGGCATATGTAACCTAGCAACTTCTATTTGGGTCTGTGGTCCCAATGACTGGAGTCCAAAGATGATGGACCTCAGAATCAGGAGGAACATCCCATCTCAATAGATTACAAGGATAGCTCTAAATGAGTCTCCACTGATCTTTTGAGAACATCTATTTGGAATTATTAATTTTCCCTTGGGCTTCTAGTAAGGAAGACAGAAAGGATTTTTCTCCCCTCTCTCCTTTACTCTTCCCCCCCAGTAGCAGTGCTTTGAATCAGGGGCAGGATTTCCCTCCATGACAGGCACTTTTGAAAGCAGGATTACCAAGCTCCCTATATCAGCTGTCAGAGCTTCCTGTGTATACCCTCAGAACTGGACTTCTAGTCAGCTTCCATGTGTTATCCCAGGCAACTGCTGAGATTGCATATATGTTATTCACTTTATAGTCTTTTTTATTTGTTTAATAATTTCAAGTAGATTTTTACACAAGTAATTTTCTCTTACTCATCTTCAATTTCCTTCTTTGTGAGTCCATCCTTCCTGCCTTTGTTAAAATGAATGTTCTTACCTGTGCTACTCAACCTATTTTCTTCATGTTCCTCCTTGCCTTTTATTTTTTGTTCACCTGTCATTTGAGGAAAAGTGAACTGAGTCATATTTATTAGCTCCAGATTAAAGATTTAGCTCAATTTCAGTCCTACTCATTTAGGGAAATGACATTTCTTTTCATCCTACCCATTCATGACAATAATTTCAGCTGCATGGAAAGCAGCTTCCCTGTTTCTTTTTTATGAGGCTAAATACCTGCCTATCAGTTACAGAATTATCAAATTCAGTGATCCAGTGCAAAAATGTCAGGAAGGACCACCTTGACCATGGTTAACTTCACATTAAACAGCTCTCTAGCACCAAGGGACTCTCCTTCATCAATATACAATGGAAGAACTGTTTGGATGGTATTGGATGCTGTGGATTGGCCATTATCTAACATAGATTTTTAGTCAGTCAATTACTTGCACATAAGAAACATTCCTTACCCTCAAGAACTTATATCTTCCCAGGGGAAACCATATATTATACAAATTAGTTAATACAAAAGAGGACCAGAAATGAAGGAATCAGAAAAGGTCTCATGTAGAAATTGTTAAATAATTTTTTTTCTTGAAATAAACCAGAGATTTCAGCAGGTGGATGAGGAGGCATGGGGGACAACCTGTACAAAGATAGAGGGGTAGGAGCTGAAATGTTATGTAGAGAAAACAGCACAAAGCCAGTTTGACTGTAACATGAAGTGTGGGAATTGGGTAGATGGTGTTGTTTAAAATTAATGAAAGAAAAATGGAACCAGAATGTGGAGGGCTTTCAATTCCAAAGTTTATATTTTATCCTAAATGCAATAGGGAATCATTTTAGCTTCTTGAGCAGGAAGACTTGAGTTCAAATTTGACCTCAGGTACTTGTTAGCTGTGTGACCTTGGGGAAGTCACTTAATCTCTAACCTTTATCTTCCTCAGTTTCCTCAACTGTAAAATGCAGCTAATAATGGCATCTTCCTCACAGTGTTGTGGTGAAAATTAAATGAGATTAAATGGGATAATATTTGTGCCTGGCACATAAATACTTAAATGCTTGTTCCTGTCCTTTCCTTTCTGATCTCCTGGTCATTCCACTAACAAAACACTATATCTCTTGACTCTGTCCATTTCGTCTGGCTGTCCTCCATGTCTGGAACATTCTCCATCCTTTGCTTCACCTGTTGACCTCAAGAGCTTCCTTTAAATCCCAACTAAAATTCTTTCTCCTAGAAATCTTGCCCAAGACCTCTTAATTCTAATGCCTTCGTTTTGTTAATTACTTCCTATTTATCCTGTATATAACTTGTTTTGTATATATTTATTTGCATGCTCTCTCCCCCATTAGATCGTCTAAGCTCCTTAAAGGGAGGAACTATTTTTTTGCCTCTTTCTATATCTCTAGTACTTAGTGTCTGGAATATGGTAGGTACTTAATAGATGTTTGCTGATTATTCCCCCATAACTACTTTGTATTCATTTTGTGTATATTATGTACATATGTTGTCTCTTCCCAGTAGAATTTATGCTCTTTGAGAATAGGGACTTTTTTTTTCTTTCTATTACCAGCACCTACTATAGTTTCTGGTTCATAGTAGGGACTTAAGAACTGCTTGTTGTGAATAACTGATTTATTTAAATGCCAAATCAGAGGCAGCTATATAGCACAGAGTATAGAGCACTAGGGCCTAAACCCAAGAAAAACCTGAGTTCAAATTTGGTCTCACATCCCACTAGCTGTGTGATCCTGAGTATGTCAGGCAATCTTTGTCTGCCTCTCTTTCCTCAAATGGAAAATGGAAATAGTAATAGCACCCACTTTCCAGGGTTGTTGTGAGGATCAAATGAGATATTTGTAAAGCATTTAGCACGATGCCTGACACATAGTAGGTGTTTAAAAAATACTTGCTCCCTTCCCTTCCCCTCTTCAAAGTACTCTCAAATCCCCTTCCTCTCCAAATCAAAACTTAGCTGCCCTTGGAACCAGGTTAAAAGTGGTATAAGTGTGAATAGCTTGGTAACCATGGCTCTCCATTCGACTCAGAACAAAACCCTTAATCAAGCTGGCTCCATGGAGCCAGATATGGTAGACAAACTGGATTATGAAACAACTTCTAGCATTGGTAAAATATAAAAATAGCTTTCATCTGTATAGGACTTTGTAAAATGCTTTTAAAAACTTCCAGGAAAACCATAGCGTTATCCCTCTTTTACATATGAGGGAACTGAGGCTCAGGGAGGTGAAATAAATTGTTTTTGTTACATAGCAAGTCACCTAGGTCATTTGACTCCCAAGTTCAATGTTGTTTCTGCCATACCCTACTGTTTATATAGAGGTCAAAAAGAATCACCCATGCTTTTAGAACAATATTACCTATAAATTTCTTCATTTTTGAAACAACACTCCAATAGCTACCTTTATCATCAGTCTCTCCCCCCTACCCCAGATATAATTCCATAACTTATCTGAAATTAGTTGAAGTTTCATTTCTCTTGGATTCTTATTTCTTTTATTAATAATGAAATAGTGTGATCTAGTGAAAGAACATGACTTTTAGTGCTGGCAGTACTATTAACCAGCCATGTGGCTTCAAAGCAGGACCAGGACAGAATGTATGACTTGAGCAAGATTTGAACAAAACTGTACCCTGTGTTCAAATTTTTTTCTTCTTTCTGCAAGAGACTCAAAGTTTCCACTATAACTCATTTTTGTTAATATCATAATATAAATACATCCTGTTGAGAAGAGAATTTTCTGGCACTATGCAAAAATATGCACTTACAAAAGTTTCCCTCATTCTACACTCCCAACCACGTGGTGCTCCCCCAGGCAATTGCCCATCTCATCTACCCCTTTATTTTGTTTGTTTCGGTTTTGGATAAGTCACTCAACTTATCTGGATCTTACTTGCCTCCTCTGTAAAATGAATCTACTAATATCTGCCTTAGTTACCCCACAGGGAAGTTAAAAGCTAAAAATGAGAATAAATATGAAATTTGAAAAGTTAAAAACCTTTTAATATAAATTATTTTGCATATTTGTCGATCTTTGAAAAATAGTAAGTATCATCTTGGAGATCAAACTATCTTAAAGAAAATTCCTTATTGCCATGTCAAATATTCATGTGTTTCCATGAATAGCTTTTTTTTATGAAGATGCTTATATAAATACCAAATTTTCACTTTAAAAATTTTTCAAAAACCCTGTAATTGGTTTAATTTATTGTACTATGACCAACCTTTTAAATTTTGCTTATTAGAAACTGAAATCCTGTGAAGGAATCTGGTGACAAATGTCTTGAGTTTTAGAATTTAGAAGGAAAAAAAACCTCTACTAAAGTGAAAAAAAGACTATAGAAGACAGTTCAGTTCATATTTCTTAAGATTCTAGTTATAGTACCAAGTAAACCAAAAGTTCCTGGATATCTGTGCTGAAAATCACTTACATTATCTACTGATGTTAAGTTACTTTGATGATACTGATATAAACATAGGTGAATAATTGTCATTGTGGAAATAGTTTGATTATTTGAAACCTGAATGACTTTGATTCAACAGATATTTAATAATTCAGGTCTTCAGAGATTTGTAGTAATTATACTATACTATACCATATCATACCATACTATATACTATACTATACTATTCTATACTGTACTTTGCTATATAATTTCTTATGCTATATTTTGAGGTTGTAGAGATGCTTCTTATTAATTTCAAATTTATCAACATTTCCCTGTAACTGTGATTTATGTTAAAACCATTACAGCAGGTTATTATTTTCATACATTCACATACGACCATAGATCAGTTTATGAGAATATACAGCACAACTGGAGAAAAGCATATGTAAGAGAAATATTAGTCTTATTCTTCAACATCAAGTTTCAAAAAGGAGCATCTCAATATATAGGTGTGTTAATATTAATTTATTCTGCAAATATATTAAAATCAAATCATTTTAAAAGTGGAAATAAAAATTAAAAATCACAAATTTAAATAGTTTGTACATTTGTAGCAAGAACAGAATATTTTAATTAGCCTAGATAGAATTTACCATATAACATATGACTCTTGAACTATGACCATCTTGACCAATAAGTATGCAGAGAAGTTTCAAGTGATATTGACACCTTTCAGCTTTTATTTCCCATTCTAATCTATGTCTTTCTTGTGGTAGCTTGAAGTGCCATTGTAAAACATTGCTTGGCATCCAGTTTGATTAATAGGTTATAAGTACTTAAAAAAAACAAAAATGAAATCTCAGAATATTCCTGGAATTAACAGGTTTTCATTGACCTCTAATCAGTGATGGCTAGGCACACACAGCATCATTTATAAGGTTTTATGCTTATTCTTATGTTTGTGATACTCTTAAAAAATGAAAACCAAGCTAGCCCTACAAAGTTAACAGTTATTAATATTTTTGTAGCACATTTTAGTAACATAAAACTTTAATATCTAAAACTCTTACAACTTTTCCCCCTTAAGCAGATGTCAGAATGGAGAACAGAGAGTTATAAGTCTGGAGTCCTCTAGCTTCTATCACATTGCTGAGATTCTGTGTGCAGTCTCATTTAGGAATTTTTCTTCATTTATATTTAAGTCACAGTGTGTCCATCAACTGGTAGAAATGGGAGATAGCTTTAAAACATTTCATAGAACATAGTTTTTGAGATACAATCTCAAATAGGATTTTATTAAGGACAGAGTGAATATAAGATATCAGGAATATAGAATTTATCCATTACTATGCATAGTTAAAATTTATATAGTGCTTTAAGATTTACAAATTTGTATATGTAACGTCATTTCATTTGATCCTTACAATAACCTTGTGAGGTAGGTACAATTATTATCCCAGTTTTATAGGTGAGAAAGCTGAGACTCAGGAAGATTAAGGACCACACAGCAAATGTGTTTAAGTCAGGATTCAAATTCAGGTCTTCCTAACTCCCAGTGCAGAAATCTAGCCACCATACCACCAACCATGGCTGAAAAGCTACAACATAAGAAACTAATGTGGAAGGTCATACAAAGTCTTGCTCTGAATTATGATCAGTAGCATAAAAAGACAGCTTGATTTTCCCAAAACCTGTCATTGTGAACCAACATTTGATAAAAGTGACCATTTGGGACTGTTCAGTATCTCTTCAACTTCCAGCTAGTTGGTTCCCCTATAGAGGAGAGTGAGTTTCTGAGCTATTTCCACCAGAGGGCTCTCATCTTCTAGCCTGGTTCCATCAAGGGCATTTCTGGCTGCATCTGTCTCAGAAAAGGAATACTACAATCATAGAATGGTAAAACTGGAAAGGACCTTAAAGATTATCTACTCTAATCTCAGTTCACAAATGAGTAAACTAGGTTTCATGCAATAAAGGTGACTTGTCCACATCATACCACGAATAAGTGGCTAAGCTGAGAATCAAACCCAGGTCTCCAAGTTCAGTGGGCATTCTTTCCTCCTTTGTCCTAATACCATCTTTCTCATCCTGTTTCTTAGGACTATTGTTTTACATATTTTCTTGGACTGAGTAAACCAGTAGACAATGTAAACTTTTGAATAAATAACTTGATTAAATTCATTGATAGTCCCAATAGATTATCTTTTTAACATCCAAGGGGACTCATATTACATTACATTTTTATGAGAAGCAGAATAGGAAAAATAGACTCTTCACAGTGAAACATTACTTTAAAAAAAAAAAAAACTAAAAATGGGGTTAAATATTCTATTTTCTCTTCTGTTAATCTGGGCAGTTTATATTTTTGTAAATATTCATCCATTTCACTTAGATTGTCAGATTTATTGGCTTACAATTAGCCAAAATAGCTCCTAATTATTGTTTTCATTTCCTCTTTATTAGTGATGAATTTGCCCTTTTCATTTTTGATATTGGTACTTTGATTTTCTTCTTTTTTTTTAAATCAAACTAACCAATGATTTATATATCTTACTGTTTCATTTTTCCAAGAAAACCAGCTCCTAGTTTTATTTATTAGCTCAATGGTTTTATTTCAGTTTTATTATCTTTGATATGATTTTCAGGATTTCCAATTTGGCATTTAATTGGGGATATTTAATCTGTTCTTTTTTCTAGATTTTTTTGTTGCATGACCAACTCATTTATCTGCTCTTTCTCTATTTTATTGATGTAAGTGTTCGGAGGTACAAATTTTTCCCTAAGTACTGCTTTGGCTGCATCCCATAAATTTTGGTATTTTGTCTCATTGTTGTCATTCTCTTTAATGAAATGATTGATTGTTTCTATGACTTATTCTTTGACCCACTCATTCTTTAGAATTAGATTACTTAGTTTCCAATTAATTTTTGATCTATTTCTCCTTGGTCCTTTATTAAATGTAATTTTATTGCATTATGATCTGAAAAGGATGTATTTAATCTTTCTGCATTTGATTGTGCGGTTTTATACTCTAATAGTTTTTGTATAGGTGCCATGTACTACTGAGAAAAAGTATACTGTTTTTTTATCCTTATTCAGTGTTCTTCAGAGATATATCATAATCTAATTTTTCTAAAATTCTATTTACCTCCTTAACTTTTTTCTTAGTTATTTTGTAGTTAGATTTATCTAATTCTGAAAAGGGAAAGTTGAGGTACCCCACTGGTATAGTTTTATTGTCTATTTCCTCTTGTAACTCATTTAACTTCTTTAGAAATTTGGATGCTATACCATTTGGTACATATATGTTTAGTATTGATATTACTTCTTTGTCCATGGTACCTTATAGTAAAATATAGTTTTCTTCTTTATCTCTTTTAATTAGATCTTTTTTGCTTTTGCTTTGTCTGAGATCATGATTACTACCCCTGCTTTTTTTTACTTCAGCTGAAGCATAATAGATCTGCTCCAGCCTTTTACCCTTACTCTGTGTGTGTCACTCTCCTTCAAATGTGTTTCTTGTAAACAACATATTGTAGGATTCAGGTTTTTTTTTTTTTTTAGCAACCAACTTTATTTTATTATGTTTTTCAGAATCCAGGAAAATATAGAAAACATGTAAAACACAACAGCTGCCATTCTATGATGGCCAAAAGAACACATTATTAAAAAACAAAATATGCCCCCCTCCCCCAACTCCATAAAAAATGCAAGAAACTCCTGTCTAAAGAGAACATGTGAATGATTCTGCGGGCTTACTGCCTTCAGTGGCAGGCACTGGACTGGCTTTTCTTACAGGGGGCGATTTTTAAATTCAAGGATTTTCCTCAAAATGCTTGCAATTGTAAAGTCACAATGATTAAAGGGCTGAAATCCCTTTAAGAAGCCAAAGTGAAGAGTGAAGTCCTACTGGGTGAGTGACCAGGTGAGTGAGAAACCAGGAACAAGCCCCAATTCAAACTGGACTCTAACAAAGGGATTCTAAACTAAAACACCAAGTCCTAGGCCAGCCCCTGCTGCCCTCCCTTCCCATGCCTCGCCCAAGGGCACGCACCCGAATTTGGAACCTCTGTTTACCCTGGCCCAAACCTTACTTTCCACCTGAAGTCAGAGTGCTCTGGCCATGACTTCAGGCAGGGAATAAGGAGAGGGTGGTGAGACATTCCCAGGGGATGGGCTGCCCTGCCCCTCCCAGAAAAGCATCCCAAGGAATACAACAAAGAAAGAAAGCCTGGCTGGGATGGGACTGGGGAAAGATGGCTGGGGTCAGTGACCTCTGCCCAGGGAGGACAAACTCGGTATGGATTCATGCTGAGACACTAACAGTCAATCTCCAGTCCCCCTTCTATCGACCAGCATCTGTTGAGGACTGCAAGCAGCATACCTGCTGAATCCCAATGTTAAAGGCTCTTGTCTTTGGGGCGCCGGGGTGGGGACTGTGCCTGGACTTTGAGGGCAGGTTGCAGGTCATCATCCAGGGGCCCAAGGCTTGCTTTCATTTTGGACCAAGGCATTCGATGATCCCATTTCCCTTAATGCCATTGAAAAAGAAGAAATTTTTGTGAGGAGGGTCTCTCTGAGACAGGGCCTTGACAACTTCCTGTCCCAACACCCCGCCAACAACTGCACAAACTGGTGCCATCTCGGAGAAGCAGTAGCTGACAAAGTCATCAGGAAGCAGATCAAGGTTCACCCCCAGGGACTCGAGCAGATCATTTCGGATCTGAAGCAACAACTCAGAATCCTCACCATAAGTATCCGATTGAGGGTCCCGCTCTTTATCTGTACGGAATTTCAGGAGCACTTGGAGCAGAAAGTAATCGCAAGTGGTCCGTCTAAGTGCTGCCTTGGCCTTGTCACTGCTCCAGTCCACCTCCAGAGCCTCCTTGAATGGACAGAAAACCACTTTCTTTTTGACCATCATCGTTTCTGTGGCCTCCAACTTTGCCTTCTTAGTGTCAGGTCCATCTTCCATTCCTGGGCTGACTTTGGGGACTTTGGTTTTCTCCTCAACAAACTCATGCTCTCCCAGATTAGCAAACATGTATCTGTGGTAGCCAAAAACATCTCGGGTAAAGAACCTGATGCTATTTTTATAACAGATCTGGTCAATTTTAACTAAGACATCCCTGGAACAGCAAGTCAGACATACAGCATCAAATTGTGTGAAGAAAGTCTCAGGCTTATTTTCTATGTTCTCTGTGTCCACCTTCACATCTACCATGGGATTAAGATTCTGTGCTCGTTCCAAAGAGGCTTCTGCCCGATTCCGGCCAGAGGATCCAGTAGTAGGAATTAAGAACTGAGCACTAGTGTCTTCTGGAGATACCTTCTGATGATCCAGCATGGTCAGTCCTTTCACACCTGCTAAAACGAGATTCTTTGCAACTTCTGCCCCCAAACCTTTTATTCCAACAAGAAGCACCCAAGCGGCCCGCAACCGCTTCTGTGCCTCCAGCCCCCACAGGCGGATCTGCCGGTCGTACTGAGCTGCCTCCTCCTCGCTGATGGTGCCCACCTCCTCCTTCTCCACCATGGTGCCGCCGGCCTCCGCCCCTCACGCTGCCTCCCTCCTTCTCCTCAGGCCGTCTAACTGGCCAGCTGCTTCCCTGCGCGCCCGCTCGCGACCTGCCCACCAACCACCAGCCTCTTCGGACCCTTCCCCCAGGATTCAGGTTTTTAATTCACTTTTCTATCCACTTCCATTTTATGGATGAATTCATCCCATTCACATTCACAGCTATGAATACTAATTTTCTATCTCCCTCCATCCTATTTTCCCCCTATTTATACTTCTCCCCTCTCTCTGTCTGTCTCCTCATTTCTCTCTCTCTCTCTCTCTCTCTTCACACACACACACACACACACACACACACACACACACACACATATATCCCATATCTCCTTGACCTGAAAGTTCTGGAATTTGGCTATATTAGTCCTGGGAGTTTTCATTTTGGGATCTCTTTCAGGTTCTGATTAATGAATTCTTTCAATTACTATTTTACCCTCTGGTTCTATGGTATCAGGGAAATTTTCCTTGCTAATTTCTTGAAAGATACTGTCCAGGCTTCTTTTACTGATCATGGCTTTCAGGTAGTCCACTAATTTCTAAAATATCTCTCCAAAATATCTTTCCAGGTCAGTTGATTTTCCAATAAAACATTTCACATTTTCTTCTATTTTTCACTCTTTTTTATTGTGTTTGATTGATTCTTGATGTCTCATGGAGTCATTAGCTTCCACTTACCCAATTCTAATTTTTAAGGAATTATTTTCTTCAGTTAGCTTTTGTACCTTCTTTTCCATTTGTCCAATTATACTTTCTAAAGAGTCGTTTTCTTTGGTGAATTTTTGTACATCTCTTTCCATTTTTTTGTGCTTCCTTTATCAGGCTGTTGACTCTTTTTTTCATGATTCTCTTGCATAACTCTCATTTCTTTTCCCAATTTTTCTTCTACCTCTTCTATTTAATTTTTAAAATTCTTTTTTACTTCTTCCAGGAGTTATTTTTGGCCCTGAGACCAATTCATATTTTTCTTTGAGGCTTCACATGTAGGAATTTTGACATTTCTATCCTCTACTAAATTTGTGTTTTAATCTTCCCTTTCACCATAGTAGCTTTCTCTGATCAGGGTTTGTTTGGTTGTTGTTGTTGTTGTTGTCATTGTTTTCTTTTTTGCTAATTTTCTAGACTATTTTGTGACTTTTAAAGTTGACCCCTGCTCCTAGGAGAGAGGGAGCACTCTCCCAAGTTTCTTAACTACTACTACACTAGGGTCTGTGGGCCTTGTGGCTCACTTACTGTACCAGGGACTGAAAGCCTCACAGCTGGCCCACTATGCCATTGTGCTAAGGCTACCTTGATTGCTGACCTGTACTGGGGTTTGGGGCCTTCCATTGGCTTGCCCAGACCCAGACTGCACTGGACTATGCTCCCCTTTTACCTGAGTGAGAGAGAACTTTCCTACACTCCTAAGTTATTTTGGACTGGAAAATTGTTTCACCCTATCCTTTTGTGGGTTCTGCCCTTTGGAGGGAAATTTGGGCCTTTTCTCTGCCATCTTGTCTCTATCTCCAAGAAACATCTTTTCAATGACATCAAGAAAACAGTGATGATAATCAGTAGATATAAAATGGATCAAATCTAAATTTAAAATGAAAAGGCAAAGCAGTTTTGTCTTTTGACTTGGGAAACATTGATAGTGGTTTTAAAAATCTACCTATAACACTTAACACACACAAAACAAAACAAAAACCTAGCTGTGTGACCTTGGGCAAGTTACTTAACCCCAAATGCCCTCCAAAAAAAAGCAAAAAAAAAAATCTACCTATAAAATTGTAGAAACTCCTAATTTCATAGCATTATAAAGTGAACAATACTGTAATTTTTTATTTGAGAATAAAAAGATGAATGTACCATTTCTCTAGATTTAGTTCATGTGTTTCACTTATTTGCTTTGAATGTTACTGAACCCCCATTCCATTGGGTTTTAAGGTAGGAGAGTCTTCCTAAGGACTACTTGGGATTTTTGTCTTGAAAACAGCAGGTGGAATAGGATCCTAGACCTAAGCTCAGCAATGGAATATCTGAAGAACTTGAGTCAAAAACTGATGTCAAGGAGATCTAGAAGTGGGGAAGACAGTTAAAATGGGACTTGGGGAGCTCAGAGAGTAAAATCAAAGGATGTTAGAAGAGTAAGACTTCTGGAACCATATCAGAATGACTCACAGACAGGTAAAAAACAGGAAGATGTTCTTACATTCAAGTGTTATCCTTCTTGTCAACATCCCCTAGAGTCTAGGAACCTGACAATAACCTGCAGATATAGATAAATTACATTGATTTATAGACACTACAAGGTTTCTTAGCCTCTCAAACTTAATCTATAAACTTGTATCTGAAGTATTATCCATTTGTTGAAGACTAATAATACTTTACAGTTTTGAAAGAGAAAAATTTTTGGATAATGCTGATGTTACTATTATGCATTTTCCAAAAAATTTAAAATTTTTTGTACATATAAGTTAATTACAAATCTTCAAAATGTTATTTATATAAGAACAAATTTTGAATTTCCTTCAAAGAAATAATCTCTAAACACCTAGCTAATGTAATGTATATAAAAAGATAGTTTGGGTGGCAGAAACCTCTCATAGTTAAAATGTTCTTGAAACAATTTGTTATTTATTGAAGTAAGCAACAACTCAAGTTGCCCAACTATAAGAAAAGTAAGAAATGTGGTGGAGAGTCAAAGAGCAAATGTTTTTTAAAAGTGCTTCAGGTAATGAAACATTCTTAAAATTAATTAGTTCCATCAAAAATCTATTCTCAGGAGCAACCTACTGCAATATTGTAATTAGACAGTCTGGCATCTGATAGTGAGCTGGTAATTCAGATTCATCCTAATTATGCCTAATTATTAATCAAGGAGACTAAAAGAGTGACAAGCCCAGTTGCATTTTAATAAATCTATGGGTTCATACAATGAATAGTACCAAAATTTGGGGGTCACTAGCAGTGTTGGCAATATAAGGACTTGTAAGCTGCAAGCACCCCCGCGTCCCCAGGGTGGCTGCCAACACAGGTTCTTAGATCTGCTTTTCTACATGAAAGCAACTCAAAATGGGTTAACAATCTTGCTTTAATCAATTAAACATATGTTGTTTACCTCGTTCAGGGGGAAAAGGTCAGCACCCCGAACTTCAAAGTATACAGAGGTTACAAGACAGAGAAACATTTCAGCAGACAGGCTTCCAAACTGTCCAACCATTACATACATCCATACCTAATCACAGTTACCTGAGAGGGAAACATCAACATCTGTGTTTTCAAAGCTGGGGGGCCCTGAATGGCTGCCCAGAGTCTCATCTGGTCAAATCACACAACACTTTTCAAAGTGAGCCCCAAAGCAAAGCCTCACATCAGGGATTATATAGCCTTCTCCAGGTTCAGAATGTAACAACCCTCTTGACCCACTGCCCAATCACAAAGTTATCTCTTGAAAAACAAGCCTCCCACCACAGGCTCCAGGTGCACTTAAGCCTAGGGGTAGGGAAGATATTAAAAATTTACATTCCCATTACAGGACTCCAAACATTTTACGAGTTAAAGAAAGAGTTCCTTTAAAGCCCTAGGCTTCAGTCTGTAAGTACTGAGCAAAATAACAAGCCTGTTATATAACTGGAGTCATCATCAGTCTTTTTTATTATAAGGTCTACAGGATCAAGATTGGTCATTATAATTAATTAATTCTATGATTTATAATGCTTTCATTTACATTATTTAAGTAATTATGTATCTTGTTCTTCTGGTTCTACTTGCCTTGTTCTGCCTTAGTCCTTTTTTAAAAAATTTGATCATTTTTATTTCAATTTTACTTATTAATAAGTAGTTTTAAATTAATCTGTTTCATTACTCCTTGTCCCAAACAAATTAAAAAATAAAGTTCTCTGCATAGCTGTATAGTTTGATGAAACAAATTCCTACATCAGCCTTATCATATATGTGTATGTGTGTGTGTGTGTGTATGTATTTGAAGTTCATACCTTCTCTGTCAAGAGGTGAGTGATGTGTTTCATTTTCATCCTTTTGGACTCATTTATCATTGTATTAACTAGAAATCTAAAGCCTTTCACATATGTATGTGTATATGTATATGTACATGTATATTTATGTTGTCATTGTGTAAATTGTTCTAGTTCTGCTCTCTTTACTATGCCAAGTGAGAAAATTTTTCCCTAGGTAACTGGTTAACACTGTGTTATTGAGTTCTGTTCTTTCTGTTCTTTTCCCTTATCTAGTCTATTCTGTCAGACTATCTATTTTTTTAACCAACAGGAGATACCAGATTTTTTTTTTATCACTGCTGCTTTATAATATAGTCCAAGGTCTAGAAGTGCAAGTCCCTCTTCATCTTTACTGCTTTTCATCATTTCCCTTGAAATTCTAGATCTTTTGTTCTTGTGAATAATTTTTGTTATTATTTTATCAAGCTCTGTACAGTATCCTCTTGGTAATTTGGTTGGTATAGCACCAAAAGTATAAATTAATGTTGATAGTATTTTCATTTTTTATATTGACATGGCCTCGCCATGAGCACTGAATATTCCTCCAGCTAATTAGGTTGTTTTTTATTCTTTAAGGAACATTTTGTAGTTGAATCTATATGTCTTTTGTGTGCTTAGGGAGGTTGATCCCCAGATATTTTATGCATTTTGTAGTTATTTGGAATAGTATTTCCCTTTCTATTATTTCTTCATGTGTTTTGTTATTATTATAAATAAATGTTCATTTTTTAGGATTTATTACATAACCTTCAACTTTGCTGAAACTGTTAATTGTCTCAGTTAGTATCTTTTCTGATTCCCTGGGCTTTTCCAAGTAAACAGTCATATCAGCAAACAGAGATAGTCTTATTTTCTTCTTGCCTGTCTTTATTCCTTTAATTCCTTTCTCTTACCTTACTGATATTACTAGTATTTCCAGAACTATATCAAATAATAGTGGGCAGAATAGGTCATAGTGATTTAACAGCATATGATACACAAGATCTCTTCACTGCCTCCCTCCTTCCCTTAATATCCTTTCTCAGTTATCACTTCCAAGGACTTTTTCCCATACTTTTACTTTTTTTTTTCTATATCCAGAGTATGCTAACAGTTTGTTAAATTAGAAAAATAGGTTAGCACTTAGAGGATCTTTAACCCACTAAGATCATCTTTTTAATCCTCTGTCATAGGGGTGGAAATGTGATATTGGTAAGTAGCTATGTCTTTGTATCCTTCTTTCTATCATCTGAAATGATTAAAATCGTATTTAGTAAATATGACAGGTCACTTTTAAGCAGAGATTTCATTACCAATTTACAAATAAGAACTGAAAATAGCAATATGATAAACTCAGTTATGTTATTTATTTAAATATTGTTATTTGACATTCTGTATGTAGCTTTACTTATTTGATTAAATTCTTTAATCCTATTCAGTCTCATTCACTTGCTCACTTTTTGTACAAAGCATGTGCTTTGATCACTGTGTCTTTTAAGAAATAAAATATACTTCATTAGCCTGTAAGAAAAATGTTATTACTTGTAAATGACAACTGAATTGCAAGGTAATAGTACAGACTAGTTTCTGTTTTTATGTGTGCAAGCTGAGCATTTCTGTGAGAAAATCTTTTTTAACTAGTGTTATTATGTAACTTGTGGTTTGAGTATGAACATATGCAAACTATAATTACTGAAACAAAGAATTGAACTAGAGACAGTAAAAACAAAATGTCTACAACCAAAACTGTGACAATTTGTCAAATATAAAAATCTGTGATAAATCTGTAAACTCCACTTTCCCTTAAATATAGCAAAGATTTTACATAGATTTTTCTTTATGCTAATATGAAGTTTTTTTAAAAAAACCCACTAAGTCTCAGTTTTTAAGCTAAATAGACATACAACTAATTATGTATAACCTAGCTATAAAAATCTCAAAATTTTTTCTTAAGCAGGCAGTGGAAAAATATAGTAATAAAGATGAAATACAGATGTGATCCCCTTAAAGAAAAATATTTTATAAAAAAGTATTTATTTTATCAAAATCCTAGCCATGTGTTAAGATCCAGTAAAAAGTCATGTCTAAACTCCTATGTCATTTATTATCTGTAATATGCATGTGGTATTTATTTACTTAATGTGCTTTGTTCTTATTTATCCTCATATTTCCTTCAAAGTTCAGATCTAGTGCCTCTTATCTCCCTAAAACCTTTTCTGATTTCCCCAGCTGCAAGTCTCCTCCCCCTAAAAAATTTTACTTGTATTTATTTCATATTCATATATTTTCTATGTACAGGTTATATCCTGTGATAGAATCCAAGTTCTTTTGGGGGAGGGACAGTTTTGTTTTTTTCTTCCCAATTTCCATGCCTGGCACATGGTAGAACTTCATAAATGCTTTCTAGGCAAAGAATTGATTTTCAACTAGATTAACCATCTTGTAGCCAGGGTTGCACTATCAGGATTCATTGTATGCCCTTAAGCACCTAATATAATTTTCATAGTCAATGGTTAGTTACTATTTCTTTATCAACTGATTATCTCTACTTCAGTTTTGATCACTTTACTTCTCTGAGCCTCCATCTATTCACCTGTTACAATGGCAATAATAATATCTATACTACACATCTAAGAGGGTTGTTTTGAGGAAAGCACTTTATCAACTGCTGAAGCAGTATATAAAAGTGAGTTTTTATATCAAAAGGGCATCATGGAGGAAGTAGTATTTGAATTGAACTTCTAAGGATTAGTTGGTTCCATCAGGTGAAGAGTATATGAAAGAGAGAAGAAGAAAGAAAGATGAGAAGTCTAAGGTTGAGAGAAGAGTTGTATAAGACTGTAAAAGTAGCTTAGATGTAGGCTATGAAGGGCCTTGAATGTCAGGGCAAGGAGCTGAATGTTAATTTGATATTTGATTAGGAATTATTGAAGGCATTTAGGAAAATTAATCTGACAGCAATATAGGACAGTTTGCAGTGAGTAGGAAGAGCAGTTGGCATGTAATTGTTCAGGTGAGATATAATGATGGTGCTAATGCTTTGGCAATTAGAAGTAGGAATGGATAGAGGGGGTAAACCTAAAAGATAATTGTTAAGTTAGAGGCTGTGGAAATTAAGTGCATGTGAGGACCCAGGCAGAGAGTAAAGGCAAAGATAGTACTCCACATTTGAGCCTGGGCACCTGGAAAAGTGGTGGTGCCAGTAATAGAAACAGCATGATGACTAATACTTTGGGGGAAGGGTAATATGTTCAGCTTTGATAATGCTGAGCTTAAGATGTGATGTGGTCCCTACTCCACAAGACCTAGAGGAAGTGGACATGGAAGAGGACTGGATTGCTATGTCCAAGTATTAGAAAGGCTAATGTGAAAGAGGAATTAAATCTGGCCTCAGAAAGAACTTGGAATGAACAATGGAGGAAGTCAGAAAGATTCAGACTTGGAATTGATGTAAGGAAAATCTATTAACAAGGAGAGCCATTCAAAAGTAGATTAGACTGCTTCAGGTGCTAGGGGGTCTGCCCTTACTTATGGCTTCTGTCTTTTAGACTACCTAATTGGTTGTTTTCAAGATAGAGTTGAACTTGAAATGACCAGGTATGTCTTCTCCGACTCCTGAGAATTTATTATTTTTGATAGTGATATTAAAATGAATTATACTTACAGTAGAGCCAGCCACCAAAGTTTGCTAAATACTCATAGGGGACTATACTAAGCATATAAGAAAATACAAAAGAGCAAGGTTTGGTCACTACCCTTCAGGTGCTAGCTGAGCATTTGTTAACTATATGTATTAGAATGGAAGAAGATTGTCAGCATTTACATTTTGAAATTCCCTTTTTAAAGAAAAGTACAGCACTATATGATCCAACCTAAAGGATTGTGATAAAAATGATTAATTGAAATTTTTTTTGTCCTTTCTCTTGCATTCAAAGATGTAACCAACTCATCTTTTAAATAGTCCCACTTAACAACCATGAACATATTTTCATTTACTGGCTCCCTAAAATTAGGGTTCTATGACCATAGAACAGCACAAAACTGTTTGGCCTTTTCAGGAATTGAACCCTTAATACTGATTGTGTTACGTTATTTAAAAGAGTATGTTACTATTTACAGACTGTACTTTGAAGTTGTTTTTTTTTTTTTTAAAGCAATTGGGGTTAAATAACTTGTTCAAGGTTACACGGCTAGTCATTATTTGTGTGTGGGTGCTCATTTTCTGAGGCCGGATCTGATCTCGGGTCATCCCAACTCCGAGGCCGGCGCTCTTACTCACTGCACCACCTAGCCGCCCCTTTAGGGCAATTGGGGTTAAGTAACTTGCCCAGGGTTACACGGCTAGGTTTTTGTTTGTGTGGATTAAGTGTCTGAGGCCGGCTCCACTCAGGTCCTTCTGACTCCAGGGCCGGCGCTCTATTCACTGCGCCACCTAGCCGCCCCTGTACTTTGAAGTTTTGTTGTTTTTTTCCAGTAGTGAAAAACAGTTTGTATTGAGCTGTCTGCACTGTCTGGCCTGGTTCTCAATGTGACTAACAACATATATTTGTGAAGCAGCTAACTTGTGGCACAGTAGATAAGAGTGCAGTCCTGGAGTCAGGAAGATTTATCTTCCTATGTTCATAGCCTCAGACAGGAGCTATGTGACCCTGGATCAATCACTTAACTCTGTTTGCCTCAGTTTCCTCATCTGTAAAATGAGTTGGAGAAGATGATGGCAAACCACTCCAAAATCTTTGCCAAGAAAACCTTAAATTGGGTCTTAAAAAGTTGGACATGACTGAAAAAAACTGAACAACACATATGGGATTGTAATTTGTGACTGTTAAAACATTATTATCTTTATTTTCTCTATATGGATCCAACTAACCTACATTAAAAAGCCATGATTTTAATACCTTCATGGGTTAGGCAAATAAAATTAAACAACTCAAATAAAGGTTAGTGTAAAGCACTTTGAGTACCTTTAGATATACTTTAAAAATCTAAAATAGAAGGAAAGGATAAAAGTATTCCTTTTTCTCAAAATCAAGCACATTTCTGTAGCAAATTAAAGTTTGACTTTATCACTAATTTTCAATGTCCATGAAGAATATAGGTCTGTAAGACTTTTCCTTTAAAGCATTGCAAGTCTATGACAAAAAAAGGTAACTCTCACATTTGACAGACAAAACAGCATAATTCTTTGTTTTCTTATGTACAAATTCTTGCTTCTGATTGTCTGGGAGTCTTTTGGTAATCAGAGAACAGCAACAATCCAATCCTGACAGTGAGCATCAAAAAGGGCTATCATTGAAAAAAATCCCCGGAACCAGATGGATTCAAAGTGAATTCTACCAAAGATTTTAAGAACAAGTAATTCCAACACTATATAAACGATTTGGAAAAATAGACAAAGGAGTTCTGCCTAATTCCTTTTATGATACAAATATGGTGCTGATATTTAAACCAGGAAGGAAGAGGAAAAACATAAAGAAAACTATATGCCAATTTCCCTAATGAATATTGATGTAAACATTTTAGATAAAATACTAGCAAGGATATAACAAAGCTATTACTAGCAATATGTCACAAAGATATATTGGAATGCAGGGCTGATTCAATATTAGGAAAACTATCAATATAATTGACTATATCTATAATAAAAACAACAGAGGTCATATGATTATCTCAAATAGATGCAGCTTTGACAGAATACACTCATTCCTATTAAAAACACTAGAGAACATAAGAATAAATGGAGTTTTCCTTAAAATGATAAGTCATATCTATCTAAAACCAGTAGCAAGTATTATCCATAATGAGGATAAGCTAGAAGCCCCCCCAATAAGATCAGGGGTGAAGCAAGGATGCCTAGTATCACCACTTTTATTCAATATTGTACTGGAAATAAGAGAAGAAAAATAAAATGAAGGAATTTGAATAGGCAATAAAAAAACAAAACTATCCCTCTTTGCAGATGATCAGATGGCATACTTAGAGAATCCTAGAAAATCTACTAAAAACTAGTTGAAATAGTTAACAACTTCAGCAAAGTGGCAGGATATAAAATAAGCACATTATTATTTATCAGGATTTCTATATATTACCAACAGGAAAGGATAGAAAGAGAAACTTCATTTAAAATAACTGCAGACAATATAAAATACTTGGGAGTATACCTGCCAAGGCAAACCCAGGTACTACATAAACATAATTACAAAATGCTTTTCATACAAATAAAGTCAGATCTAAACAATTGGAAAAATATTAATTGCTTGTGGGTAGGCTGATCTAATATAATAAAAATGACAATTCCATCTAAATTAATCTACTTATTCAGTGCCATACCAAACTATCAAAAATGTGTTTTATAGAGTTAGAAAAAATAATAATAGAATTCATCTAAAACAAAAGGTCAAGAATATCAAGGGAATCAATGACAAAGAATGTGAAGGAAGGTGACCTACCAGGATCAAATCTCAAACTGTATTACAAAGTGATAATTGATCTGGTGCTGGCTAAGAAATAGAGTGATGGGGCCGGCTAGGTGGTGCAGTGAGTAGAGCACCGGCGCTGGAGTCAGAAGGACCTGGGTTCGGATCTGGCCTCAGACACTTAACACACACAAACAAAAAAATCGGTTACTTAACCCCAATTGCCCTCCAAAAAGCAAAAAAAAAAAAGAAAGAAAGAAAGAGAGTGATGGATCAGTAGAATAGATTAAATACACAATCCACAGTAGTAAATGACCATAGTAATCTAGTAATCTAGTGTTTGAGAAACCCAAACATCCAAGCTTTGGGGAAAATAATTAATTCTTTGAGAAAAATTGTTGGGAAAACTGGAAAGCAGTTGGCAGAAACTAGGTATATACCAACATCTCAAATCATTTACTGAGATACAGTCAAAATAGGTCCAAATTAGGGCAACAAGGAGAATTTTACCTGTCATATCTTTGAATAAGGGAAGAAGTTATGATCAAATGAGATATAAAGCATTACAAGATATAAAGTGAATAATTTTAATTACATTAAAATACAAGGTTTTTGTACAAACAAAAGCAATGCAGCTAAGATTAGAAGGAAAACAGGAAACTGGGAAGGGGGAGGCAGGGTTACAGCAAGTTTCTCTGATAAAGTCCTCATTTCTCAAATATATAGAGAATTTGATCAAATTTATAAGAATATAAGTCATTCCCCAGTTTATAAATGGTCAAAGGATATGAACAGGCAGTTTTCAGATGGATAAATCAAAGCTATCTATAGTCATATGAAAAAAATGTTCTAAATCACTGTCAATTAGAGAAATGTAAATAAAAACAACTTTGAGGTACTACCTCATACCTATTAGATTGGCTAATATGACAGAAAATGAAAATGGCAAATGTTAGAGGTGATATGGAAAAATAGGGACACTAACATTGTTGATGGGGTTTTTAACTGATCCAATCATTTTGGAGAGCCATTTGGGACTATTCCAAAAATATAAAACTGTGTATACTCTTTGACCCAGCAATACCACTACTAGTTCTATATCCCAAAGAGATCTAAGAAAAGGGAAAAGGACCTATTTGTAGACAAATATTTATAGCAACTATTTTTGTGGTGGCAAAAAATCAGAAATTGAAGGGATGACCATCAGTTGGGAAATGATAGAACAAGTTGTAATATTTTATTTTGATGGAATATTATTGTGCTGTAAGAAATGATGAGCAAGATGCTATCAGAAAAACCTGGAAAGACTTAACATGAATTTATGTGAAGTGAAGTGAAGTGAGCAGAACCAGGACATTGTACATAGTAACAGTAATTTTGTAGGATGATCAACTGTGAATGACTTAGCTATGCTTAGCAATACAATAATACAAGATAGTTCCCAAGGACTTATGATGAAAAATGCTATCCACTTCCAGTGAAAGAATTGATGGAATCTAAATATGCACATTGAAACATAGTTTTTAAACTTTTTTATTTTTCTTTTTTTTCTCTCTGTGTTTTCCTTTGCAGTTTGACTAATAGTATTTAAGGCCCCCGGATTTTCCCTGAAGCAAAAGGAGCATGTCTTGCATGACTCCACATGTATAGTCTATATCAAATTGTTTGCCTTCTCAAGGAGTTGTAAAGGAAGGAAGAGAATTTGGAACTCATAGTTTTAAAAATATTTAAAATTTTTACATGTAATTGAGAAAAATAAAATTTTTAAAAAGAACAGGAAAAACTAAATATTAGCTTAAATACTATTTTTTTTAAAAGATTGCCATTATACAAATGTGCAAACCAACCTTTCTTAGTTTTTTTTTTTTTTTAGTTTTTACTTAGTTTTGTTTTTTTTTTTTTTGCTTTTTGGAGGGCAGTTGGGATTAAGTAACTTGCCCAAGGTCACACGGCTAGGTTTTTGTTTGTGTGTGCGTTAAGTGTCTGAGGCCGGATCTGAACTCAGGTCCTTCTGACTCCAGGGCCGATGCCATACTCACTGTGCCACCTAGCCGCCCCCTTTCTTAGTTTTTAAAGTAACTGAGTGGAAGTTAATTACCTATTTGGTAGCACTCCAATTTCAGTAATGATCATTATTTAGTAAATATTTTCTGGGTTGATACAATGTAATGAAAATACCAATAAAGAGAAATTGAAATATCTGACTAAGAAGAGTTCTTAGTAATTATAGAAAATATGGCCTTGGCAGTTTATAATAGAATTTACCTAAAGCTGAAGAGTTTTTAGTAAGAAAATGCCAAATTTGGAAGAGTATTTCAGTCCTTCTTCCCATTAACCTAATCCTTGCCTTTTTTTTCTCTTAAAAGTTTATTTTTCATTGTCAATAAATTTTTGATCCGATATGAATTCTCCCTCTGATGCAGAATACAGTGCAATCATACTTTCCCTGCCTGTTTAATTCCCACATGTGCCTTGCCATCAAAGTTTGTACAACATATCTAATCAATTCACTGGAGGCCATTCACTAAGTCTTTTTATATACTATGGGTACTGATGCTTTCAGTATCTTTTAGTTTTGATGCTGTCCATTTCTCCATTTGTCCACCTTGATTTTCCTAGATGACCAGACCACTCCTTTCCCAATTATACATTTCCTAGATGATATCTTTAAGCTCTTTCTTACACATAAATTATCATTGAAAATAATATTTCAGGGGCGGCTAGGTGGCGCAGTGAGTAGAGCGTTGGCCCTGGAGTCAGAAGGATCTGAGTTCGGATCCAACCTCAGACACTTAATGCACACACAAACAAAAACCTAGCCATGTGACCTTGGGCAAGTTACTTAATCCCAATTGCCCTCCAAAAAAAAAAAAAAGCAGAAAATAATATTTCAGTCTGTTTATTCCTAACATGTATATCTCCATAGCTCTTTGTAGTTCACACAAATTTGATTCTTCAGAGATAATGGCATTCTATGTTTTACAATCATATTAGCATCATCAAAGGACTGATGCAAAAATATAAGGGTTTGTGTCAAAATTGTTCAGGATCATTGAAAACACGGTACAGTTTCTGCAATGCAATCTGGCCCAATCTTTTTTCTTCTTTTCAGTTCTAGTTCTATCACATAATCTTAGAAATTTAAGATTTGAAGGGAACTTGGTATCTATGTACATCAGTCCATAACCAGTAAAGAATTCCCACTACAGCATACCCAACAAATGGTCATCCAGTCCTTTCTTGAAGACATTACATGAAAAGAACTCATAAACTGTCAAGTCAGCCCATTCCTCCTCGGGATAGGTCTGATTGTTATGAAGTTTTTATTGACAGCAAACCAAAATTTGCCTCTTTACAAATTCTACCAACTGCTCTTAGTTCTTTCCCCAGAGTCCAACAGGGCAAGTCATTTTTTCATGTAATAGTCTTTCAAATAATTAAAGACTATAACAGTAATAGTATAAATAAGAATAATGATAGCAAACATTTATATAGCACCTACTAACCTACTATGTGCCAGGCACTGTGGTACGCAGTTTGCAAGTATTATGCTAAATTAAAGCTATCATGTCACTCTTCTCCAAGCTAAGCCTCTTATTTCCTTCAATTAATCTCCCTATGTCATAGACTTGCAGCCTTTTAGGATTCTGTAACCAACAGGTTTTTTTAAATTTTTGTTTCAGATTACAGTATCTGTTAGATGGACAACCATATCTTGGACAGATACTAAAAGTGATCATTGAGTAGGATGCAGAATTGAATCGTTTGTAAAAATTGTAAAAAAATTGTTAAAAAAAATTAAGTTTGTAGAAGTAATTTGTAGGAAGTGTAAAGTTCATTTAAGGTCCCTGGATTTTCCCTGAAGCACAAGGGGCATCTTTTTAATGCCAGAATTCTTCTGGTGTGATTGTATGACAAGTCATGAAATAGTACAATCCTCAAAGAACTGAAATTGATTTCTATCTACCCTGCAATGGAGAAATGAATGGTAGATTTGTACAAACTGCATCATATTACAAACTAGGGATTCCAAGGGAGAGGCAGAATAATAAAGGATGTAATCAGTGAAATGTTTGAGACAAAAAGAGACTGAGGAACAATTTTTATGATGCCAAGATAAATGAGGGAGTTCCTCATCACATTGGATGGATTATCTGTTGAAAACTTAGAGAAACATGTAGAAAAATGTTTCATAGGTTAGGCAAACATAGGCAAATTGCATGCAGCATTGGAATTCCCATAGTAATGAGGTCCATTTGAGCATTACACTCTTATTTAGAACCAAAATGCAAGATCAGTAGCCTTACTTTTAAATATTGCCAATTGGATGTCTAGTATATGATATTTTTTGGTTGTCATTTATTAAACTATTTACCCCCAAGTAAATTACTCATGCTAGGGAAAAAAAAAAGCATAGACACCATCATGTTATAACATCTACTACTACTACTACTTTAATTAGTCCATGAACCAGCTAGAGAGACCCATATAGACCATCAGTAAATCTTAAGCTAGACTTTGAGAATCCCTGAGTTACAACATTTGAGAGTGAAATATAGAAATATCCTCCAATGAACCAAATACATAAAGCATTTATTTTGAAATAAATTATGTACTACATAGTAATTTTGTTAAATGACCTGGTGGGGAAGAGTTTGGAACAAAAAGGAGACTGTAAGATGATTGATACAAAGGGAAATCTGGCAAAGGTAGAGAAAGTGAGAACTTCCATTTAACACAGTAGTGATGAAATGCTTTTTTCCTCCAATATTTTAAGCCTTTTTGTTATCTACAGTTTGTTATTTGATATGTTGTTCTTGGTCAGACCTTTAATTTCATTGGTATAGGAAAGGACAAGTGAGGAAATCCCCTCTACTAATACAGATTGGCACTTGCTCTACAACTTAAGAGTCTCAGAGAGTTGCCTGGGCACTAATTGTGACTTGCCTACTCAATAAACATTTATTAAGCACCAACTGTGTACCAGAGCCTGTCCTAACTGCAATACAAAAAGAGGCAAAAAATCCCCTTCCTTCAAGAAGTTTGGGATCTAATGCTGGGGATAACAAGCAAACAAGCAAGCTATAAATAGAATAAACAGAAAATAGTTTCAAAAAGAAAGGTACTAGAATTAAGAATTATACAGCTAGTTTGTTTGGGTCAGAAGCAAGATTTGAACCCAGGTCTTCTTGACTCTTAGGCTGACTTAGTCTAACTCTTAGGATGTTTATCCATTATGCTATACTGCCTCCAAGTATTGGATATGAAATTAAATTAGATTATTTAAATTAATGTGGACCAAGATGTTTGCTACGATCTTGTTAATACTGATTAGTTTCATTTTAATGCTTTTACAGAAGAGAAATCTCAAGATCCACCAAAGAGAAGAAGAAAGCGGAAACCAAAGAATATTTTGCAAAATCCCCATAATGTCCACGTAGAACAAACAGAATTTGATAAGAATAAGAGCCATTTACAAGAAAAATTACAGCCACAGCATACAGATGGTCCACAAATAAGCAAAAATAAAAAAAGGAAACTGAAAAAGAAACAGCAAAAGGAAAGGAAGAGAGCAGCTGGCCTACTAACAAAAGCCACCGGCATCTGTTTTACATACCAGCCTGAAAGCAACAGTGAAGGAGAAGATTTTAAAGATACCAGTGATAAGGCAGATGGCATCCTAGACTTCTTGCAGGCAACACAAGAAATTTATTTCTCTGACAGTATGTTCTCTCCTATTTCATCTTTAGAATAATGGTGCTAGTTTTGAATTTGGCAAAACAGGCAGTGTCATTCATGTTTCTCCATAGAACGTTCAAAATAAACAAATAGTACAGAGACAAATTTAGACTGTATTAACTCTTCCAAACTAATATGTCTGTACATTGGATACTGACTCAAGATATACCTAATTGAGCAAATTTAAGCCAGCCTCAGCAAAGTTCTTAAGGAGAATGATGTTCACAAAACAAATTAAGATAGGTGGCCAGCATTAATTATGCTTCTATATAAAATAATCTATACAATATAGATCTATAAAAATATATGATGTACATAAATAATATAAATATATATAAAATATATAAGAGAATTTGGAAAATTCTGCAACTTTATTTTCCTAAGTTCATTGGAAGTAAAAGTATTAATAGTTTATTCCTTTCACTTTTCTACCTACTTAATATTTTTAGCATGCTTTTATTGAGAACTTGCTGTGTGCATAAGAGTATTTAATATGTGATAGTGAAATAATTACTATTTATTAATATTAATAATAATGCCTTACATTTGTATAGGTATTTAAATCCCTGCCCTTGGTGATTTTTTTTTTCAAAAGGTGATCTGTAGGAGCCAATATGGGTTTACTAGAAAGATATGCCAGATTAATTATATTTCTTCTTTTGATAGTTATGAGACTGAGAATATACTATTAGTATGGTATATATTGACAAGGATCAGTCTGGTTGTTCTCTCATGGTATCATTGTGGACAAAATGGAAATTCAGAGACTAAATGATAGTCATTAGATGGATTTAGCTATTTAAACAACATACTCAGAGTTTATCAATGAATAATTGTTATTCTGGAGGAAATCCTCTATGACTCATCCTAATTCAGCATTTTTATCAGTATCTTGAATAAAGACATAGAAGGCATGTTTATCAAGTTTATATATCCCACAAAACTGAGAATAATGCCTAAGATTGATTGACAAATTCCATGGATTTGAGCTTTTCATATACACATGCTCTAGGAGTGTCATCAACTGAATTTTTTTGTCTTTGGCACTAGTATGACTTGGCATATTTTATTCAACAACTCATGTGGGTCCTTCTTTGAAAATAGGAGTCTAGATTTATTAATTTAGAAAAATTAAAATGTAAATGATCACATCTGGGAAATAAACTGAGACAAATATGCAAATCATTGTTCATTAAAAATGAGAATTATCTCAGATAAACTTTTCAAAAGGTACTCTTATCATTTTTTCATTGTCTAATCCACTTCTAAAAACATAACCAAGCAAAGAATGTACTCAAAAAAGGGAAGTAAATAGAGAATGAGATGAAATTCATGTATATGCATAAATGTGAATAGTTTAAGCAAAACAGAAGTTGAAATTACAACTTTTAAGGAACATATTTCTAGAATAACAACATAGAGCAGTAAAGATAACTTTCTAGGGTCTTATTGTACTGTCCTTGGTGTGGGGTGTGTTGAAACTATTGGTTAGCCAGAGAAGTAGTAATAGACCTTGTCTTTTCTTAACCATTATTTGCTCCTGGGTAGGCAGAGTGTTTTCCCATACTTAGGGACTCTGTAGTATATCTTCTGCTTATGGTCTTAGTTGATCTATTCTTAAAGAAACATATTCTCTTACCAAGTCCCTGGAAGGATAAATCTTACTCAGAAGGAACAGAATAAGTTAAATGGGTGAAGAGTAAGTATTAGTGACACTATATTAAGAAGACATACATGAAGAACATTTGGTGAAGATCAACAGAAACAAAAATGGAAGGGATATTGTCACTGTAATAGATCACAAAAAGAGGGAAGAAGGCATAACAGATGAAATGGAAGGAAGATGGAGGAATTTACTTCTTCATGTGCACCCCAGAAGTAGTATTAAATCAAGATTTGGATAGACATCTGTCAGAGATATATAAGTTCTTTCTGGATTGGTAGCAAGGTTGAATTAGATGACCTGAAAGGTACCCTCATATTCTAAGTATTCTATCAACTTATAGACAAACTGTGTGATAGAATACTCAAGTTACATTTGGAGATTTTTCTGAATTTTATTTTAGTATTGTCTTCATTTAAAAATTAATTTAGCTTCCCCATCCTATAGTGGCTTTGTTCTATCAAGACATATAGTAACTATATAAAAGCTTATGATAGACATCAGATGAAACTGATGGAAACTTGAGGCCAAGAAAGTTCAAGTGTCACACCCAAGCTAACATAGCACAGAGCTGGATTCAAACCTAAGGTTCCAAAGCCAACATTCTTTCACTGTAAATGAAGGTAACTATGAAGGCTTCACTACTGCCCTCTTTCCAGTTCTTTCCAGAAATGTTACAAGAATTGATAAAAGAATACTTGTTAGATTGATCTATAAAAAAAAAATCTTAAAATAAGCTTTGAAATAAAATGTCCTTGCCTTATCACTTCTACCCTCCTCCACATTCTTAGCAGTTGCATACTTTCTCCTCATTTCCTAGTGAGATGCAGTTGTCTGTAACGGTTGCATTCCCTTGGCAAACCACCAAAAAAGGAGAAAATCTCAGCAATGGGATATGGCTTGTCCATGGTGGTCCAGCTTTGTTTTTGAAAAACTAGCTTTTCAACACATGCCAGTACTAAAAGGCACATGTGCCTGAAGTTCTGCATCTTTTTTCTCAGCTGATGGCTGGAATCACATGCCTGGGAATAGCCAAGTTCCTTTCTGAGGCAGCAACCTGGAACAGAGGGAACTTCATCTATTCTTAGGTGAGTAGTTCTGGCTCTGCTGAGAAATGATATACATACACATTTCTCAGATCATCTGTAGTTACTGGTGATAGTTCAGTTTCCAGAGGCATAAGTCTCCCTCCCCTTAACACCAGCATATTTCATAGATACTTTCTTTGTTGTTTACCTCAACAAACTGTAGTATACAGGCTATGTCAATTATTATTTTTCAAATTTAACTTGTTTTAAAAACTCTATAAATATATGAAAATAAAAACATAAATTTAGATATTGGATAGCTATTCACATTGCAAAAAAAAAAATTTCTAGTACTCAGAGAATTCAGCAACTTTTTTTTAAATAAAGGCAGGGGCAGCTAGGTGGCATAGTGAATAGAGCACTGGCCCTAGAGTCAAGAGGACCTGAGTTCAAATTTGACCTCAGACACTTGACACACTTACTAGCTGTGTGACCTTGGGCAAGTCATTTAACCCCAATTGCCTTGCCTTTCCCCCCTCCAAAAACAAAACAAAACAAAACAAAAAAATAAAGGCAACTTATAATAGCCATTAAATACTTTAGCACAGTGAATTTAAGTGTTACTTTGGCAATCATTGATTACCTGGCAGAAACCATTCTTGGGTACCTTAATTGTTAGAAAACTCTTCCTTAAACCATGGTAAAAATTTATCTCCCTTTAACTTTTATCTTCTGAAACAGCACAGAATAAACTTACCCCCTCTACCGTAGACAATTAATTTTGATTTGGAAGGGATTTTTTGGTCAAATACTGTCTACTTTTTGATTGGAGAAGACAAATTAAGGGCCAGAAGGTAGAGCAAAGGCTCAGCTGCACCATTGGTGAAAGGATATCCCCAGTGACTGACTGATATTCAAGAAATTCCAAAGGTGAGGGATGAAACAGGAGTAGAGACTAATTGATTAAAGCCAATATTAAATGAGATGCCAGGAAAACCAGATCAAGATAGATAGGACAGGGAATGGAAGAAACTAGGACAAGCATCAAAAATCATGAACCGGAATACAAGACTATATAGAGCTCAGTAATTCATAGGGAAAACATTTTGTGATGTGATAAAGAAACGGGGTGATGCCAGCTATATTGTCCTTTGCACGTATAAGAAAGTCTTTTTCTAGGATCCAGGAAATGGACACAACTATCCCTCCTAAAGTGTCTCCTTAGAGACAGACTTTGATTTAGTGGTGTGCCAATAATGAAATATTCTCACCAGCATAGGATCATGGTTTCTCATGTATTCCCACATTTACTATTCCAGGCCATACCCTTCCTAGTGAACTTAGGCAGTTAGTCAATAAATATTAAGTAAATACCATGTGCCAGGTACTGTGCTAAGCTCTGGGGACACAAAGAAGGTATGACAGTCCCAGCCTTCAAAGTTTACAATCTAATGGGGGGTGACAACAAACAAAATAAAGCTGAAAAGCTGGGTGGGGGAAAGGTACCCCCTGATACAGGGACATGGTGAAGTCAGAGTATTTAGATGTACAAGGTATAGAATATTTTGATTGCATAAAAAGGGATATTCTGATTGTGGAAAGATAGCTATTGTTATAACAATATATAAGCTCCATTTCCTTTCCTTACTGTGATAAGAAATATTTAGGTCTCTTGAGCATTGGATTTAACAAATAACTCTTCCTTATGAAACCCTAAAATCTTTTCTCAGTGCTTCCCCTCCCTCATCTTTCTGTATCATTTGCTACCATCAACTGCCCATTCCTTCTTAATAGACCCTTTCCTCAATTTCTGTGACACGCTCTCTCCTGTTTCTGCTCTCTAAGCACTGCTTAAATTCCTTCACTGATTCATCTTCTTTCTCTTGCCCTGAAGATTTGTTCCCCACCAAGGCTATGTCCTGGGTCCTCTCCTCCCTTTCTCTGTGCTTTTTTCCTCCAATGTCATTCACTATTATGGCTTCAGTTATCACTTCTATGTAGTTGGTTCTGAAATGCATACATAGCCAGTCCTGAGCTTCCACCTGAGCACCAGAATTGCCTGGCATCCCTTCCAATCTGTGCCATCTTGATTCACTTCTTCATAAGATCATAGATCTAGAGCAGGAAAGGATCTTAAGAGACATCTAAACCAATCTATATAGATTCACAATGAACAATTCATGTTAACCTAATTTCCTTTTTAGTTAGGATTAGTTACTAGCAAACCAGAGGAATCCCATAGACAGTACATCTTGGTTTCATCCAAGTATTTGATTGAAAACTCATAAAAGTCTTGTGGGCAATATGGAAAAATGTTGACACGATGACAGTGTAGTTAGGTGAATTCATAGTTTGTTTGACTCTACCTAAAAGAGTCTTGCTGTACCTTTTCTTTATACTGCTGGTCTCATAGCTCCTAGGATGCTACATTTTAAAAACCAGAACAAAAATCTGAGTGATTATTTTTTGAACCAACCTTTATTTTAAATAAAGTGAGGTTGAATTGTACTTATATAAGTTTATTTTTTTTTGAGTCCTGATTTTTTTTAAATAATCATTTGTTATGGAACCACTTTTAAATAATTTACAATTAAAAGCGTATAAAAAATTTTTTACTGTAGTTCCACTGTCTGTAGTTGTTGCTTTATTTTTTAAGTTTACTAACTTGTTCTTTGTTTTTTACATATTTCACAAACGTGGAAATGTCTTTTATCTTTGATTTGGCTATCTCTCTAGCTTTGCACATGTTTTTCAAACACAGTGTGCTGTAGTTGGAAGATACTTGCACATACCTATTAATAAATTAATTAATTAATTAATTGCCTAATTAATACCTAAAATAAATTAATAAATCTATTCAGCATAATAAACATAACTATGCAGTAAAAGTCAATTTTAGATTTTTGTTCTTATTCAGATCCCTTTTTATACTGTATATGTGTACGTGCCTGCATGCATGTATGCCCTGCCTACCAAATCATTTGTCAGATTACTGTACTTCAGGAAGCCAACATGATATGGTCAATAGATTTGGCGTCAAGCCCTGTAATCCAGGTGCTTACTTTATTCTGTCCATCTTAGAGAATTATTGTGAAAATCAAATGAAATTATATACATAAAAGTACCACTATAAAGTTATACATAAATACCAGGTAGTATTACGACTATCGCTTTTGTAACTTTGACCTACAGTATTTTTGTATGAGGTTCTTCTTGCGTGATATAAAATTGTCATAGGTTTAAAAACACCATAAAATTTAAATTATCATTGAATAGAATGCTAAGTGGTCTTGCCTTGTTTTCTTTAGGTAATTTTAAATCTTCTGGTTCATCTGCGTGTTTGGAAACTATCCAGGAGATTTTTAAACATCTTGAATTTCATCGAATAGCTTCCTCAGATATTATACTTTTGGACCAGATGAAAACTCTGGTACTTTTACAAGATACTGAAAGATTGAAGAGTGCTTTGGAACAGTTCCAGGAACAATGCATGATGCCTCCTGGTATGTACTGCAATTTATTAATCATAGTGTTTATGTTTTTCTCAAGGTTTTCCTCAAAAAAAAAACTTAAGAAAATAATAATGGATCAGGATATACAATGATATCCATGTGGTTTAGTTGAATAACATGGTCCCAAAGAAAAACACTTTCATTGCTTCTTTGATTTGTTTATGGGACAATACACAACCACTCCAATTTTCCATCCTGTGGTTAGTTTAGAGAATGGTTATAAATCCCAAGTGCAAGTCTTCTATAGTTTTATCTCGAGTAGAACTTATCTCTTCCTCTTCTCTTCCTTTATCTTCTCTGTTGGAATAATTAGTAGATTTCCCTACACCTTTCAATTCTGAAAGCCAAAAAGGGAAGATAATCAATATTTAACTTCCATTCAGGATATTAAGTATCTACCATATCAGCATTATGGTAACCCTAAGGGAAGATGCAAAGAAGTATGTACCATAGCTTCTGCCCTCAAGAAGTATAAAGTCTAATCGGAGAAAGCCAAATACTAATACTTGCTCTTTTTGTGATGGCAGAGTTGGAAATTGAAAGAGTGCCCATCAGTTAGGGAATGGCTGAACAAGTTCTGGTTTATGAATATAACAGAATACTATTGTGCTGTAAGAAATGATGGAGTGGATAGGTTCATAAAAACCTGGGAAGACTTATATGAATTGATGCAAAGTGAGGCAAGTAGAACCAGAACAATCGACACAGTAGCAGCAATGTTGTAAAGACAATCAACTGTGAAAGACTTGGTAACTGATCCATATTAGTGATCTGCCACCTCACCAAAGAACTCATGATGTAAAATACTATCTACCTCCAGCTGATGATCTGAGGGCAGACTGAAAGATTTTTATTTCTTTTCTTGATTTTCCTTGGGATTTTTTCCCTTTTTTTTTTTGTAACATGGCTAACATGGAAATATGTTATACATAGTTTCATATGTATAATGAGCATCATTTATTTCTAGCCTTAATGGGTAGGGGAGGAGTGAAGAGAAGTAGAGAATTTGGAACTGAAAATAAAAATAAATTATTTTTAAAACTAGTAACATAAATGACAATATAAAAATACAAGTGATGTCATAAACTTCTATGTAATTAAGTATCAAATGAATGTACAAGTAATATATGTTATTAAATTATGGAATTGAGAGATCACTGGTTTGGTCTGATCAGGGATGACTTCATGGAGAAAATGGCAATTGAGCCAGAGTTTGACATATGGTGTCAGATTTATAAAAAGAAAGAATTTTTTTTTTCAAAAAAGAGAATCTATAGCAGATTTAACCTTCCTACATACTACTTTTGAAACTGATAGTTTTTTTTCAAATTACCTTTCCCATGTCTATTTTTAATCCTAATTCAGAAAAAGAAGTTTTTCTATTGAATTTAAGGTCAGTGCACATTTACTTTAGGATTAATATCAAACACATAAAGACTAATACCTCATCACACTCTAATGGAAAGATTACTGGCTCTGTAGTCACTGGACCTAGGTTCAGAACCCACATCTGATACTTAACTACTTGTAGAACCTTGGGCAAGTCACTTAATTTCCCAAGTCTTCAGTTTCATCATCCATAAAATAAGGATATTGACTAAATTGGCCTCTGAGCTATCTTTCAGCTTCAGATCTATGATCCCATCCATGATCCCTTGCTTATTTTTTTTTCTTTTGACTGTCTTGCTGTTCTAAGTACACAGCAAAAGGAGAATATGTAGTAATAAAGGTTAATCTTGTGCATCGTACAAAAAGTTAATTTTATGATATATATGTATATATTTCAAAGTATAAATTGAGAAAGACTTTGGATATAGAATAGCATGAATTTTTTAAATGATAAAAATAATTTTAAGCACGTTATCACATAAATTAGATGTAGATGTATACAAACTTAGTCTTTCATGGTGTTTTTACTTTCTAGGGGTTTTTTGTTTTGTTTTGTTTATTCAAGCACTTTATTTGTCATAGTGCAAAAGTATCTTACCTGACTTTGCAATTGAATTTCTCAGATAGCCTCCACAGGTATGTCTCACTTTATGTAGTAGATATATTTCTCAGTACCTTCATATCAATGAAATGATTGTACTAGAATACTGAAAATGATCTACATTTTCACGATGGGTTTTCCCTTTACCAACACCTTTGCAGGCCATCTTCATGAGTTGTATGGCTTAAAAAAGTCTTGGCCTTTTAAGTGACCAAACTTCTGGTGATGAGGCTTTCTGCACTAGAGTTATACCGTACATTCCGATGCTGACCCTGAAGAGGGAGTATTTCCAATTTGGCAGGATCTGCCAGAGTTTATGGCATAATATGATTTAGGAACTTAGGGTTACCTTTAGACCACAATAAGGAATTGGAGACTATATATCTGACTAGTTGTATGCAAATCAGTGCTTTTTGTCTCTCTTCTTTTAATAGACTTGGAAACTTGCTACTTAAAGGATTTTTCATATAAATCCTTTTGTAATGCAAATGGTAAGAAAAATAAATGAAATAAATACCTCATATTAAAGTCCCATTCCACTAAGATCTCTTCTAATAGAACATAAAGCTCTGATAGATCAGACCTGGTTAAAGGCTTCAAGTAAGACTGCCAATAAAATATATTGCTCTCATTATGGCCTCCTCAAAACACTAAGAAATGTACCAAATAAAATAATTGAAAATAACAACAAGGAAAGGAAAGAGGATACAATTCCCCTCAAGGTAAGTGCAGAAAAGAAAAATAACAGAGGACTATATTGTAGCTTGCCTTATTGTGCCCATTATTACCTACACAAACTGGATCCAGCTTTTAAATTCCACACAGAGCATGGCATGACTGATTGATATCAGATAGTCTGTCAGTTGCAGCCTTTTTTGTCTCCTCTTAGCATTGATTCAGCTAAATTACTTCTTTCTCTTCCCACATCACCTTTGTCTTGGAGACCCGTCCCAGTAATTTAGAGAGAGCAAGCTGCCAAAGAGTAGAGAAGGTATCAGCAGGATAGGGTAGATCATTGTGTTACCTAGAATCCCTCAAAAGTGACTTTTTGATGAAAGATCAAATGAGATGTGGGACATAAACCTTCCCCCTACTCAGCAACCCCAAAATAACTTGAAAGGCAACAAACTAAAGAAAAGAAAATAGCCCAACTATAAGAAGTAAAGCAAAATGACCTCTAGCAAAGTCACTGAGTTGAGGTGACTAAATCTCCTCATTATATGGGGGCATGTAACATGCCATTTAGAGTAAAGGAATAAATAACAAAAGGCATGGAAGGGAGAGGAAAGAAGTTATGATGGGAAGTACATCACAGATAAGCAAACAGAGATGAATAAAGAGGGGGGGAAATTATCAACAAATGTGAAAATATTCCAATGCAAGGAACATATTCCGAGGTAAAGAAATCCTTGAAGAAAAGGAAAGCATTATTATAAACTCTATAGACCCTATAAACCCTAGAATATGACATTGGAACAACTACAAAAACCTCCAGAATGGGTCAGAAGAACAATAAAAGAATTAAAGGATGAATTAAGGATAGAAATTAGATTTCTCAGAGTAGTTAAGTTGTCAGTAATTTAAGTTGTTGAGACAGGAGGCACAGTGGATAGACCATAGTGTCAGGAAGATCTGAGTTCAGATCTAGATTAAATACCTAGTGGCTGTATGGCCTTGGGCAAATCACCTAACTTCTATTTGCATCACTTTCTTCAACTGTAAGATAAGAATAATAACTTCATGGGGTTATTGTGAGGATTAAATGAAATGATATTTTAAAAATACTTCTTACAGTGCCTAGCATATTGTAGATGCTATGTAAATGCGTATTTCCTCTCTAAGGAGGGAATCATTATTCCCTGACTAACAAGCTGGATAGAGGAAGGAATGCCGTCTTTGTTTTCTACGTGCTTCACCTTGACTTTTGGACACAAAAATATAAGGAACGTGTAAAAAGAAAAAGCCCACAAATGAGATGATAGATACTAGAGTGTAATAGAATGGGGAAAGTAGTAAGGAAAGGGTTGTTTTGGGGTTTTTTTTAAAGGGGCACTACCAATGAAATGTTATTCAAATTAGAGGGGGGAAGAAGGTGAGAGAAGTAATCTTCTGTACTATGCTCTTTATAGTTTCATAAAAGGAGTGAAAGAGAATAATAAACTCAGGGAATAATATCAGGAAAATGGAAGGGATATGAAAGAAACTATAGGAGAAGATGGATCAGACTAGTGAAGTCAAAATAAACTTCAAGGAATAAGTGCAGATTTAAATTAGGAGGAAAAATAATAAAAATAAATTGAACAAAACATAAACTTAATAACTCTAAATATAAATGGATTAAACTCATTAGCAAAATGAAAGAGAATAGAAGACTGAACAAGAAAGCCAACAAAACAATTTGCTGCATCCAGTATACTTATTGCAAATTATAAGGAATACTGAATTACTTATTGCAAAATGCTTATCTCAAATTGTAAAGCATATTTAAATATTTATGACTGCATACTTTGTGATTGCAAAGAATTGGAAAGAAACAAAGAGTATGCCCATCAGTTCAGGAATGACTAAGAAAACAAACAAATAAAAAATTATGTTATGTCATTATAACAGAATATCAATATGCAGTAAGAAATTGCAAGTATATAAAATTCAGAGAAGCTAGCATTTTTTAAAGAACTGATATGGATTGAAATTATTAAAATCAATCATATATAACAGTGATTATTACCAGTATAATTGAAAAAGATGACTGAAGCTGAACTCTAAAATGAAGGTACAAATAATGAAACATATCTCTCCCCTGAAATACAGGGACCTGTTAGGGAAGAATGGTGTTTACATTGTCAGATTAGTCACTATATCAGATATTTGTACTTAGCTGATTTTCTTTGACATAAGGGAAGATGCAATCTAGAGTGAAGATTTTTTTCCCCTCAACAAATGACTTTGATATAAGGATAAAAATCATCAGTGAAATATATTTTACCAGTTAATAAAATGAAAGATATAGATACTTTTCGGGGGGGGGGGGGCGGAATCCAGGCATGTGATTTCATCAGAAAAATGAGCTCCCAGTAATGAAACACCTTCTGGTGCTCCAAATCAACAGCTGATGATAGTTTTATAGAGTTTCCTCAGTGTTTAAAAAGTTAAATGACTTGCTCAGAGTCATAATGGCAGTATATGTCAGAGATGGGATTTGGACCAATGATGTCCTAACTCTAAGGCCAGTCCCTACAGATTGAAAATTAGGAGCTGGAATAAAATATGTTATGTTTTAGTTCATTACCCCTAAAAGGTAGGAATTGCAATCATTATTTCACTTAAGGCAAGATAAAATTGATCATGTCAAAAGAGAGGTAAACAGGGAAACTATATTATGAATAAAAGCACCAACAAAGGTAAAATGATATTATTAAATATATAGATATGTGTACATACATACATATATATATGTGTGTGCATTTTTAAATTACGTAACATTCAAGTTCCTAAAGAAAACACTAGACAAATTGCAAACAGTAACAAAATAACAACAATGTACTTTAATATTCTTCTGTCAGTGTAGGTAAATCTAAGAAAAAGATGAACAAATTAACATGTAGATCCAAAAGGCAATGGCAAATTAGAATTGAAAAACCACTGGCAATTTTTAAATGAGAATATTATAGAATATGCATATTTATGAGCATCATAGGGATCATTCCCAAAAGATGATCAAATACCAGAGCACAAATACATCATAAATAAATGTGAGAATAAATATATCCATTTCAGAGCATACTGCAATAAAAATGTCAATCAATAAAGGTGATAGAAGCAAAAGAAACAAACCTAATTAGAAACCAAGTAACACTATCCTAAATAAAAAATGGGTCAAAGAATAACATAGAAACAATACTTATCTTTAAAAGCATTTTAATAAGGAATAGTGAAACTAGGGACTAAATTTGTGACATCATTGATAGAAAAAACTCCCATATGAAGAAACCCCTTTCACCAGTGTAGGTCAGCACCATCTCTGCAACATTTAGTCAGAGAAATCCCTAGAGCATTGAAAGGTTAAGTGATTTACCCAGTGTTATACAACCAATATATGTCACAGAAGAAAGACTTGAACTTGGGTCTTTCTACTACCACAATCAGTTCCCTAGACATATTAACAATAGAAAGAAAGCGTTAGGATTGGCTAGGTGGCACAGTGAATAGAGTACCAGCCCTGGAGTCAGGAGAACCTGGGTTCAAATCTGACCTCAGACACTTAACACAAAACTAGCCAAGTGACCTTGGGCAAGTCACTTAACCCCAATTGCCCTACCTTCCCCTCTCCAAAAAGAAAAAAAAAAGAAAAAGAAAAGAAAGTATTAATGAACTAAGCATATATTTTTTTAAATAACAATGCCCCAAATCACCAATGATTAGAGAAATACAAATAAAAACCTTCCTATTTCACCTTATGCCCTGCAGATTGGAAAAAAATAAGACAAAAAATGGCAATAGTCAGTGTTGGAGGGGGTGTGGAAGGAGAGAAACACCAGTACATTGTTGGTGAATCTGTGAAATAGTATGACCTTTTTGAAAAGTAATTTAGAATTATGCAAATAAAGTGACAAAAATGCTCATACCCTTTGAGCCAGATATTCCATTACTTAGGGCTTATACCCCAAGGAAGCCATCAATAAGAAGAAATTCCCCACATTTATAACAGCATTTTTTGTGACAGGTAAGAATTAGAAACAAAATAGATGCCCATCAATTGTTGTTTGTTCAGTCATTTTGCAGTTGTGTCCAATTCTTTGTGAATCTATTTGGGATTTTCTTCGTAAAAATAGTAGCATGGTTTGCTTCCTTCTCCAGTTCATTTTATAGGTGAGGAAACTGAGACAAATGATTAAGTGACTTGCCCAGGGTCACACAGCTATTGTCTAGATTTGAACTCATGAAGATGAATCTTCCTTATTCCAGGCCCAGCACTGTACCACCTAACTGCTCATCAATTGGGGGATGGCTAAACAAATTGTTAATATAATAGAATATTAAAGTGCTATAAGAAATAACAAGTATGATGAATACAGAGAACCATGGAAAGATCTATTATTACCTGGTACAGAGTAAAGTAAACAGAGCCAAGAAAAAATATACACAATAAATTATAAAGAACATATGGGAGTCAAATGAAGAGATATGAAAAGATACCCCCAACTCACCTTTTCATGCAAGTGAGAGGTCCATAGGCATTACACATTGCACATGTTTTCAGACTTTTTCAATACAGTTATCCCTTCCACACCATAGGGATTAGGAGTGTAGTGCCCCCATGATCTGGAAAATCTGTGTAAAAGTTTTTGGGCCTCTCTTTGTACTGGAGAAGAAATCTGAATTTTTTTCTATTTCCTTTGTATTTTGGGTTTTGTGTTCACCCTACACCCTGTGTTTTATGTTTTGTGTTTTCAGTACCTTATTGCAAAATTTGGGTTAAGTGTTTTGTCATAGACTCTGTGTCATCTGCTAACCTTTGTGTGTCTTCTACAGCTTCTGCAAAACTCCCCCAAAATTCCCATTTAATATTTTTATGCTCACCCATGATATATCAAAACCACAATAGGGAAAGTCACAATGTGGAAGGGATAACTGTATAGCAACCAGTTCTGCTGATTTTTCTAATATTTTTCATATGGGATATCTTTCTGGGAAGGAGAAAGGGACAGATATTTGGGATAACTATGGTGATATAAGAAAAAAATCAATAAAAAAAATTTTTTTAAAGAGTGGAAGCTCCTTAAGTGCAGGACCTATTTCTTTCTGTTTGTATTTGTATTCTCTGCACTTAGTACAATGCTTGGCACACAGTAGTGCTTAATAAATGCTTGCTGCCTGCCATTTTTAAAAAAAGGCTATTGCCAAGTCAGAAGCCTGACTTCCAAAGGAGTTCCATTAAGTTAGAAAGTCTTTGATTATTGACCAGCTATGTCCCAGTGTCTTTATTTTGAAGCACAGTCTAGCAAAATTCAGAGAGGCTCAACACTGAAGAGCTGATCATCTGGTGATAAATTTTGAGATCACAATGGACATCTATATAGGAATAAATTAAATATTATTTGGCTTACCAAATGGGTAAACTTGGGTTTCCAAAGTTCTTTTCTAAGAGAACTCTAAATCTACAAGAGTCAGAGCTAAAGTAACATATATATTGTCAGAATTTTCTCATCTCTAAGACAAATTTGTTGCATTTGTGTGTAAGTTAAGTGAGATGCTACTGCAACAAATTTCTTGCTATTCCTAAATGTCAAGTTTACATTCTGGCAGATTCTTCACAATTTACTTGATTTTCAAGAGTTCATGTATGACAAAACACAAGAATTATGATTTATAATGTATAGTTGTTGTTTTTTTCTTTTCAGACCATGCAAAAGAAATTGCAACTCTTTTTCATTACTGGATTACAGATATTCTTCCTATAAGGAACAGGAAATAAGATCCGGATGTCCATCTGCAAAGAGTTAAAATTTAATAAAAGGAAAAAACCTGAAAGAAGACATATGAAATGCCTGAGAACTCTAAATATTGAAGCTGCCAAAATTGGTCTTAAAAGAAAAAAAGTTCTATATTTTTACATTGTAAATCCAATATTGTAAATTGATAAGATGTATCTGTTAATTTGCTTGTACAAAATAAACACTAAATCTTACCTAAGATTTTAAATGTTAAAATCAGGATATTAGAGTTGAAATGTTATTTATATATTTATTTTTTCAGCATATAGATATTAAATTAACATTGAGATTCTACTTTATTTTTTCTGTTGGTCATAAAGGAAACATAAAAATGTATTTTCTTTGTGGAATCAAATCAACTATTGTTTTGAAGCTATAATAAATTTTTAAATGTCAAAATCACACTGAATTTTAAAATATTTTTAGGATGCTTTATTATCCCTCATTTTTGAGAACTGTTTTGATGCCAGGTTTCTGTTGTTGAGCTTTCTGTGGGGTGAGTGGGACTGTAGATTTTAAGATCCCTTGCTGTGGTATAAACTTGGAGTCAGAAGATCTGGTTTAAAATCTTGGTCCCTACTCCTTACCACCTGAGTTTGTACTTTGTGTTTTTAATGAAAATTAGAAACTTTCACTTATAAATAAGGAAATTGAACTACATGACTTCAAGGCATACCTTCTGGTGGTGCTGGCAGCCTGTGATTCTAACCATTTCACAGCTTAGAGGTCAAGTGATCCACAATCACAAAATTTTAGAGATCCAAGGAAAACAATTCGAATCTACTACAGCTTTTTCATGGTACAGATGAGGAAATGGCCTAGAAAAGATGAAGGGATTTCCCTAAGGTTGTACCATTAATATAACCAGGTCTCCTGACTAAGGAAAGCACTCTCAATATTACACTTTGAGGTCTGTCTACAAGTAATAATACAGAAACCATTAGAAAATAGAAATAAATAGCAGCATCCTCAAAACCCATTTCTATTATTAAAAAAAATTTTTTTTTTATTTTAAAACTTTGAATTCCAGATTCTTTCCTTTCTTCCCTATCTCCCACCCTTACTGGGAAGATACAGAATATCCTTTTACTTGATAGTATGAAGAGTTAAGGTGTATTCACATCAAGAACTAGGGCTTGAAGGAGGGGGACATAAAGCTGATTGACCAATCATGCTTCTACTAGAGTTTTTGTTTGTTTGTTTGTTTTTTACTCAAAACCAAAAAAAGTCACAAGACCATCATAAGTACAAAGCAACCAATTTCTTTGGTCACATTCCAGCCATTTGGTAACCCTATTCTCTACCCACGACTTTCTCTCTCCTTGACCCTTTCCTTTTCATTTATCTCACATCTTACCTGAACTTTCAATCACCTTGGTATTACTTGGCTGGCTGTGGTCATCTCCATTAGCAGTAGGTAGCTCCTTGAACTTGATCATTCAGAATGTTAGGGTCAGAAGGGGTTTGGGGGATTATTTAACTCAGTCGTCTTACTTTTCATTTGACCTATGGCTGATAAAAATGTTAAACAGAGAACACTTTTATTAAAGATAGCAATAAGGTGGAATGGGCCACAGATATAGCTTCCTTTTGGTGACCTTCCCTCTCCCTGAATATTAGCACCACCACCCACTCAAGGGTCTCAGTCAAAGGACAACATTCCTCCTGGCATTAGCCCACTTCTTTCTGTCAGGAGTCCATTTGTTTCCCCTGCTGGTGCTGATGGTGCCTTTGCATTAGGAGCCCTAAGTCTCCAAACACAGTCAGTTTTAGCGGCTTTGCTCCACATGGCTACTAAAAAGCATGTTTACTTCTCCCATGACAACTGCCACATTTTGTGGCTGATTGACCAGTAGTCTTTGTACTGCAGAGCCATCTAATATTATTGGTGTACCAGGCCTACTCCTCCTACTAGCAACTTGAACCTGTGCCCTGAAGCACCAACACAATATTCACAGCACTGACGGTGGCTGTGAATATGCCAGCATAGTTCTCAATCACAAAAATATGACAGACTCTTCATATAGAAGACAGAAGCAAAACATTTATTCAGACACCAGAGAGCCAGATCCCAACACCAAGAAACCAAATCCATCATAGCAACAAAGAAGTTAATACACCATAGCACAGCAGGGAGCCACACCATCCTTTCACCTGCCTACAAACACACAAGTCTAGCTGTCACAGCAGGGGGGAAACAAATACTCACAAGCCTAGCTGTTGTCTTGGGTGTGTCCTCTCCTCCCTGCAGTTCTAACTGCTCTGACTCCCAGCTTCCTGTGGGCTCTGCTCCACCCTTCAGCTAACTCCTCCCACCACAGGTTCCATGTGAGCCCTTTTGGCCTATTAGGGGACAAGGAAAGATATTCAAATTCCCATTACCATCACATGCCCCTAGTATTTACTACCAATGTTATATCTAAGGAAAGAGGATAATAAAGGGTCTCCAGTCAGCAGCATCACTTTTAATGTCTTTCTCTGCACTGCTTTCCTGTCCATCATGTTGTTGTTGCTGCCTGATCTACCAGCAATATAGCCCCATGTTTTTTTTTTTTTGGAGGGCAATTGGGGTTAAGTAACTTGCCCAAGGTCACACAGCTAGGTTTTTGTTTGTGTGGGTTAACTGTCTGAGGCTGGATCCGAACTCAGGTCCTTCTGACTCCAGGGCCAGTGCTCTACTCACTGTGCCACCTAGCCACCCCAATAGCCCCATGTTTAAAATGGAAAACGGGAGTGGTTAGGTGCCGAAGTGAAGAGAGCACCAGCCCTGGAGTCAGGAGGACTGGACTTGAGTTCAAATCCAGTCTCAGACATTTAACACTTACTAGCCATGTGGCAAGTCACTTAATCCCAATTGCCCCTCAAAAAAAAGGGAAAAAAATAAAATGAAATGAAAAATAATCTAATTTGAGAAGCAGCATAGCAGGAGGAATGGGTGCCAGATTTGGAGTCTGAGGATAAGAGTTCAGATGCTTGAGGAGATAGAGACAGGGTAGGGTAAACTATCTCATGCAGAAGAGGCAAGGGATAGTAGTTGCAGGGGAGGGGAAGAACAGGAAGGCAAAAAGGTAAAAGCATATTCTCATTGAAGTTGGCTCAAGGAGAGAATCACATACATACTAAATGGAATATCTTACCCTCACTCACTCTCCTGAGTAGGGGAAAGGAGGATGAGAGGGGGGATGATGGAGGGGAGGGCATTCTGGGGGGAGGAGAGATTGGAAGTACCCACTATCAAAGAGGGACAGGATCAAAGTAGGGAATGGACCAGGTGGGAGGTGAGACAGGTGGGAGGGAAATATAAGCAGTCTTTTACAATATCTCTACTATGGTAATGTTTTGCATAGATATACATGTACAACACATACTGAATTGCTTATCTTCTCAGAGGGAGTGGGTGACAAGGGAGAAAGGGAATGGATCTGAAAATCGAAGTTTTAAAATTAAATGTTTCATAAGATGTCCAGGCAGTGGGGCTCAGAGATTCATCTTGCCCTAATGGCAAAGTCGAAGGGGGTATGGGAGAAGATATGGGAGAGGGCAGATTGGATGAGGGGATATCTAGTGGGACTGCTATTCTGGGGTGGTGGGTAGGGAAAAAATGGGGGGAAAATGTAACTCATAATCTGGTGGAAATGAATGATGTAAACCAGAAGTTAATAAAGCATTTGTTTAATTAAAAAAAAAAAGAGTTCAAATGCTGCCTCACTATACTGTGATGGTGAAGAAGTCACTTAAATTCTTGGGGCTTCAGGTTCCTTCCTCTGTAAAATTTGGGAATTTGGCTCAATATCAAAGATTCAATCCAACTGTAAACCTCTAATATTATATCCATCTTCTGGTACCTTCCAAGTCATTTTTCTCATTTCTACTCTGACACCTTGACTCCACCTTTTTTTTTCTTTTCTCTAGTTTCCAAGAATAATTCAACTTCAGTAAGGTTTACAAAACACTTTCCTCAGACCAAAGTTGCTCCTCAGGAGTGTAGACTGCTTAGAGCTTGGTCAGACATAGAAGATTCCAAGGTCACCCACTGTACCTTGGCAACTACCATTGCTAGTTGTCTTGATTTTTGTCTTGACACTGGACTTGGATGGTTCTTGAGGAGACAGTGAGGCTAATAACTGCCTCACAAAAGTCAAGACATTACCCTCAGGATGTCACTAGTCTTTTTCTAGAATGGACGATGAACAACAACAAAGGATGCTCATGAGGTCTCCACACAGAAAACTTCCGGAGCAGATGTCAGTTAAACCTGTCACATATATTTCATACATGTGTACCTCACTGTGGATGCTGTGACTATCTGTGGAAAGGAGGGAATCAGGTTTTAGGAGAACATTATCTCATTTGATGTTCAAAACTGCTTTACTAGGTAGATTATGAAATTTAAGAAAACTGAGGAATTAGGAACTTAGGGAAACCTCAACAGGGATGTTGAAATTTCTTAATATAAGGGCATGATTTGAGGAGAAGCAAAAAGATGATGAGCCAGGAACTAAATTCTTTGAGAAAGAAGGGTGAATGAACTTGGGAACATTATGCAACAGCCACTATAATCTGGACTGGGTAGAAAATGTTTATACTGTGGATTTCAAAAGAGAAGAGGTTGCTGAGTTCTGGTGGTAAAAGGATAATCTCCTAGTAGGAATGAGGAACCAGGATAATTAGAATTTCCACACTAGAATCAGTGGGGAGAGGGGGTAAAGGGGAGAAGTAAGGGTAAGGTATGAAGATAGAGCCAGTGATAAGGAAGAGGGACAGAGATGTAGTTATGTAGTATTGTAGGGGGAAGGAAATGGAGATCCAGTCTCAGTGAGGACTTGATGAAATATAAGCCAAAAAAAAAATGACCTGGATAAAGGGAAATGTGTACACTTGTAATGGAAGATGTAGATAGAAGTGGAACATGGGTAGTAGTGTAAGGCTGAGGAATATGGAGATGAGAGAACATACTGTCGGGGTTGGGAATAGTTTTCTGTGTAGCTCAGGACTGTTTAACACAAAGAAAGAAAGAGAAACAGGTAGGAAACTATTTGGCATAGGGGTACTATTGGGTGATAAATGAAAAAATAAAATTGCCATTCTCCAAGGGATATTGATACTAGTCAAGGGCCAGTGATGTAAGGCCTTAATCACTTTTCCCTACCTATTAAGGGGAGCAAGGGAGCCTGCACTAGGTCCCTCCTAGCTGACAGAAGTATCTGGCTCAGGCCCCTTCTCCTGAGTAGCTTGGGAGAGGAGTAGACTAAGGGTAGTTGGTGGTGGTGGTGGTGCCTCTGGAATTATTGGCAATATGAAGGCACTATACAGGTCCTGGGTCTTGGAGTGACCCCAGCCGGGGGCTATTGCTGCTCCTCTGGGGATAAATAGAAAGTCTTACACTTAAGTTGAAAAAATCTTCAAGAAACAGAACAAAGATACAATAGGAAGCAGTACAACCAGCCAAGCTCCCCTTCACAAAACTATTCCAAATAGATCAAGGATATGCACCAGACTGAATCCTGATAAGAAATTTCAAAAAAAGTGATAGCGAGTCATTTCTTCAGCCCAGCTCAGCATAGGGAGACAGACTGAGAGGTCTATAAATACACTGCTCATGAGAAGACTCCAGCAGCCAAGGGAGAGGCTATAATGCCAGAATAAGAGGAAGTCCCAGCATCACATGGGGCACCACCAGAAATCATACCAGGGCACTTCAAAGGAGACAAGTATGAACTGGCACCTTTGTTGCTCACTACCCAGTTCCAAGCTCAGAAACCAGAAACAGCTGTGTGGTTCAGATCCCAGAAGCAGAGCAGTCTCAGGTTCAGTATCTAGCCCAGCCTGCAGAGGAATAAGTAAGGCAACAGTCCCAGACTAAAGGAAAGCCTGTAATTCTGCTACTCTGAACCAATAGAGAGAGCTTTTCAGCTGGCTGATGTGGGCTGAGCAACAGGGATTAGCAATCAGCCCTGGATCAGACCACTTTGGGAGTACTAAAAGCATACATAGGTCTCTGGTCTTCCCTCCAAATCAGAAATAACATAACACTTAATATCCCAAGAAAATAGCAACAGGACGAGCCCAGACCTTCCCTCCTGAATGACAGAGCCCAGACTGAAGATCAAATCTGAAGTCAGGAAGTAGACTAAAAAAATTAACAAACGAACAAACATAATTTCATGATAAAGAGTTATTATGATGGCAGGAAAGTTCAAGATACAAACCCAGAAAAAAAAGAATAACTCTAAAATATCTGCAGTCAAAACCTCAGGGGGAAAAACAGTTTGGGCAAAAAAAAAATCAGATAGAATTCCTAAAAGAGGTAAAGCAAAAGTTTTTAAAAGAGTTTTAAAATGTCTTTTATAAATAGAATGAGAGTGTTTGAGGGGGGAAATGGAAAAGAAATGAGAGCTATGAAAGGAAGAATTGGAAAGGGGATTAACAGCTTAGCATAAGAGATATAAAACTTTTCCCAAGTAACAAACTCCCTGGAAATTAGAATGGACCAAATAGAAGCCAATGACTCCATGTGGCAACAAGAAATAATTAAACCAAGTCAAAAGATTGAAAATATAGAAGAAAACATTAGGTATCTCATTTTAAAAACAACTGACTTTGAAAATAGATTGAGGAGAAAAATTTTAAGAATCATATCTGTATACCATAACAACAACAGCAACAACAACAACAACTAAAAACCTAGACATCCTATTTCAAGAAATCTCCAAAGAAAAATGCACAGAGTTCTTAGAACCAGATGGCAAAATGGAGATGGGAAGAATCCATGTCACCTCCTAAGAGAAATCCCAAAATGAAAATTCACAGGTACATTATAACCAAATTCCAGAGCTTCCAGGTCAAATAAAACCTCACTTTCATTTGAACTGATCAAAAAAGGGAAGAACACACACACACACACACACACACACACACAGAGTTGGGCACAGAAATACAGTTCACTCAACAGGGAAATAAGAGGGAAGAAAAGGGGAGGAAGATTTAGAGGGAAAACAGATTATTTGTTGTTCAGTTGTTCAGTCATGTCTTACTCTTTGTGACCCCATGGACCATAGCACACTAGGCTCTTCTGTCCTCCACTGTTTCTAAAAGTCTGTCCTAGCTCAATGTTTGTTGTTTCCATGACACTATCTATCCATTTTATTCTCTGTCATCCCCTTCTCCTTTTGTCTTCAATGTTTCCCAACATCATGATCTTTTTCAGTGGGTCCCATCTTCCCATTATGTGGCAAATGTATTTAAGCTTTAGCTTCAGTATCTGACCTTACAGTGAATTAATTTAAGTATTGACTGATTTGATCTTGTTGTCTAAGGGACTGTCAAAACACTTCTCTGAGACCAAAATTTGAAAGTGTCAGTTCTACAGTACTCAGCTTTCCTTATAGTCCAACGCTCGCAGCCATACATTGCTATCAGAAAAACCATAGCTTTGATTATAGGGTGATGTCTCTGCTTTTTAGTGTGCTGTCTAGATTTGCCATAGCTTCACTTCCTTGATGTGGTGGAGAGGCTTGCATAGCTCAATGAAACTATGAGCTATGTTGAACAGGTAATAGAGGAGAGTTCTGACAATATGATCCAATGGAGAAGGAAATGGCAAACCATTCCAGTATCTTTGCCAAGAAGGCCCCATGGACAGTAATAAAATGAATTAAAAAAGGACATCAGAAGATGAGCCCCACAAGTCAGAAAATATCCAGTACACTACTGAGGAAGAAGAGAGGACAAGTACAAATAACTCCAGTATTAATGAAGCAGCTGAGCCAAAGCTGAAAGGAAGCTCACCTGTGGATGTATCTGATGACAAAAGGAGATTCCAGTGCTATAATGATCAGTATTGCACAGGAACATGGAATTTAATATCTACGAACCAAGGTAAGCTGGATGTTGTCAAAAAAGGAGATGGAAAGATTAAACATCATCTTGGATATCAATGAACTTAGATGGGTGGGAACAGGTGAATTTAATTCAGTGGTCACTACATATACTACTATAGGCAAGAATCCCTTTAAAAGAAATTAAGTGGCCCTCAGTCAATAAAAGGGTAAGAAAGGAAATATTGGGGTGTAATCCCAAAAATGACAGAACGAGATCTGTTTGAATACAAGTCTGACAAAATGATATCTGTTTGAATACCCTGATGCTGAAGAGACCTAAGTTGATCAGTTTTCTGAAGATCTACATCTTCTAGATGTAGATACATCTCCTACAACATCTTCTAGAAATTACACCCCCAAAAGATGTCACATTCATCATAGTGACTTGGAATCCTGAAATAGGAAATCAAGATATAAATGGAATAACAGACAAGTTTGACCCCAGAGTACAAAATGAAGCAGGGCAGAGAATAATAGAGTTTTGTCAAGATAACTCCCTGGTCATAGCAAACACTCATTTTCAACAACCCAAAAGGTAACTCTACACATGGATATCACCTGATAGTTAACATAAAAATCAGGTTAATTATATATACTTTGCACCAAAGGTGAAGAAGCACTGTATACTCAGTTAAAACAAGAAGTTGGCTGTGACTCAGATTGAACTTCTTATTGCAAAGTTCAAGATAGATTAAGGGAAGGATTAATCCTAAACAAAACAAACTCTAAGGATATACAAAGAAAATGTTTCTAGCTCTTTTTGAGGTGGTAAAGGAGAATCTGAAAGGGTGCATGTAAATTGGGGAATAGATGAACAAATTATGCTATATAAATGTGATGGAATACTATTGTTGTGTAAGAAGTTATGGGAGGCATATGAATTAAGACTGGTGGGGTAGAAGGGATGGAGAAGGCTCTTGGAAGGGTGGGTGAAGTGGGGGATATGAGGGTGAGAGGAGAAGATAAGGTAATAGGGACAGTGTAAAAAGAAGTTGAGAAAGAAAATAGTGAGTAAAAATAAAAAGGAAATTCACAAATAGTAATTATAACTTCGAATGTGAATGGGATGTTTATAGTAGTTCTCTTTGTGGTGGCAAATAACTAGAAATTATAGGGATCTCCATCAATTGGGGAATGGCTGAACAAGTGCGGTGTATGGTTGTGAAGGAATACTATTGTGCTATAAGAAATGATGAGCTCAATGATCTTAGAAGGGTATGGAAAAACTTGCATAAAATGGTAAAGAGCAAAGTGAGCAGAACCAAGAGAACATTATATACAGCAACAGCAATATTGTTTTAATAATGACTTTGAGCAAGTCAATTTGACTACTATAAATACACAGATTAAAAATAAAGTACAGAGGGCGGAGCCAAGATGGCGGAGCAGAAACAGCACTTCCAAGTTGCTCTGCCCCACACAAATTTCAAACAATGTGAAAGGGGACACCGAACAACTTCTGGAGCCCCAGCACCCACAGAACAACACAAAGAAGCTAACCTCCTGCAGGGAGCGGCCAGCATAGCGCTCTCAGGCAGCACAGAGTGCTGGGAACCTGACAGCGCAGCACGCAGAGCTGAGCCCAGGTCTGCGGTTTTAGCCCCAGGGCGGCCAGGCCTTCAGTTGGCTGGAGGGACCCCAGAACACCAGCAGTTGTGGCGATTCCAGAATTATCAGCACAGATATGCCTAGGACAAAGTGAGAGGTTAGTGCCCTATGGACGTTGGGACCAGTATTTGGGGAATGAGTGGCTTCCTCCCCTGGGGGCGAAAAGCTGCTGAAGAAACAGCTGCACAGAAGTCATTTTGCAGAGTCAGCAGTGGCTCTAGCTCCTGGTCTGGGAACTGTAGGGAGATCCAGCAATCAGTCTGGGGGTTAATTGCTCTTGCTTTAAACTGCCTGGATCTGGATTGTGGTCTGGGGGGGAAGTTTGGGGTGAGTATCCAATTTGCCAGAGTGGGTGGAGGCTTTACAGAGGCCACCCAACTGGCAGAAGTTGTGAAGACCCCACATTTGGGCGGAAGCTCCCCTGTCTGGTGGCAGGGTCCTACTGTGGCAACAAGCCCAAAAATCAAGTAATTAAGTGGCAACATGCCTAGGCAAATGAAACAAAATAAACAGAAAAGTTCAACATTGGACTCCTATTTTAGGGGCAAAGAGGCTCAAAGCATGGAGGAGGACTGTGAGGTCAGAACTCCTGCACCAAAAGCCCCAAATGAAAATACAAGCTGGCTACAGGCCATAGAGGACCTTAAGAAGCAGATAAGAGAAGTGGGGGAAAATTTGGGAAGAGAAATGAAAAAGATGCAAGAAAAGTATGAAATGACAGTCAACAGCCTGACTCAGGAAAATAACACCTTAAAAAATAGACTAACTCAAATGGCAAAAGAGGCTCAGAAAGGCAATGAGGAGAAGAATGCCTTAAAAAGTCGAATTTGCCAGAAGGAAAAAGAATCTCAAAAGCTCACTGAGGAGATTCATTCCTTCAGAGTTAGACTGGAGCAAATGGAAGCTAGTGACTTTATGAGAAATCAAGATACTATTAAACAGATCCAAACAAATGAAAGAATAGAAGGCAATGTGAAATATCTCATGGGAAAAACCACTGACCTGGAAAATAGATCCAGGAGAGATAATTTAAAAATTATTGGACTACCTGAAAGCCATGATCAAAGAAAGAACCTAGAAATCATCCTTAAAGAAATTCTCAAGGAAAATTGCCCTGATGTTTTAGACCCAGTGGGGGAAATAGAGGTTGAAAGAATCCACCGATCGCCTCCTGAAAAAGATCCCAAAAAGAAAACTCCTAGGAATATTATAGCCAGGCTCCAGAACTCACAGCTCAAGGAGAAAATACTACAAGCAGCCAGGAAGAAACAATTTCAATATTGTGGAAACACAATCAGAATAGCCCAGGACCTAGCAGCTTCTACACTGAGGGATCGAAGAGCATGGAATATGATATTCCAGAGGGCAAAAGAGTTGGGATTGAAGCCAAGGGACACCTACCCAGCAAAACTGAGTGTCTTGTTTCAGGGGAAAATATGGTCATTCAGTGCAATAGAGGACTCTCAAGCATTCTTGAGGAAAAAAACAGAGTTGAATAGAAAATTTGACATTCAGACGCAAAAAGCAAGAGATGCTTGAGAAGATAATCAAGGAAAAGAAATCAAAAGGAACTTATCAAAGTTGTACTATTTACATTCCTACATGGAAAAACAACAACTGTGTCTGATGAAAACTTTCTCATTATGAAAATAATTGAAGAAGGGTACATGGCATATGTTCACAGGTATACATGGATAGAGGGCACAGGTTGAATTTGATGGGAAGGAATGATTCTTTTTTTCTTTTTGGAGGGCAGTTGGGGTTGGGTGACTCGCCCGGGGTCATGCAGCTGGGTTTTTGTTTGTGTGTTGGGTGTCTGGGGCCAGATCCAAGCTCGGGTCCTTCTGGCTCCAGGGCCAGCGCTCTGCTCACTGTGCCACCTAGCCGCCCCAAGGAAGGGATGATTCTTAAGGGGTGAAGTCAAGAGGTGAGAGAGGAAAGTGGCAAGAGGAGATAGAGAGAGACAGGGTAGGGTAAACTATCTCATGCAGAAGAGGCAAGGGGTAGTAGTTGCAGGAGAGGGGAAGAACAGGAAGGCAAAAAGGTAAAAGCATATTCTCATTGAAGTTGGCTCAAGGAGAGAATCACATATATACTAAATGGAATATCTTACCCTTACACACTCTCCTGAGTGGGGGAAAGGGGGATGAGAGGGGGGATGATGGAAGGGAGGGCATTCTGGTGGGAGGGGAGGTTGGAAGTACCCACTATCAAAGAGGGACAGGATCAAAGTAGGGAATGGACCAGGTGGGAGGTGAGATGGGTGGGAGGGAAATATAAGCAGTCTTTTACAATATATCTACCATGGTAATGTTTTGCATAGCTATACATGTACAACACATACTGAATTGCTTATCTTCTCAGAGGGAGTGGGTGACAAGGGAGGAAGGGAATGGATCTGAAAATTGAAGTTTTAAAATTAAATGTTTCATAAGATGTCCAGGCACTGGGGCCTAGAGATTCACCTTGCCCTAATGGCAAAGTTGAAGGGGGTATGGGAGAAGATATGGAAGGGAGAAGATATGGAAGAGAGCAGATTGGATGAGGGGATATCCAGTGGGACTGCTATTCTGGGGTGGTGGGTAGGGAAAAAATGGGAGGAAAATGTAACTCATAATCTGGTGGAAATGAATGATGTAAACCAGAAGTTAATAAAGTATTTGTTTAATTAAAAATAAAGTACATATGAGGAAAGATGCAATCTGTATCCAGAGAAAGAACTGACAAATACAAGTATGTATAGAAAAATTTTACATACATACATGCATACCTATTTGTGCCTAATGGTAGCCATCTCTAGGGTTGGGGTGTGGGGCAAGGGAAGAAGAAAAAGGGGGAAAAAGAAATGTATATGATAACTTCATTGTACATTTAGGGGGGATAGCGAGTTGTACATGGCAGATTTGCAGTTTCGTGTGCAATAATTTTTTTATTGTACTGTGTTATGGAAATACTTGTTTTGTTCCATGAATTGAAAATAAATTAAATATGCAATACAAAGGAGGAGGAAAAGAAGTAGTAGTAGTTGTAGTAGTAGAAGTAGTAGTAGTAGTCGTCATTGTCATCGTAGTAGTAAGTAGTAGTAGTAGTAGTTATAAAGGAAAGAGTTTCAGAGAAACCTAGGAAGACATTCATGAACTGATGCAGAAGGAAATGGACAAAATGAGAACAATTCTTACGACAACATTGTGATAAAGACAATTCAAAAGAATTAGGACCTCTCATCACCATAATAACCAATTATGATCCCAAAAGACTAATGATGAAACACACTTCTTAACCTCCTCATACAGAGGTGAAGAATTCAGAGTGTAGCATGAAACAGATTTGTTCTGCACGTGGCAAGTATAGAAATTTGTTTTAAGTATACCTGTTTAGTATAAAAATAATGGGTTTTATTTTTCTTTCATTTTTGATGGGTAGGTGGGGCTTGGGGGCAGAGTAGGAGAATGAGAAGGCATATTTTTGCTGATTGAAGTAAAATTTGTTTTTAAGTATACTTCACAAGCATAAGATAAAAGAAGCATTCAAGAATAAATAGCAGTTCTGTAAAAAAAAATGAGTTGTTTAATGAACTTCACAGGCAAGTTTGATATTGTAACAACAACAACAACAAAGAACAAAAAGAAAGAAAAGAAAAAAATAAACTGCATTAAGAGACACATTACATCCAAAACAATAGAGATGATAGCCTTGCTGCATTCTGTCCCCATCAGACCACATCAAGAGTATTGTGTTCTGTACTTAGTGCCACATTTTAGAAGGGCAGATAAGCTGGAGAGGATCCACAAGGGGAGGTGGGGGAAGGGACAAAGATAGTAAAAGACCTAAAGATTATACCATATGAGGGAGGCTCTGTTGGAAAGACTAAGAAGGGTTAGCCTGAGAATAAAAGTAATAGTGTTTAAGTATTTGGAAGACTGTCATGTGAAAGATGTGGAACCTGTTTTGTTTGGTCTAAAAAGACAAAATTAGAAACAATGTGTGGAGAAGAACAAGGAAGAAATTCCCTTTCGGGTCTAAGAACAGAGACAGAATTCACAACCAAACAGGAGATAGAGAAGATCTACAAAAGGATAAAACAGACAATTTTGATTACATAGAAATTAAGTGTTTGCACAAATCCAGTGCAGTTAAACTTGGAAAGCAGGTTTCTCTGATGCAGTTCTCATTTCCAATATATTTAAGGAGCCAATTCACATTTATAAGAATAAGAGCCATTCCATACTTGAGAAATGATCAAAAGATATGAACACTTTTCAGTGGAAGAAATCCAGGCTTTTAAAAAAAAATGCCAAAAAGATAGATAGATAGATAGATAAAGATAGATATGTGTGTATATACAAATTAAAACAACTCTGAAGTTTCACTTCATAATCACCATAATGGCAATGTTGACCAAAAAAAAAAAAAAATTGGAGGACCTGACGTGAATTGGTACAGCCATTATGTGAAAGAATTTGTAACATTGCCCAAAAAATTACTCAGTTGTGCAAATCCTTGATCCATTAAACCTACTTTATAAAATTTTACTTCATTAAAATACTAATAAAATACTGGTAGACCCAGTAAAACTAGACCTATACTTTTAGGAGATCTAACAAGAGAAATGGTCCTATATGTACAAAAATATTTATAGCAGCTCTTTTTATGGTGGTACAGAAGTAGGAACTATGATGATACACATCTATTGGAGAAGAGATAAACAAATTATGGTATATGAATATAATGAAATACTATTGTATGAACAAAGAGATGTTCAGAGAAACTTTGGAAGACTGTTATGGGCTGATGCAAAATGAAGTAAGCAAAACCAGAAAAACAATTTGTACTATTAACATCAACACTGTACAAACAATTTTGAAATATTTAAGAATTCTGATCAACACAATGAGCAGTCATGATTCCAGAGGACCATTAATGAAGAATGCTACTTATCTCCTGATGTAAAGGTGATGGACTAAAATTCAAAATAAGATGTACAATTTTGGACATGGTTAATATGTGTTGGATTTTTTGTTTTGGGGAGTTTTTTCCTTGACTATTTGTTATAAGGGTTTTGTTTTTTCTTCCCCTTACCCTGCCCCTGGGGAAGTGGGAGGTGGGGGTAAACAGGTACTTGATAACTGAAAAAATAAAATTTTAAAAACTAAAAGAAAGTGGTTTTTTTTTTTAAGAAAGGCAATAATGAGTTGAATGAGGCAAATTGAGATTTGAAATAAAGAAAATTTTCCTAATAATGAAAGATACCCAGAAGTGAAAGGGGATTTCCCCTTTGGAGGTTTACAAGCAAAGGCTAGATGTCCACATTTGAGATATATTGTAGAAAAAAATTCTTTTTTCAGGTGTGGATTGAACTAAATGACCACAGGGATCTCTTTCAACTTGGTAATTCCATGATTCTGTAATTCCTCCTGGCTAGAGCTTTTATCCCCCTCCAAGCAGCACTTTTTAGAAGCAGCTTAGAGCCAAAAAAAAGAACTAAGATATTCTAGGTCCCAATTAACTTCCCAATAGTTGCTATATCACTCAGAGGGAGTCATTGTTTTTTAGAAGTGATGATCACCTGGATTAATAAAAGTTTTTGAGGGTGAGTATAGACCAAGCCCAAAATTCTGGAAGCCATCCAGCTCTATCCCCAGAATTTCCTCTTCTTAAACTGCAAATATATGGAAGCATTGATGAAGCCTGGCTGGTGAGCGAGGAAAGTTACAGCAGAGACATTAGTTGCTTTCCCAAGTGGGACAGTGTGATATGATGTGAAGAGCAGCAAACTTGAAGTCAGAGGATCTGGGTTCAATTACTAGCTGTGTGTACTTGAGCAAGTCATTCAGCTTACTTTTTAAAATCATGGAATCTCTAAGTTGGAAGAAATACAAGAGGCCATCTAGTTCAACCTGTACCTGAAAAGGAAGCCCCTCTATAACACCACCACCAAGATTTCAAATAAGAGAAAATCACATTTTCAAGGAAAATAGTACAACTCACTGGCATTTTCACCAATCCATTTTTGGCATATCTTCAATCCCTAGGAAAAAAATGTCATTATTCATAAATTTTTGAATGTGTTCCAAAATTCAAATCCTGTTCCCAATCAATCAACAAGCATTCATTAAGTGCCTATGATGTTCCAGGCACGATGCTATCTATGTATGCACTGTAGACACAAAGACAAAAATGAAACAATCCAGGCTCTCCTAAAGTTTACATTCTATCTGGACAGATTGCATATCTAAATAAAAGTTTAAGTACTTATAATACATATAAATATTGCATTAAATAAATACAGGCACCAGAAGTTGAGAGAATCAGGAAAGGCTTGATAAAGAAAGTGGTACATTAGCTGAGTCTTAGAGGAAGAAAAGGATTCTAGGAGACTGAGATGGGAGATGGAGCACTATGTATGATACAATATAGCCACAATATATACAGAAGGTAAGTTCTATGGCCTTGAGGCCACATGTGGCCCTCTAGGTCTTCAAGTGTGGCCCTTTTATTGAATCCAAACTTCACAGAATAAATCCCCTTAATAAAAGAATTTGTTCTGTAACAAAAAAAAATTGTTCTGTAACTCAATCAAAAAGAGGTAGGTTGGGGTTAGGCTGTGAAGGACTCATAAACAGAGGAATTTATATTTTACTAAAGGCAATAGGGAACCACTGGAGTTTATCATATAGAAGGGTGATATATTGCCTTTAAGGAAAATAACTTTGGCATTTGCATGGAGGATAATTTTGAGTACATTTTTTAATCCCAAATTGATTTCTCTTCTAAAGCCCCTACCTTAAATCTTGTCACCCTAAAGTCTAGTTTTTTGGTCCAAGACTTCATAACATCTAGTAATGTTTTCTAGTTTATTTCTGGAAGTATCACTTGATTTCATCATGAATCACCAGAAGTGAGTAGTGGTCAGCAGATTTGACAAGTGTTTGCTCATCTTTTTCCAGGATATATACACTAAAGAGATGCAGATTTCCCTTGTTAATGTCAGGTTGACAGACCACTGCTTCAGTATCCCTCAGCAGACAATTACCAGCCCCCATTATTCCTCTCTCCTTACTCTGACTTTACTGAAGAGCTCTGATGATGTCACTTGTGGATCCACATTATCATTTTTTTTTTAACCCAAGCAACTGCGTCTTTTTCAGAGGATTCAGCTCCATCCTCTAAATTAAGAGCCTAACAGCTAACAGTTCCCAGTGTTCAATGGTCCTTTATTTTCTCTTCCTCTTGAAATTAAAAAGTCCCTTTTAAATCTGGGCACATCTACTTTGGGATACTCATTTGCCTAAGATCAAGAAAAGACAAACACAAAGGAAGCAGCCTAAACCCAGTCTCAAGCTTGCCTAAGACTGAACATTTATTTTAGATACCATATATCTACAGCCACATGGAAGCCAAGGTAGAAAAATATAACAATCTCACCCCACCCCCACCTGTCTTTTAGGACAAAACTTGAAACAGTCCTGAACAATTTGCAGCCAGAAAAGAAGAGAGGATGAGAGGAATGGGCACTCCATTTTTGCTTACTCCACTCAGGCTTTAGTTTTTCTGGCTCTTTAGACAATAAGAGGACTCTTCATCTCATGGTGTTAAGTCCCTCAATGTCACATGTGACTGTAAGCAGACTCCACACAACTTCCAAGTTATCTCTCAGAACCAAGAATGGTCATTCTGAGTGTGCTTCATGGGAGTGGGATGGCCTCCTCTATACTCTTCTGCTGATTACTACTCTTCCACAGATTGACTACATTTTTCAATATAAAAAACAGTGGTAAGAAAAAGATGGAATAAACTATATATACAGGTGATCACTTTGATTCATATGTTATCTTTATTCAATTTATAAATATATACAGTATTTTATCAAGATTTTTTCATTTCATTTAAAGATCAGCTTTTCTTAAAGTCCTTTGATTTCATATTTGTCAGAATTTCACTCAATTTATAATTGACTATTTTGTATTTTGATTCACTTTTTCTTTCATAAACTCTTGTTATTTTTGGGAGTATTAATAACTTATCTCAATCTTGAAGTTATTAATAAAATAACATATTTTAATATAATAATTAAAATATTTTAAGATACACATAAAATAATGGGATATTAGGCCTTTTTAAAAGTATCATAATATATATTTTTCAGCTTTTCCACATAATAATATGAATTGATTTGTGTATTCATTCCTTCCAAGCCTCACTACATTCATTCATTTAATCACTGTTCAGCCAACAAATATTTATGGAGTACCTATCACCAGACTTGGATTCACTTTCCCCCTCCAAGCCTCAGTTTCTTCATCTGAAAAAATGGTATAATACATAAATCACTTGCCTGACAGAGTTTTTGTGAAGACCAAATAAGATAATAAAGATTAAAATACTTTTAATTATCAGTTACAAATGAGTTGTTAAACTTCATGGATCATGAGTTGGAAGAACACTCATAGGCCAACTTATCCGTCCCCCTTATCATACCAATAAGTAAATTAAGGCCCAGAAAGAGTTAAATGAGTTGTCCAACATAAGAATAAGAATCATGACTCAAAACAAGTGCCTCTGACTCAAAAATGAGTGCTGTTTCCATTGTCTCACAAGAGCTTAAGTGGAATGACTTTCTAAACCAGGAAAATGGCACCTTGTGCTGGTGAAATTAAAGATCTGAACTGAACAGACAAATAAGAAAATCACTACAAGGTACCATGGACAAATGTAAGCTACTGTTGAGATGGAAACTATACCTCCCTTATCAACTCACTATCTCACTCTCCACAGCAGCTCTTCCAAATCTTTTCATCCTTCAAACATCCCATTGCTCCCCTTCCCCCAACTCTCCCAGATGAGAACATTGCTTCATATTTTTGCAGGAAAATAAATGAGGTTATTTGTGGTGAACTCCCTCTTCTCCCTTATTTCTCATATCATATTGCTTATATGCATTCTTCTACTGTCTCCTCATTCACCCCTGTCTCACATGATGAAGTAGCCTTACTCCTTATCAAGGATAACCACTCTACTTGTTCAAGTGATCCCATTCCAAACAAGACTCCTCTAATAGATTTCTCCCTCTTTCATCTCCACTTTTTCATTTATTTTCTTTCTTTCTTTTTTTTGCTTTTTGGAGGGCAATTGGGGTTAAGTGACTTGCCCAAGGTCACACAGCTAGTTTTTGTGTTAAGTGTCTGAGGCCACATTTGAACTCAGGTAGTCCTGACTCCAGGGCCAGTGCTCTATTCATTGCTCCACCTAGCCCCCCCCTTTTCACTTATTTTCAATTGCTCTCTCTCTCAGTTGATTGATTCCTTCCTTAACCCATCTACAAACCTGCCATTTCTCCCCTATCCCCCCCAAAAATCCTCCCCCTTGATCCTTCCATCCCTGTTAACTATCATCCTATAATCTTTTTTTGCCTTTTGTAGCCAAGTCACACAGCTAGGTTTTTGTTTGTGTGTGCATTAAGTGTCTGAGGCCGGATCTGAACTCAGGTCCTTCTGACTCCAGGGCCTACACTCTACTCACTGCACCACCTAGCCACCCCTCTCTCACTTTCTTCTTAACTCCTTACATTCTGATTTCTGACCTTATCGTTGCACTGAAACTGCTCTCTCCAAAGGTACTAATGATTTCTTAGTTGCCAAATCCAATGCTCGTTTCTCAATTCACATTCTCCTTGACCTCTCTATAGCCTTTGACGCTATTGATCAACCTCTCCTCCTTGATGTTCTCTTCTCTCTAGGCTTTTGGGATACCCCTCCCTCCTGGTTTCCCCTCCTTAGAAATAGCCTTGCTTCAAGGCATGCTGACTCTTTTTTTGTTCTGTGTCAACCATTTTGCTGTAAATGTGTCCTAGTGAACTTCAAGACCAGCTGAAGAAGCTATTGTCCTTCTGTCTTTCTCCTTTTTTCAATACAAAAAAAAAAGACTTTGCTGCTGAAGATAAAGGATTCCAGCATCTTGGGAAAGTTCTCCTCCCTACTTGGCCTGATAGACAGATTTCTTTGGGTTGAGACCAGCTATACTTGGATAAAAGCTCTCTTATCTATCTCCTATAGCTAAGTATGCACATTTTTCTCTACCAAGCATTCTATATGGTTATTGTATAACCACCTGTGTTTTATGAAATCATCTTTCTTTTCTTTGTTTCATATAATGTTACTCTGAATAATGTTTAGCATATGAATGCTGCCCTAAAAATATGTATATAAAGAACCTGTTACCTTATCTTATACTCAATATGTCCAAAATGGAACTCATTATCTTTCCCCCTAAATCTCCCTTCCTTCCCTATTGCTATAGAGGGCAACACCATCCTCCCAATCCCTCAGGCTTGCAATCTAGGAGTTATCCTGGATTCCTCCCTATCTCTCACCTCTCATATACAATCTATTGCCAAAGCCTATAGATTTCACCTTTTCTACATATCTAGAAAGCACCCCCTTTTCTCCTCTGACACTACCACCACCTTGATGAAGCCTCTCATTACTTCATGCCTAGACTATTGCAATAGCCTGCTGGTAAGTCTACCTGCCTCAACTCTCTCCCCACTATAAGCCATTAAGCCACTAAAGTGATCATCCTAAAGTGCAGGTCTAATCATGTTATCCCCTTATTCAATAAACTCCAGTGGTTCTCTATTGCCTTCAGAAGCAAATACAAAATACTCTGTTTGTCCTTCAAAGACCTTCATAACTTAGCCCCCTCCTACCTTTCCAGATTTATTATACCTTGCCACCCAACATGTATTACTCCATTAGGTGACACTGGCCTTCCAGCTGTTCCACAAACAAGACTCTCCCTCTCTTGGCTCTGGGTATGTCCTCTGACTGTCCCCATGCTTGGAATGTTCCCCCTCCCCTAATCTGAATACTGACTTCCCTGGTTTCCCAACTAAAATCCCATATTTTACTGGAAGGCTTCCTCCACCCTTTCCAGTGCCTTCCCTCTGTTAATTATTTCCTATTATCCTACATACACATACGTGTATACATACATACATATATATATATACATATATATGTGTGTGTGTGTGTTGCATATTGATTAACCTCTCCTCCTTGATGTTCTCTTCTCTCTAGGCTTTTGGGACACCCCTCCCTCCTGGTTTCCCCTCCTTAGAAATAGCCTTGCTTCAAGGCATGCTGACTCTTTTTTTGTTCTGTGTCAACCATTTTGCTGTAAATGTCTCCTAGTGAACTTCAAGACCAGCTGAAGAAGCTATTGTCCTTCTGTGTATCTTTCTCCTCTTCTCAATACAAAAAAAAAAAAAAGACTTTGTTGCTGAAGATAAAGGATTCCAGCATCTTGGGAAAGTTCTCCTCCCTACTTGGCCTGATAGACATTTTTTGTCTCCCCCATTAGGTTATAAGCTCCTTGAGGACAGGAACTACCCTTTGCCTCTTTTTCTGTCCCTAGTGCTTAGCACAGTACCTGGCATATAGTAGACACTTAATAAATGTTAATTGATTGATGATGATGATGATGATGATGGTGGTGGTGATATTTAATAGCAGTAATAGTAATAATAATCCTTGCGTCACAGACTTTTTGGATATGAAGGCCTTGAGTACCTTGTAAAGGATTTTCTTACTTCTCTAGTTTTGTAGCTTCCATCTAAAAAATGAAGGAAATTATCTTCATGGATGACTCCTCTTTCTTGTAGGAGAAGAATCATTGAAAACTGACAGCAATAACAAAAGAGCATCCATAAAACGTTTTAAGAAGACTATAGACAAGCTGGAGCATATCTAACAAGAACGAACCAGATAATGAGAGTGCTAGAGACCAGGTCATCTAGTTATCATTTGAAGAGAATGGGGATGTTTACCCTGGAGAAGAGAAAAGTGAGTAACAAAGGCTAGTATTCTTTAAGTATCAGAAGAGCTGTTGTGTGGGAGAAGGTTTAGACTTATTCTGCTTAGCCCCAGAGGCATATCTAGAAATAATGGGCTGAAATTTCAGAGAAGCAAATTTATATTTCATCTAAAGAAAAATTTCCTACAATTTTAGTTATTTAAAAGTAGAATGGGCTGTCTCAGGGGTACTATGTTCATTCTCACTTCAAGCAAAGGCTGGATAAACACTTATCAGGGATCTTGCAGAGGAGATTCTAATTCAGTGATGAGGTACCCCCAGGGGCTCCCTTCCAACCTTTTTAGTCCATAATTTGAATTAAAATAGCATAGCTATAGTAATAACTAGCCAATGGTCAACCTTCTGGTGAAGAATGTCTCCAAACTAGCTAGTTTGGCCTCGGACAGACCCATATTTGAAGATTTTCTAATTTGGGAGCACCTACTAAAGGTTACCCTGTAGCATCTTAGCCTTCACGATTCCAATGTCCCCTCCAGTGAGTTGGTCAGTCAACAAGCATGTGTTAAAGGCTTACAATGTACCAGGCAATAGACTAAACAATGGAATTACAAATTTACTTATAAAGACAATCTCTGCCCTGAAAGTACTTATTTTCTTTCTAATGGAAAAAGACACATAAAAAAGAGCTAAAAGTGGGGATGGGGGAGATAGGGGTGGGAGGAATAAAGGAATGAGGCTTAGGGGTGTGGTAGAGAAAGTCCTATGGAGAGCCAGAAGAACCTGTAGAGGAATACAAACATGGCGTTAGCTGAGAACAAAACCCAGAATTGAAATAATTTAGAAAGAAGTTTAACAAGGCTGGCAAGAAGAGAGAAATTTATAAAAGGGGTAGCCCACTCCCCACAGTGCTTACCATCATATAGGACTCAAACTAAGGAGTGAGGAAACAGTAGCTGACTGGTCAGCATAGAGGCAGTTTCCAGATAAGACATGGAGGTTGTTTGGAGATGTATAGCCAGAGAAACTCTTTACATTAATCTTCAGATCTAACTAGATTTCTGGTCCATGCAACCTAGGTCCTGAGTTAAGCATTAAGCAAATCTGGTCTCTAGGCAACAGTCTGGTTTCTCTGTCAGGCAAGTTCAAACAGTGCAATGATGTTATTCCACTACTCTCCTAGGTTTCCTCCTTAAAATGAAATGTCTGGAAGGCCAGCCAAACTGAGGAGAGGATTCAGGATCAAAGAGTACTTCCAAAATGATAGTCTCAGGATGGAATAAACATGTGGGGTAAAGAGGTTTGCATGGTAGAAAAAGTCTTGTGAAAAGTTAGGGTACAGCCTAGAAAAGAATGCACATCATAATATGCCAAAGAAGGGCCAAATTTATTTATTTATTCTGAAAGGTAATTATTTATTCTGAAAGACCCCACTTCTCAGAGTTTCAGAGCAAAGTTCATGTTATTTCTTCTTTCTTTGTTACATCTGATCCATAACTGGGATTTTGTCACCACTCTGTGACTAGGTGCTGCTGCTAGTACTCAGTCAAGATAAATACCTTTGTGCTCTATTACTCAGTTTAATAATACTGCTCATAGACCAGGCTTTGTAAAGGCACAAATAGGAAAGACCGGCAATTCAATTCAATAAACATTTTTAAGTACCTATTATTTGCCATCCAATGTGCTAGGCCTTAGGGATACAAAGTGGACATGAAAATAATCCTTGGCCTCAAACAGTTTGCCTTCCTTTGGGAGGGTAATTACCTATACACAGATAAGTATAAAACTTATAGCAAGGAAATACAAAGTGATGAAGGAAGAGGGTAGAGAGAAATGCTAACAGTTTGAATTGGGAAGCTTCACATAGGATTGGTACTTGAACTGAGTCCTGAATTGACCTAGAGTATCCAAGGGGCATTGGTGAAGAAGGAGGGCATTCCAAGCATGGGGAACAGCTTATACAAAGGCAAAAAAGCAAGAGATGGTTTGTTTACTATAAGGAACTGCAAGTGGTCCAGCATGACTGGAAAGTAGAGAACATGAGAGGCAATAAAGTGAAATATCTGGAGAGAGAAGCCAGAGACAGGTTAAGAAAGACTTTAAATACAAAATGGAGGAATTTGTATTTCATCCTAAGAGTAATAGGCTCTAGGAATTCATCTAAGACTGACTGATGCATCTCTGCCTATACAATGGTGTTGCCTTTTCATACTGTAAGTAGGTTTTAGACACTGAAACTCAATCACTAATCCTCAGTGAAAAGTAAATGGGCTGATAAGCATCCAGATCACAATGTCTTGGCTCTTTCAACAAGGAGTTAATGGGCATCCCTTAAAGGGAGCTATAGTCAAAGTGATGAGGTCAGGCTCTGGGAACCCCCTTGAGCTCTCCTTGAATCTTTGAGGTACAGGCTCTGGGAACCCCCTTGAACTCTGATTGAATCATCCCATTTGATGAGGCATTTGCATGAGAACTTTCATTGTGGCTCTGCCCAAACCTTTGTTACTAGCTTGGCCCTCCACTGTCCATCTACTTCCCACCCTTGAGCCTATCAAAATATCTATATCCAAAGCAATTGTTACCTGACCTCATTAACTCCTCCTGAAGACCCTCCCCAAACTCCTCCCCTAGACCACCCCTAGATTCCTCCCATAACCTTTCTGTATATACCCCATCTTTGTCTCCATGTGGTGTGAGAGTACCATAGAATTTTCTAGCACAGTCTTGCAATGTGTCCAATACAAGCCTTACAGATACTGAGGCTCCTTAAGAGTCTACCCAATATGGCGAACTTTTAATGTACTTTTAATAAACTTTGCTTTTCTTTGGCTGAGAGAAGGCTTGAGTCAAATTCATTCCGCAGGATCTGGCGTGTTGGTATTTTGGGGTCTCATGCACCCCTAACGCTATATATCACCATTTTATGATAACCTCTTCAAAAATATGTAGATCCTTGAGCTCATAGAATTAGAAATAGAAGGGACCTAGAAGCTGAATTCAACTCCTTAATTTTACATATGAGGAAACTGAGGATCAGAAAGGTTTAATAATTTAACCAAGGTCACTTCTCTGAGAGTGAAGTAATTCTGTGGGATAATAGCCATAGATCTTATTCATTTAAGTGATGGACCAAGGTTACAGATAGCATGTTTTTACACTAAAGAATAAATACCTAACCCAGTAAAGTTACTTAGGAGAACTGAAGAAATAATTTGCAAATGACTCCCCAAACGCAATGTCTTAAGAACATCCGACTCTTAGGGATGGTTTCCTCTAAGCAACATCTAGAATGCTTCATGAATAACACTGAAGCTGTCTCCTGAGAGTCCAGCCTCTGGTTCTGACTGTGGTCTCAGCACAATGCAGAATTACTCATCAAAACTTTACTGGTTCAAAGAAGAGTGTGTATGGTTCAGGAAGCAAGTACTATATGCTATTCATTGTGCTAAACTCTGGAGATACAAAGAAAAGTATTTTTAAAAAAACTCAATCCCTGCTCTCTAGGCTCTCCCTGTCTAATGAGGACACTGCATGATAATAGCTAGTTTCAAATCAGGTAAGACAAGATAAATTAAGAGATAATCAACAAGGGATAGGCATTAGCATTAAAAGGGATCAGTTAAGGCTTCCCATAGAAAGTGACATTTTAGCTTGAATTTAAAGGAATCCAGGGGAAGCCAAAAGTCAGAGATGAGGAGGAGAGAACTCCAAGAACAGAGGACAGCCAATGAAAATGTCTGGAAGTCAGGAGATGGAGTATCTTCTATAGGAAACAGTAAGGGGAACAATGTCAGAGTGCTTAGAGATTAGTAAATTATAAGAGCTCTGGACTGTGGCAAGTAAAATGACACTGAGGCAAACTGAGGCATGATTTTCTCCAGTTTACAATCCATTAACACTGATGCATATAGCTGTTAATAAAATGGGTCACTGACTACCACAGCAAAGCCAGGAACCTAAGCATGAATATTGATTAGTTGAGCTAGCAATAACCAATAAATTGGGTTAATGTCCTCTCTCAGTGACCAAAGACCTCAGGTGAGGGACAATGAAACCTAGTATATCTCTCTTCTGATTGGCCTTACATCATTTCTACAGGCCTCAGCTTCTTCTAGTAATCTTGGCCAGAAAATCAATACTACCCTAATCAGGATCCCCAAGTTAGTCTTCCCCTTGGAGACCAAACTACCCCTAACTTTGATTGAAAAGCCATTCCCTGGGAATGAGCCCAGTCCAAGGTGTTTCTTTGTTTACCTGTAAACAAAAGAAGGTCCACTTTCAAGTAGTTAGCTAATAAATTCCCCTGGGGCTAGGAGTGATTATATTATTCAGTGTGGGGGTTGACAAAATGGAGAATAGGATGGATTACACAGTAATAACAGTTACTAAACAATAACACATAATATTAAATTTTCCGCGGGACCAGAGAAGGATCTAGACAAAAAAAAAAAAAAAGCAAGCAAATAGTTTCAAGGTGCCCTGGGCAAATATAAACTGTTGTTGAGACTGAGATAAAGATGATGAAGATAATGCTGCTGAGGAGGAGGAGGAGAAAGGAAGAAGACAAGGAGTAGCCTTTGGAGGGGTTCTGAAAGGTAGGAATAGACCAAGTTATGAAGTGCTTTGAATGACAGAGCATTTTATATTCAACCCTGGAGCTAATTAAGTATAATTGAATTCAGCATAATAGTAAGGGCTGGTAAGGATAATGGTAAGGGGTGACTGTGGATCTTGGTCAACCTGGTAACAGTATAGGGACCTAAGTCTTTTTAGGGACATGATTCTGGGAAAATTGTGGAAGTTTCATGTAGGTCAGGTACTTGACAGCCTATTCATACATAATTGAAGATGAATGATTAAGTCCAGTTGGTTCAATTTATTGTAGCTAGGCCCAGTCCAAAGGGTAACTCAAATCCACAACAGTTAATCAAATCATTCTGAGACACTGAAACTTATTCTCTAATCCTCAGTGAAATGTAAATGGGTGAATAAGTACTCAGGTCCCAGAGTTTTCTTGGCTCTCTCACAAAGGAGCTAATGAGCATCGCCCTAAAAAGAGCTGTAGTCAAAATGTATACGAATAGTTCATAGATTCATAGGCTCATGGAATTAGAGCTAGAAGGAATCTAGAGGTTGAGTTCAATACCTTAATTTTACATATGAGGAAACTGAGGAACAGAGAGGTTAAATAATTTAACCAGGGTTACATTACTAGTAAGTACCTGAGGTGAGACAAACTTAAAATCCAATGTCCTTACCACTACACTATGCTGCCTCTAAAATTTCTACAAAAAAAAAAAAGAATTGCAGACTATTAACAGACATTTGGAAGATTGCTTCAAATTGCTAATAACAAAAGAAATGCACATCAAAACTAGTCTGATATTTTACCTTACCCTCAACAAATTGGCAAAGATGGCACTTGTCAATCTTGGAAGGGTTTTGGGAAGACACGCAAAATAACATGACAGTAGTAGAGCTGTGAATTTGATGAGGGATGATAGGTGTTTCAGGGACCCCAAAGACCAGAGTCCCTTGGTGGGCAGTCTGGAAGGAATTCACAGGCTCAAGCATTCTGAGTCAAGTTAGTAAAAGTTTATTGTTACACTATACAGCAGGTAGGAGGTCTTAGGGAACCTGCAACCTTAAAGGGGTAGAATTAAAGTTTCTATAGGATAATCCATAGTACACCTGTGCCAATTATACTAACTAGGTGAGTCAGGGTTGGATTAGGGAGGAGTTAAGGAGTGGTCAGTTCTTCAAGGAACATGTACTTTTAATATCTACTGCTCAGGCATATTGCCCATAATTCACTGGGAAATAGCCCAAGGAGGGGCTGCATGGAGGTGTGGTTTTAGGCTTGAAACATCCCTAAGTCAATGAGAGGTCAAGGCTGACTAAGTGCCCAGTTTGCTACCCATCAATGTCCTGTTTGACAGGATGGATGTTGGGAGTATACATATGTCCCAAGCTAATAAGGGATCCAGGATGTGCATAATGTGTAAGGAGTTATTCATAGATATCCAGTGAAGGATTCATAGGTGCCGCTGGTCATTATACTAAGGGGAGATAAACAGTTCATGAATGGTTGCTAGGCAGAGTGCTAGCAGGGGAGAAGAGGCAGAGACAATGAATGCTTTGAGGCTGGGGAGATTTGAGACTAGGGAAAAATGTGATTTAGCAAACTGATGTGATTTTACAAACTGTGGTTTAAGCACAGGCACCCAGCACCCCATCAAATTTGTCCAACTATTCTCAAAAACAATTCATAATTATGACTACAGATGTTTGAGTCACTTTTTTTTTTGCATATTTCAAATTGCTTTTAGAACAGTTGGGTAAATTTACAGCTCTTCCTGAGCTTGGTGTATACCCCAAGTCAAAGATGGACATGAAAGGTTTCATATACACCCAAATATTCTTGTAAGCAATTTCTCTAGAAGCAAAGAACTGGAAATAATGTAAATATCTCTTGATTGAAGAAAGATTGAACAAACTGAATGCATGACTATAAAAACATACATAAAATGATATAAATTAAGAACTTAGAGAAGCAGGGGAAGGTTTATTTGAACTGTTGCAGAATAAGGCAAGTAGAACTAAGATGACAATACATAAAATGACTGAAACAATGTCAAAGAAAAAACAACAAGAAAATAAATTGAGCACAATGTAATCATAATGGTCAAGCTTAGCCCTGGAGAAGAGCTGAGAAAATGAATGCTTCTCCCTCTCTTCCTTTGCATTTCACCATGAGAGGGGAATATTGTGTATACTGTCAGATACAGTTCATGTGTTGATCAGTTTTTCTGAACTCTTTTCTCGTTTAATCTTTGTTATAAGAAATGGCTTATTACACGGGGAGGATAGAGGATGAAGGGTTATATTAGGAACTGAAATAATGTGAAAACATTTTTTTAAAGGTTCACTTTACTCTAATACTGTCAAGTTGGTCAATCTCTTCCATTCAGCGCTAAATTTGGAAAACCTCTGGAAATACCTTCAGTTGTGAATAATAGTCTCATAACGAGGCCTAAGCATAATGGTCTCTGGATCAGATATGTTAACTACATGGCCCACTACAAGACCCCTGAGTAAAACCCAAGCCAAATTAAAGTGTAATATTGGGAAATATCTGATAATAGCAAACATTTATATAGCCCTTAGTATGGACCAGCATTGTACTAAGTGCTTTACAATTATTATCTCCCTTGATCCTCAAATCTTGGGATATAGGTGTTATTATTATCCCCACTTTACAGATAAGGAAACTGAGGCAGACAGAGGTTAAGTTATTTACCCAGGATCACACAGCTAGCAAGTATCTGAGACCAGATTTGAACTCAGGTCTTCCTGATTCCAGTCCCAATGCTCTATCTGCTGAGTCATAACAAGATAAACAACAGTATAGTAAAACATAGATAACATTCTATTTTAAAACTAACTCTATGTGTGCTGCTGGTATAGTGCCCCCTATTTCTATCTGAGTTTTATACTACTGATCTGAGTGACAGCCGTGGCTTGGCAAAGAAATATATTGCTAGGAGGATGGCTGGCTTATCAGGTTGTAAGGAGACAATAATACCCAGAACCTCCAGGTCAATCACCAACTACTTTGGGGGTTTATAGATGAAGCCAGTTAATCCAGAGTTTTCAGTGTAGCAGAGACTGTGACTTTTCTTGTACACAGGTGTATATGTTCTCTGCCAGGCTGCAAGAGACTGAGAAGAATATAATTATAGGAGAAGTATCTGTTTTCCTAGCCAGAGGGATTCTCTCCATTTGGCCAGGGGCAGCTTTGGGGAAATCAAGAAGCCAGAATTCAGGCTGCTGGGAGAAATATCAACAATCTCAGATATGCAGATGATACCACTCTGATGGCAGAAAGTGAAGAAAAATTAAGAAGTGCCTTGATGAGGGTGAAAGAGGAGTGTCAAAACTTGAAGTTAAGCTTGAAGCTTAACATTAAAAAAAAAAAAAAACTAAGATCTTGGCAACTGGTCTCATGACTTCCTGGCAAATAGAGGAAGAATAGAAGCTATGTCAGATTTTATATTCTTGGACTCAAAGATCACTGCAGATGGCAACTGCAACCATGAAATTAAAAGATGCTTATTTCTTGGAAGGAAAGCTATGGCAAATCTGGATAAGCATACTAAAAAGCAGAGACATCACCTTGCCAACAAAGGTTTTTATAGTCAAAGCTATGGTTTTTCCAATAGTAATGTATGGCTGTGAGAGTTGAACTATAAGCAAAGCTGAATGCCACAGAATCAATACTTTCAAGTTGTGGTGTTCAAGATGACTTGTAGGAGTTCCTTGGACAGCAAGGAGATTAAATCACTTGATATTTTAAAAAGTAGTTCAGACTACTCATTGAAAGGACAAATATTGACGCATAAGTACTTTGGACACATAATGAGAAGATGGGACTCATTGGAAAGAAAAAAAACCTGATGGGAAAGATCTAAGGCAAAAAGAGAAGGAGATGGCAGAAGATGAGATGGATAGAAAGTGTATGTAATGGAAGTAAGTAAGCTTGGGCAGACTTCAGGAGATAGTGGGCAATGGAAGGGCCTGGTCTGCTATGATGCATGAGTTCCCAGAGTCAGACACTACTTAACAAATGACCAGCAACAAGCTTTGGGGGGCTGAAGGAGATACAAATTTCTATGGAAGGCTCCAAGCCCTTGATAGAGCTTAGTGGTAGGACCACAGAAACGAACTCAGCTGAAAGTGATCATGTCACCAAGAGAGAAATTGCAAATAGAAAGTCAAGCAAGTAGCTGCAAGTTCAGGGATTTTAAATGAAAAAAATTCAGAATTGGAAAGGTTCTCAATAGCTAACTAGTCCATCACTATCTAAAAAGAAATCCCCACTACAATATATCTGGTAAATAGTCAATTATTCTCTGCTTGAAGACTTTCAATTATTGGGAAGCCACTGACTTCCCAAGACAGTACATTCTACTTTAGGATAGTTCTAATTATTAGGAAGTTTTTCCTGATGGTTTTCTTCAAGCCATAGCAAAATCCTACCTTCTGCAAGAAGGATTTCCTGATTTGCCTTATTGCTAGTACCCTCTCTCTTCTGAATATCTGTGTATGTGTATACACATACACACGTGTGTATATATATATGTGTGTGTGTGTGTGTGTGTGTGTGTATGATGTCTACATATATATATGTGTGTGTGTATTGTTTGTACCTGGTTTTTATTATGTCTTCCCCTTTAGACTATAAGCTGCTTGAGAACAAAGAAAGACTAATTTTTGTCTGTATTTATATCCCCAATGCTTAACATAGTGCCTGGTATATAGTAGATCTTAATAAATGTTAATTGACTGATATCAAGGGTAAATTTTTCCATCACTCCTGGTTCTGCCCCCCAGAGCCAAGCAGAACAAATCTCATCTCTCTTTCATGTGACCATTTCTAAAAATACTTTAAAATATCTATTTGGCACCCCCTCACACAAGGGCTTACAATCCTCATATCAATAAGAGGGAAAGAAGGGGACTCCTGGAAGAGTAGGCAAATAATTTGAACACTATTCTCCCTAACTGAGGCCCTCAAATCTATAGAGCTCACCTGAAGAAGGAGTTCTTTCTGTACTTGAAACTCCATGCTCTGGAGTCACTGTTCCAAATGCTGTTCTCATTGAGTCCAGTTCCCAGAGAACAGCTACTAAGCCCCATTATCGATCTAAGAGTAGGGGCTGGTGGCAGAATGGGGAATGTCCTTCTCTAATGCCATGGGTCTCAAGCCCCCATCTCTGCTTCTAGCTATATCTTCCAATTGATCAGTCAACCAGACTTAACTCTTAGAAAGAGGTTTTTATTCAAAAAAACAATTGGAATTAAACATCCCCCAAAAGTCTGTGACAGATTTGTGTCACTGCCATAGTCACAGACTATGCTTTATGTACTACTGCCAATACATGAATTCAGGAAGAAGTAGGCTCAAACTTAGAGATTACATAGCAAAGTCATCACTCCTAGAAGTCCTTTTGCTAGAGTCTTCAAAGTGTTCCCTTTACGTATAATGAGGTTTTTCTCCTAGGCTCTTTGTAGAACTTTGAATCTGTATATACCTTTCATCTGGCTTCCAATGCAGACACTGACATTAGCTGATCCAAGACACTTCTAGGGTGGCTATGGGGAAATAGGAATTCCCTATACCTCTAAGTTTACAATGTCCTCCTCTGCGAAAATGAGGTGGAGAAACACCAAGACCAGAGTCAAAGTCCAGGATTCTGATCCTCTGGCCCCAGCCCCATTCAATTCCTTTTAAAGGTGTCAGCTAGACCATCCTCTCCTCTCTACTTGTTCAAATCTCTTGGTTTCTAAACTAGCTATCTGCATTTAATATAGATTCCATAGGGCATTACCACATTTCCTCAATCAATGTAGACATCCTTCCTGTGCACTTTTTTCACACTTATTCAAAGCCTGTGATTGTTTGATTGAGACTCATTATCCCCTGATTAAGGTACTGGAGTGTAGTGTTTTGTCATTTACTTTAAATAAGGCTGGTGATTTGGTTGATTTACTTAATCAACTTGCACCCATACACTCCTATTTTCACAAACCAGTCCTTTGTTTAGTGGTTTTAGGAGAAACAGGGAAGCAAAAAAGAAGTTTCATATCTCTCTGACACAGACATGAAACATATTTCAGTGTTCCCAGGGACTAAAAGCCTGGGTGGGGATTAAGCCATTGATGATTTAAAAATCGGAAAGCCCCCAAATCAAACCCAGTTAATAGGAGCTGAGCTCTAAGATCCTGTGCCATGGGTTATATCTAAATGAATGTGCCAAGCAGTAGAGTGGGCACTGAAGGGATTTATGATGGCCCCTCCTCACAGAGTATGAAAGTAAATATGAGAACAGGAAAAACACAAGTCCATTTATAAGCACAAAGACCTATGACTCTGCTCTGTCATGATGCTGTTTGCAATCCTGCTGCTAGACTGTGGAAATGATAAGAGTCAGCCTGCTCCTAGTGCTAATAATACTGAGAAAAGAAGTGGGGGAAAGCAATTCAACTGTCCCTCTCAGTAGAACTTAGAAACTAGATTTAAGAGAAAGACAGAAGCAAGGACAGGGACAGACAGAGAGAAGGAATAGAAGGCTAGATTCACAAGAATCATAGGACTGTAGAAAGGACCTTGTATGACCCCCTCATTTTATGGGTAATAGCTGGCATTTATATGGTGATTTAAAGCTTACAGAAAGCTTTACATTTATTATACCGTTTCAATGAGTTGTAGATCTAGAACTAGAGGAAACTTCAGAAACCCCCTCCCCAATTTATTCCCTTATTTCACAGAAGATGAGACTGAAGCCCAGCAAAGTCATTATTTCCCCAAGATCCCACAGGTGGTAAGTAATACGGAAATAGGGGAGAAAGTGAGAAAGAATAGGAAGATATGTTCTGTCATGGTGTGTTTACAACCCTGTTGCAAGAGGAACTTGGTCTGACTGATACATAAATGGCAGGAGCATATGGCATATTCAAGAGGACTAGCACCTCTGGTGTGAAGGTTTTGCTGGGTCCTTTTCAGAGTTGCTCCTCCACCTCAGGAGTCTACTTTCACCCAACCCCCACCTGTGGCTTCAAGAAGCTGTAGCATCCTCGGCGGCCCCACCCTGGTAAACCCATCTGGGTAGATGGGTTAAACCAGGTTGAGGGTAACCGACAGGCCTCAAACCCATCAGTGAGCTAGGAGAATGTCTATCCCAAGCTTGTGAAGACTTTGCCCAGCAGAATGGGTAAATGAGAATAATTTGTTCCAAGGACCATGAAGGAAGCTAAAGCAGATGCTGTGGATTGCCTAGAGTTCGGTCAGACTTTGAAGATGCCAAGGTCATCCACTGCATCCCAAGCCATCATCAGTCACCTCAACTTTTGTCCTGCCCCTGGACTTCCCTCCCTCAGGAAGGGAGAGTGAGGCTGATGACTTTGTGAAACTCTTTTTCACTTAAATTCAATTCACCCATAAGTCAAGACCTCACCCATGATGTTGGGTGGGATGAAAAACCCTATCCAAAAATGTAATAAAAAACTCAGAGGCTTCACTGGGTAGGAACAGAACGCATTTATTCAGTTCTTGCAAGAAAGGGAGCATCACCTTCACCAGGGCAAACCAGCGGAGAGAGGCTGGCTGGCTACACATAGCCTAACACAAGCAACCCCTCCCACTGACCTTGCCCTCATTGGTTGAGAGCTCAGCCTTACACTCTAGCTCAGGAATCTACCCAGATACAAGGAGCAAGGAAACAATCTTCAACCAATGAAAACCGGAGAAAGCGTTTGATACCTTATGTGGTAATGGGTGAAAGCAGGGGAGGGTAAGTTTGCAAAAGTGAAACGGGCCTAGCTGGGGTCGAAGCCTCACTACAGAAACAAAACTTGGGCCTTGAGTTTAGAGCGCTGTCTCCATTTTAGTCTGAGAAGTTTTCACCTCTCTCACACAGTCATTGGTCCTCTTCAAAAACTGAAGGACAATCCACAACATATAAGCAGATATAAGAATATACAAAGCATACACATAGTAAACACAAATATAATGTGTATGTTTCATACTCTTAAGCCCAATTAATGCAACTAACCCTAAAACTCTGAGGAGAGAAGTAGTAAACTGCCCACTGGAGACTCGACCTAGTTAGAAGGGAGCAAGAAGTCACACAGTTTAACCCCTACCTGAACAGGAATCCCCTGTACAATACAATAATAACAACAGCTGACATATATAGTACCTAGGTGTGCCAGGTACTGTACTAAGCACTTCACAAACATATTTCACTTAATCCTCACAACAGCCCTGGAAAGAAGGTGCTATTAATATCCCCATTTTACAGGTGAGGAAATTGAGGCAAACAGAGATTAAGTTGACTTGTACACAGATACACAGCTAGTGAGTATCTGAGCCTAGATTTGAATTCAGGTCTTCCGGATTCCTGATCTAGCACACTATTCACTGAACCACCTAACTGCCCTATATGTCCAATAACCTTCACCTGAAGACTTTTACTGGGGAAAAAAAAACAACAGCTCCCAAAGCAGCCTACTTTTGGATAACTCTAATTGCTGGAAAGTTTTTCTCTCTGTAATTTTCAGCCATCACTCCCAGTTTTGTCCTCTGGGGTCAGACAAAACAAGTCTAATACCTCTTCTGTTTGACAACACTTCAAATACAAGAAAATGACCATGACGTGTCCTAGAGGAAAAAGTCTCTTGTACAGAATAGCAACAATAATTCCTTCAAATGATCTTCCTTTGGTCAGATTGTACTCCTCTGGACATTCCCCCCCGTTTATCAATATCCTTCTTAAAATGTGGCACCCAGGATTTAATGCAATATTCATGAAGTATTCTGACTTCTCCAGTGCTAGATCCATCAACAATGTATGCCCAAGGTCTAAGATTGCACCATCATATATTGGTCTTGTGGTCTACGAAAGCTTCCAGATCTTTATCCTGCCGTGCCTCTTCCATCCTGTTCTGGGATTCAAAAATTCAACCTCTGGGGCGGCCTCCGAGTTGGGATGACCCAAGATCAAATCCGGCCTCAGAAAATGAGCACCCACACATAAATAATGACTAGCCATGTAACCTTGAGCAAGTCACTTAACCTCAATTGCTTTAAAAAAAAAATTCAACCTCTGCTGTAAGACTATATTTACAACTACTAAACTTGATCTCATTTGATTTGGTCCAATGTTTTTGGATCTTGACTGTTGCTCTGTGTTAAATATCCTTCCCAACTTTGTGTTATCTACAAATTGGATGATCAGTCCACATATACATTTAACTAAGGCATTGATAAAAATGGCAAATAGCATAGGGTCAAACACAGTTCTGTGTATCACTCTATTAGAGATGTCATTTCAAACTGACATGGAAATATCAAATTCTCTTGTGGGTCTAACCATCAATCAGGTCCAAATCTATGTATTAATCACCAAGGAGTTCTTAAATGCCTACATGCCAGGCACTATATTGAGGATACAAAGAAAAAAAAATGAAACAGTTCCTGCCTTCAAGGAGCTCAGGATCTGACTGATATGCACATACACAAAATAAAAATAAATAAAAAGAATACATAAAATCTACACATAATAAATATAAACATAATATGGATATTTCACACTCTCAAGTGCAATTAATGTAACCCCTAGAACTCCAAGGAGAGAAGTAGTCAACTGCCTTCTGGAGCCCCAGCCTGTCTGAGGGAGTGGGAGTTGGGAGAGTCAACCCAAAAGAGGTACTATGAAAAGAATTTCAGGTACAGGAGGCATTAGCAGCTGTGAGGATCAGGTAGGAGGTAATACTTGAATTGAACTTTGAAGGAAGCCAGTGATTCTAAGAGACAAGGATAGCATTCTGGGTAAGGGGGAACCAACCAGGGCAAAAGTGTGGAGACCCAAGATAGAACAGTGTGTGTGAGAAAGAGCAAGAAATCCAGTTTGCCTGGACTGTGTAATAAGCTTGGAAATGCAGCTTGGAGCCAGGATGTGAAGGGATTTAAATGCTCCACAGAGAAGTTTCTATTTGGTCCTAGAGACACCAGGGATGAATTAGAGCTTCTTGAGCAGATGGAGTGAGGTAGTCAGAGTTAAGCTATAGGACTATCACTCAGGCAAGTGTGTGGAGGCTGAATTGGAGAGGAGGGAGTGTACTATGTTATTGAACTCATGGCTAATTTTCCCACAAACATACCAAAAGATTAGTGAGACAGGAAACATTCTGTACTTAGCTTTAAAAGACCTTAGAAGACATCTCTCCTCATTTCACAGAAGAGGAATCTAGTGCCCAGAGAGGAGAAATGGTTAGTAGCTGCCGAGGGCACGTGACTCCAGATCTAGCACTCTTTTCATCGCATCACATTTCACATCCACGAAGGCAGGTGTCATGTCTTAAATAGACTTTATATATGTTGCCCTTAGTCCCTAGTGCTCTCTACTATTCTATAGGCATTTAGCTAATCTTTTTTGAATAACTTAATAAAAAAATCTTTCTAAGAAGAATTTTTAACACACAAAGGCTCTTCTGTATTGGACTGTCAATTAGAAACAATCTTCACCTCACCCAAGACACAAAACCCTGCCCCGAGGTCTTATAATATTTTCAACAAACTAATTCCAGAATGCTCACTATAGCACAGGCTTTTCCTCTTTAGTGGAATTTAGTGGAATCCTCTTTAATTCCTTTAAAAGAGGAATTATGAAACTAGACCTTCTGGATATTTAGAACCAGGGAGAGAAAGGAGACCAAAGGGAACAGAATGGATTAAGCGAAGTGATTATCAATACAAAGCATGTTAATGTATTCCTATAGTGCGAGAAGAGTGATGTTGAATAGATTTCTAGATTTGTCATTACAAGCTCCTAGATATAAATCTCTCCTTTTATACTGTGTGATCTATTTAACTTTGGCTGAGACTCAGTTTCTGCCTCTGTAAAATGGGGATAATGATACTTACAGTACTTACCTCATTGGACTGTGGTAAGGTTTAAATGACATAGTGTATATAAGGCACCTGGCAAGCTTTAAAGTGTTTTACAGAAGTTCAAAAATTATTGTAGTTTTAAGTTTTTATTTTGGGGACACCCTGTATGAATTTTGTTATTATTATTTGTTGTTTTTGTTTATTTGTATTTTGTATATTTGTTGTTGTTATATTATTATTTTTATTATTGCATATATATGTATAATGAGGTTATAGTATATGTATGTATATATTATAGTTATTTTGGGTTTTTTCTTTTTGGAGGGGGTAATGCAGGGCAATTGGGGTTAAATGACTTGCCCAAGGTCACACAGCTAGTACATGTTAAGTGTCTGAGGCCAGATTTGAACTCAGGTCCTCCTGACTTCAGGGCTGGTGCTCTATTCACTGCACCACCTAACCACCCCATATAGTTATATTTTGTATATTTGTTGTTATATTATTATTATTATTATCATTATTATTTGTATTGTTGCACATATATAATGAGGTATTGTATGTATGCATGTATTTTAGCTGTGTTTTGTATATTTGTTTTTGTTATTACTGTACATAATGTACATAAATAATTGTTATTATTGTACATAATACAGAATCACACAGGGAACTGCTTTACAAATGAGTGGGGGGTGTATTTCCAAACATTGAGAAGCGAAGGAGGGAAGGAAGACTGGAAGTAACTTTAATGGTTTGAGTGACCAGAACTAACTGGAGTTAATAAGAAAGGCCTTTTAGGAAGAGACTGCTGTGTTATTTAGGAGAAAGAAACAGGACTAGAAGTTAGGAAGTCTGGCTTCTAGATTAATTAGGGTTCTAGCTATTAATTGGCTAGCTGGGTAAGCTTGGGTCAGTCACTGAGACTTTCTGGGTCTGTTTTCTGCACCAAGTAGGTGGCACAGTTGATATAGTACTGAATCTGGAGTCAGGAAGACCTGAGTTCAAATTTAGCCTCAAGTAATTACTAGCTGTATGACCCTGGGCAAGTCACATAACCTCTGTCTAATTCAATTTCCTCATTTCTGAAATGAGGATAATAATAGCACCTACCTCCCAGGGTTGTTGTGAGAATCAAATATGATAGCATTTGTGATGTGCTTTGCAAATCTTAAAGTGCTGCCTAAGTGCAAGCCATATCTGTAAAATGGTCTCTCAGGCCCCTTTTGGCACTAAAGCCTTACTTAAAAGATGACTTAATAGGATTAAGATGACAATAGCATTTTGTGGGAAATTTTTTAGCACTTAAAAAGAGAATGAAAAATTGAGGTCTATGAAGTAGATTTTTTTTTAAAGGTTGTTAGATTTCTGGATGAGAAAGGCTGGGTGGTATTCCAATTTTCTCCTACTGCTCTAAAATAGACAGGCATTTGAGTTTTCTCTGTTGGATTTCAAGGCTCTAGTTTCTAGGATACTCAAAATCAACTACCAAAATGTGCCAAAAATGAGATTCTGCATATTCCCACCAGTTCCTTATTAATGTCTGTCCTGGACCACAAGCATGACCAGCCAGTCATTTCTCCTCCCTGAGAACCTTCTGATTCCCAAAGATGCCAGTACAGCAGCTGAGATGTGCTGAGGTGTTTGCCATTAACAGTCACCCTGAGCCTTCGTGATAGTGCCAAGAAATGGGCAATTATCCAAACCAGTGACCTTGGATTCAAGATAACTACTAAAAACACAGAAAAAGTTTCACCAGCAAACACTGTGAGATTGAGTCTTATTGTAGATTTGTCCTGAACTTAGAATAGTGGGATGTGGTACAGTGGAGAGAATACTAGATTTTAGGTCAGAGGGCCTAGGTTAAAACCACAGATTTACTAGTTATGTGACCACAAGCAAATTATTTCCCCTCTCTTGGTCTCAGTTTCTTCATCTGTAAAATGAGAAAGTTGGACTGGGCAATTCCTATGGTTTTCCAGTTCTGAACTTATACAATTTCCCTTTTCTAGGCCTTAGTTTTCTCATCTGCAAAATTAAGGTATTGGATCATATGATCTTTAATTCCTATTTCAACTCTGAAATTCTAAGAGGTATTTTTTTATATCCTTTTTTTTTTTTTGGAGGGGAAAGGCAGGGCAATTGGGGTCAAGTGACTTGCCCAAGGTCACACAGTGTTGTGTGTGGGTCTGGATTTGAACTCAGGTCCTCCTGACTCCAGGGTCAGTGCTCTATTCACTGTGCCACCTAGCCACCCCCATCTTTTTTTTTAATGAATTATTTTTTCTTTTCTTTTATATTACAGACATTTTCCTAGACACTCTCACAGCAAGGCAACATGGTATAGTGGGAAAAGCACTGTATCTGGAATTGGAGACCTGGATTCAAATACTTTCTCTGGTAACTCATAACTCTATGACATGTAACCTCCCTAGGCCTCAGTTTTCTTATCTTAGAGGCAGTTCAATTGTATACTAGACTGACTGTTAGACATAGAGTCAAGAAGACCTAAGCCCAAATCCTGCCTCAGACCCTTACTGACGGTGTGAACCTGCATAAGTCAGTCACTGTTTGCCTCAATTTTCTCATTTATAAAATAAGGGAAATAATACCACTTACCTCATAGGGTTGTTGGGATAAAATGAGACATCTGGGAAGCACTCTGCTAATCTTCAGGCACGATATCAATCTCCCTGTATGTGAATATAAATAAAAGCAGGAGATTGAACTTAGATGATCCCTAAGGCCCTTGCAGTTCTAGATCTATGATCTCAACCCCACCTCCCAACTATACACAACTGATGAACATAACGAATATATATGTATGTATGTATGTATATCAGTGTAGGCAACATTCTGTACACAGTATCATCAACCTCTCCACCAAAAGAAGGAATATGTGCTTCATCTTTTCTGAAATTAAGATTGTTCCAGAGATATTCTTAAGAATAATAATGTAGGGGGCGGCTAGGTGGCTCAGTGAATAGAGCACCAGCCCTGAAGTCAGGAGGACCTGAGTTCAAATCCGGCCTCAGACACTTAACATAAAAACTAGCCATGTGACCTTGGGCAAGTCAACCCCAACTGCCCTCCAAAAAGCAAAAAAGAAGAAGAAGGAGAATGTAATCTTTTGTATTTGTATAGTACTTTACAAAATTCTGTCACATACATCATCTATTTATTCCTTGCCATAAAACCGTGTAGGTTGACAGGAAAGTCGATCATGTGTTCCCATTTTACACATGATAAAACTGAGACTCAGAGAAAGAAGCCAGGTCTCCTGACTCATGATCCTGTGCTTTTCTGTGATAATGCCCCTACTCCTTAAAGCACCAAGAGGCAATAGAAAGGGTCATGGGTCTGAAGTTAGAGAATGTGGGTTCAAATTTTGTTTGTGACCCTCTCTGTGTGACCTTGGGAAAATTATTGAATTTGGGGGCCTCAGTTTCATGATCTACAAAATGAGAGGGTTGGACTAGATGAACCCTGAGGTCCCCTCAAGCTCTAAATCTATGACCCTAACAACACAGAGAATACTTGGTTACAAGTGCTTTGTTCCTTTGGCAGTTTGTCACCCTTTTCCTAACTGCTTTCATCTCCATTAGAGCAAAGGAGGGGATCTTTCAGACAGTAGTCAGACTGTTTACCCAGGAATGCAAACACACCTTTGCTCATGATTATGCCTAAGAATATCAACCTCTTCAAATTAAATCACCACCAACTGTGCTAGCAGCCTGCTGGTCCTAAAATAATAGATATCTCCTTAAGGGCCAAGGATATCTAAACAGGGATTCAGACAGTAATTGATGGCATCTGTACGAAGTCAACCATTCACAGCAATCATCAGTGAGCAAACAGTAAGGAACTATGCCTGTAAAAAAATCAGAGCAGGACCCTGGTGACATAACCCAAGAAGTCAAAAATGAAGCTTTCCTTCCTTAGCTAAAAGTCCTTAAGCTTAAAATCAAGACATACTCAATCACTGCTTCTTTGGACATTTAATTAGTACCTACTATGTGCAAGATACTAGAACTACAAAGACAAAAAAATATTAGCTCCTGACTTCAAAGAGCTTACATTGTACTTGAGAGATAGGGGAGGTGAGACTGGACATGGCCACAGTCAATAGATTTTCATTTATATTCACATAACACCCATTCACATAACCCCCAGTTAGATCCCCAAAGTATCAGATATTTTGTGGATTAGGGTCCTCTTCTAACCATAGTTTATGAGCCCACATCAATGTGTTTTGTTTTGTTTTTACCAATCAACCAGAGAATAAACATAATTGAATCAGGCAAGCAACAATTCAAGTGCCCCAATTACTATGTGCTGGACATTGTACTAAGAACTAGCAATCTAAAGACAAAAGCAAAACAGTCCCTGCCTTCCAAAGAGCCCACTTTCTATCAAAGGAGATAACATATCCATATATACTTTAAATGTAATCATCATAATTATAGTTAACATTGATATAGTGCTTACATTTATATAGTACCCGGCACTGTACTAAGTACTATACAAATATTATCTCATTATCATGATCTTCACAACAACCCTGGGAAGCATATATTATTATCTTCATTTTAGAGATAAGGAAACTGAGGCAAACAGGATTAAGTGACTTGCCCAAGGTCACACAGCTAGTACATGTTAAGTGTCTGAGGCCAGATTTGAACTCAGATCATCCTGCTTCCAGGCTTGGCACTCCATCCACTCCACCACCTTGCTGCCACCAATATACAGACAAATATATACAGAACACATATAGAGCAAATATAAGGTAATATCAAAGAGGAAGGCACCAATCCCCAGCTGCAGGGATCAATAAAAGTCTCCTGCAAGAGAAGGTGTTTGAGCTGAGCCTTGAAGAAAACCAGGAAAGCAAAAATGAGGAGGGAGTGCATTCCAAGCCTGGGGGAGAGGCGATAGGGGACATAGGAGATGGAGTGGCATTGTGAGGAACAGCAAGTCACTATGGCTGCCCTGTAGAGTATTGGGGGAGGGAGGTGGTAGAGAAACAACGTGGTATAGGGTGTGGATAGGAGCTTTGGATTTGGAGTCAGACAGAAGAACAGAATTCAAATCCTACCTCAAATAAGTACATACTGTGTGATCTTAGACAAGTTATAGAGCAGCTGGGGCGGGGGGGGTAGGGGGAGGGTTTGCAGGCAGTGGATAGAGTGCCAAGCCTGGAATCAGGAAGACTCATGTTCCTGAATTCAAATCTGGCCTTAGACACTTACTAGCTGTGTAACCCTGGGCAAGGGTCACTTAATTGTTTGCCTCAGTTTCCTCATCTGTAAAATGAGCTGGAGAGAAATGGCAAACCACTCTAGTATTTTTGCCAAGGAAATTACAAATGGTGACCACCAAGAGTCAGACATGACTGAAAAACAACTGAACAAAAAGACAAGTCACTAAATCTGTAAATTGAGGGGCTTGGACAGCGTAGCCTTTAAGGTCCCTATTAGCCCTATGTTTCTTTGATCAGTCCTTTAGAAGGCAGGCTGGGGTGGGGGGGAAGTGGGGAGTGCGGCTAGATGTTGCAGTGAGTAAGAGCGCTGGCCCAGAGTCGGGAGGACCCAGGCTCGTCCAGCCTCAGATACTTAACACCCACACAAAAATAACTGGCGTGTAACTTTGGGTAAGTTACTTAGCAATTGCTTTAAAAAAAAAAAAAAAGCAAGCTGGGGCCATGTTGTAAGGAATTTAAAATAACAGATTAGTTTACATTTGATCCTAGAGTTAATGTGGAATTGCTAGAGTTTGTTAAGTAGGGGATGACATGTTTTAGGAAAATCACTTTGGCAGCTTAGTGGAAGATGGATTGTAATGCAGATATATTTGAGTCCGGGAGATCAATTAAAAGGCTGCTGCAATAGTTCAGGTGAGAAGTGATAAGACTTGAATTAAGATGGTGGCTATGTAAATGAAGAAAGGGGGATGGATATAAGAGATTTCCCCTTTGAGGGGTAGAAAATGTGAAGATTGAATTGATAAAATTTGGTAACTGATTAGATGATGTGAGGTGAATGAGAGCAAGGACATTGTGAGGTTGTGAACTTGGTTGACTGGAAAGATGATAGTACCCTAAACATTAATAAGAAAATTTGGAAGAGGACAAAGTTTTAGGGAAACAATAAAGAATTATGTTTTTGACATTTGACATTGAGATGTCTCCAAGATAGCCAGTTTGAAATGTTCAAATAGCAGTTGGTGATATGGGACTGGAGCTCAGGAGGGAGAGACTAAGACTGAAAATATGGATCTGGGAGTCATCTGGATAGAGATGATAACTGAACCTATGGGAGCTGATGAGGTAACAAATTTAGAAAATGTAGAGAGAAAAAGGAATAGGACTCAGGAAAAGGCATGGAAGATGTCCACTGTTGGGTGACCCCTAGTGGAGGGTGATCCAAAAACAAGACTCTGGAAGACTCTCTAAAGAGGCTCTTTCTGAAAGACATTAAACAAACAGGAGGAGAACCAGAAGAGAACAATGCCACAGAACTCCAAAGAGAATGGAATTCAGGAGGTTATGAACAGCATCGAAGGCTGCAGAGAGGTCAATACAGATAAGGACTGAGAAAGGGTCGTTAGATTTAGCCACTTCAAAGAGCAAAGTTTCATCTGAGTGGAAGGCAATGAGAAGAGTACAAGTGGAGGCATTAAATACAGGGAACTTTTTTCAAGGACACTAATTTAAAAAGGGAGGAGAGATGTGGAAGAATAACTGTCAAGAATAGTAATCTCTAATAATGTTTTTTTTGTTGTTGTTGTTTTTTTAAGGATGAGGGAGACCTGGCATGCCTGTAAACAGCAACAGAGAATCCACTTGATAGAGAGAGTGAAAATTAGGAGAAGTGAGTAAATCACATCAGGGCAATCTGCTACAGAATACAAGACAGGATGGGATCAAGTGCACATATTTGGCACTGGTGAGAAGGGCCATCTTCAAATCACCATCACAGGCTGGAAGAAAAGAAGAGTTAGTGGGATGCCATGTCAAGGGGTAGGAGACTGTTAAAATATAAGATTCGAGATATAGAACTGGAAGGAATCTCAGAGGCCACCTAATCCAACCCTCTCATTTCACAGATAAGAGAACTGAGGACCAAGGAGGCAGGAACATTTCAACCAGATTTCATCAGTGTGGATACTTCCTATGCTAACTCCAATTACAATCCTTCCAATGAACTGTTATGACCGTCTCCTAGTGCCCAAGGGATCTGCTCAAAATTACCTAGTTATCAAACATTAGAGAGAAGATTTGAATTGAAGTCCTTTGACTCAAGGGTCATTTTTTCTTTCCTGTACTACACTGAGAGGATAGGAAGTGCTACAGAAGGTGTGAGGAGAGGTCTGAAGCAGCCATTATGGTGAATGATATAGTAAATTAACTATCCATAATGGACTTTCTAATTAAATAGCAATAAAAATAAAATAACCATAAAACATTCCCTCAAAGGGAGGGACAGCCTTAGTCTCCCATAAATACATATATAATGTGTGAGAAGAGAACAACCATATAGGAATGATGTGTGGGGCACTGACATGTACATTTGTTTGTGGGAGATGTACTTTTAGGGAATACCTCTGACTATATCCCTTTTAACCCTGAATCAATGCCTCCAAATATATATTAATTTGATAAATTAGTACCTACTAGGTGCTAATATCACCTACTAGATGATAAATGGATTATATTTTTATAATGCTCTCCTTGGATGCTTATATTAACTCTATGTTATGTGACAGTATGATGTAAATGAAAGAGAACAAAGCAGAGGATCAAATGACCTAAGTCTGAATGCTGCCTTTGCTATTTAGGTAGAACTGATGTGACCTTGAGCAAGTTACTTTCCCTCTGGTCTGGAATCAGCAGGAATATTTCGATCAGATTTCATCAATGTGGATGCTCCCTACTTGAACACTAATTACTATACTTTGTCCTAGCAGAAAGTGTTTATGAGCTGTTAGGACCATCCCCTGAGACCCAGACTTCAGAAGATGAGCATCCTAAAGTTTAAATAGGCCAGTCCTTGTACAATATGCAAAGGTCATCACTAAGCCTCTACTCCAAATCTTTCCACCTGGTAGAATCTTCCAGGAGTTTACATTCCATTGGTATCACCTTCAACAACTGATAATTATCTCTAGATCATGAAAAAGCATAGAGTTTGGTGGGGCAGTTAATGAAAAACAGAATGATATAAATGGTAAAAACCCTGGATTGGGACTGAGAAGACCCAAATTTGAATGCCAGCTGTGCTACTAACCAGCTGTGTGACCAGGGGAAGTTATTTAATATCTCCAAACAACAGTTTCTTGATCTATAGATAATGATTCTTAGACTATCTAGTTCACAGGGTGGTTAAAGGAAAGTACCTTGTAAGTACCACAGAGATGTAACCTCTTATTATTGGTGTAACAGTGAAAGAGTTTGCTGTCAAATAGACACAGAAGTTAGTAGAAAGTCACCCACTCAACCTCTCATAAGTCAAAACAAATCATTGGTGACACCTTTAAAAAGGGTGAAAAGTATGGACAATGGAGAAAGATCAAAGACAAGATTTCTAAGTTAAAAAGCACTGAAAAATGTCCTGAATTTCACTGTGGCAGTTTGGGGTTTTATTTCTGCTGCATTGCCATTGCAGTTCAGCTACAGTTGAGTTACTATAAGGAGGTCTCTTAAATTGCCTTGAAGAAAAAATTCAGTAAATGTTCCTTTCTCAAAGTAGGTGTAAGCATGAAGAATCTCTGAATCTGAACCATATGGACTATATTCAAAAATCTATTTAATATCACAAATATTTTCTGAAAATTTCATTCCATAAGAGGTCATTTTAATAGTCCTGTTATTTAGTTAAATGGAACTTTGGCAAGATAATAAAAGCAAAATGTGTTTGTAGAATGATTTCTCATTTAGTTTGTAAAATTTGGCCCAGATTATATTTATTCAATTGACATTTATTAAGTGCCCACAGACTACTGGGGCAGGTTGGACAGAACATAAAAGGTGGTCCACCAATCTTTCCCTCCAAGCTTACAATTTAGTCTACAGAAGACAAAAAATGAGAGAAGACAGAAATGAACGAATTATATATCTACACAGGCAAGCATGGCAACACCCCATCTATCTAGCAATCATTCTTCCAGCAATCTCTGTCATATGAAATCCAGTAATAAACTCTGAAGTAAATTTAAAAGGCCTACTTAAAGAAAATAGCTGTCACAAAGTCCATGTGCTTTATTCTGTAAAACAATGTTCAGCAATAATCTTTTAATTTAAAATTATATATAAAATCAGAGTTATAGACTTGAATTGGGAAGAGATTTTAAAATTCATTTAGACCAGTCCCTGCTCAAATCTCTACAAGATCCCTGAGACTTATCACATGAGAAAAGACCATACGTACAGTAAACTCACTCCTAAGATATCTTATATTAAGGTGACTGACTTAACAAGAAGAATCGCTATGATATGGGAGAAAGGGTAATGGTCCTGAAGCCATGGGACTTAAATTCAAATCCTAGCTCAGATTCTGGTAAGTTATTTAACTTTAGGTCTCAGTTTCCTTGTCTACAAAATAAGAGATTTAGACTAAATGATTTTAAGTTCCCTTACAAATTTAACATTCTGAGTCTACAAGGTTTTCCCAGCAACAATCAATTCTCCTTAGGTGGTAGTTGTAGAGAGAAGATTTGAACGCAAGTCTCAAGGAGAAAGGAGACTAAAAGAGTTAATGACCGATGAATGAACAAGAAGATTCAGTAACTAGAAAACCATGTTGGTCTAGAGCCACTTTAATAAAGAAGCAAACAGCCTTATAAATCTTAATGGAAAGGCTGCTTGGTGTAATGGAATAATCACTGGGTGTGGAACCAAGAAATCTGGATTTGAGTCCCAGCTCTGAGTTGTTAGCTCTGTGACTTTGGGCAAGACTCTTCCTCTCTACGCTTTAGTTTCCCCACCTGTAAAATAAGGATAGCAGCAATTATATTACTTATATCACAGAGTTGCTAGGGATAAAATACTTTAAAGCTCTATGGAAATATGAGCTATTCTTATGACACTCCCTTAGTGTATCACTTGATTACAGCACAGAATGAAAGATGTTCATTATACTGGTCTTGAGTCTTCACTGAAATAGGTTAAGGGGTGTGAGCTTAGTCCTGTGGAGGCACATGAACATCTGAGTATTATGTCTCAGCTCTGAGTAGTAGGCACCAAAATAACATTGATACATATTTAGGTAAAACTTAATTCCAATGGGCATGCATTATTGAAGTATGGATAATTAGGGAGATGTATTATGACAGTCTTCTTACCTATGCTTTTTCTATAAAACAACATATATAGATTTACTTCTACCTTTTAAAGAATTCCTACTATTCCACATATAAGCAATGAAATGTGCTAGGGAGAACAAACGTTAAGTTTTACAATCTGTTAAGCAATGATGAGAGTACTTAATTTGTACTTATGAGTTTGGGGTTTTTTTTATCCTCCCTCTTCTTTCCTGAAGAAAGCTTGCTATTTGAGCCTAAGTTGTTAAAAGTCCCACTTACACAAATATTTTCTTTCTCATGCCTACAGGAAGGTCACTACCTTTCTCTTCCATCCTGGCCTGTAGTAACACCTCGTCACAGCTCCTGACCCCATCTGTTCCAGCCTATTATGAATGTTCTTCAGAGAAATGGAATTAATTACTTCCTTAACACCTCCCTAGTACTCTGTAAGAACTACTGCTCCTAATTACTCCATGGCCAGCTGCCCAAAGATTAGCACCCCTGAGTGTTCTCTACCACAGAGCTCCAAACAGCCCTTCTCAATGTGGCAGCATGAGTAGTCCCTGGAGGTAAGGTGAGCAACTGTGCAGCCTCTATTTGTCTCCTCCAGTCCTCTGTTTCTGAATCCATCTTCTTTGAGCATCTTATAAATATGCAAAGTTAAAACAAGAGAAATATCCATAAGAGGGTCTCTGATTATAAATATCCGTCCATTCATTGAAATATATGAAGTGCCCTCTAGAAATAATAACAAAGATAACATTTCACACATGCACCCAAAGTTACTTTAAAAAAAAATCCTTATCAGCTATCTCATTGTGGCATGAAAGTGACCATGAGTTGTTAAAACCAGTGCCATGAGCTCTGAACATTCCTACCAAAATGGGAAATTTTAGTATAGGTCCAGAAAAAAAAGACTCTCTGCTTTTGACAGGGAAGTCTGATTAATTCACTTTTCACCAGGTTGGTTTCAGGGAAATTATTATTGTTGTTAGTGTTATCCTCACCATCCTCATCCTCATCCTTGTCATCAACAACAACAATTGCCAAATATTTTCTAGAAACCACTAGATGGTCTGTAATCTGTAGCAGTGAAAGAAGGATCTGCACAAATAAAGCAAAATTCTTGATGTTCTGAAAAAGTATATAGTTACAATGGTTTTCCCAGCACTGTAGTCATCTCAATTTATTCTTCAGTAGTTCTTTTACCTTTACAAAGTGACTTTGTTTTATAACAGGTATCCCACTCACTTCTAAAATTATACATTACTTAGGTTCTGCCTGGCTGATACATAAGAAGACCGTTCAGACAGTTATCAGACTTTCCTTACTCATTCCTTTCAATGGGAGACTGCTGACCTCCTTGGCTTCCTTTAAGTCCCAACTCAAATCTCATTGTACTTCCCCAACCTTTCTTAAATCTAATGTCTTCTCTCTGTTAATTATTTCCTAGTTATCCTAGAGATAGCTTGCTTTGTGCATGTTTGTTTACCTGTTGTCTCCCCCATTAGATTGTAAGCTCCTTGAGTGCAGGAACTATCTTGTGCCTCTTTTTGTATCCTCATCGTTTAGCATAATGCCTGGAACATTTTTCAGTCAATTCAGTCATGTCTGATTCTTCATGACCCTATGGACCATACTATCCATGGAGCTTTCTTGACAAAAATACTCGAGTGGTTTACCATTTCCTTCTTTGGTAGAGTACATTAAACAGAAATTAAATGACTTGCCCAGGGTCACATAGCTAGTAAGTGTCTGAAACCAGATTTGGATTCAGGTCTTCTTGACACCAGGCCTAGTATTCTATTCACAGAGCCACCTAGATGCTACTTAGTAGGTGCTTAATAAATATTGATTGTTTAGTTGATTGATTGATTGGGTGTCCCCAGTCCTTGCTCTTAGCTAAGAAATGGATTTTTTTCTCCTCTTCCCCACATAAGGGTCTGCCCCAAATATGGTCATCACCTCCTATTGAGCCTTTCTGAGGCTAAGGAAAGACACTTGCAGCCTTTTCTATGAATTCTTTAAATCGCTATCATGTCCCTAGAAGCTAGTGCCTAGTCCTACAGATAATATTGAAGCTTTAAGCTCCAGAAGGCATGGAAGAATATTGGCAGAAAAGTTGGAAACTTCTGCCACCACTCCTACCAGTGGCAAGAATGTGGGCACTCTTACACATGGGTAGGTGGTACAAGTAAGATTTTCATCTCCATTTCATCAGTTAAGGAACTTAAACACAGGGAGGCACTTGTCCAGGATCACATGGCTAGCAACAGTTGGAAGCTAAGAATTGAACTTCAAGACCAATGCTGTTTCTATCACATCATACTACTGCATTTGCTAGGTGGGAAACAAAGATGAATGAAACCCAGTCTCTGACCTCAGGGAATTTATGATCTGTCAAGGGAGCTTAGATTATTCCTCAAAACTACAGGACTATCAAATTCTTCTGATATGAAGCCCATCTCTTTTACTTATTCCTGACCACAAATTGTGGAGGTTTCTCTTCTTCCTTCCTTCCACTGCCATGTGGCTATGGGTTATAAGTCTTCATTTGTTTCATGCTCTGATTATCTGGAGTATAGAGTGTGTTCAGGGAAGACTAGTACCTGGGGTGTGAGGGTTGCCAAGTCCTGTTCAGGGCTGCTTTTCACCTTTGGGGTGTTTCACTAACTCTCACCTATGGCTCCAAGGAGCTGGAACATGCCCAGTGTCCACACCCCAAGTATTGTATATTATATTGTATTGTATATAAGTATTTCAGCAGACTGGCTAAACCAGGTTGAGGGTAACTGAGGGGTCTCAAACCTGTTGGTGAGTTAAGGGGGGGTGTCTGCCTCTAAGTATGTGAAGACTTCCCCTGGTGGAATGGGCAGATGAGAACAATTTGTTCTAACAGCCATGAAGGCAGCTGAAGCAGGTTCTATAGAGTACATAGAGCTTGGGTAGACCTCAAAGATGCCAATGTCATCCACTGCATCTTGAGTCATCACCAGTCATCTTGACTCAGTCCTGCCACTAGACTACAATGACTCTGGAGGAGAGAGTGAGGTCAATGACTTTGTGCAACTCTACCTCACTTAAGTCCAATTCACCCAAGAATCAAAAAAAAAAAATCACCCATACCATTTTGTCATCTTTATGTGGACTATTTATGTCCGACCTGTCACAGAACATTCCTGGCTCATATTGCTCCGATCAGCCACATAGTGTGTCCAACTATTACTTGACTCTAGCATAATGATGTCATTTTGGTCCTCTTTGAGAATGAAGGACAACAACCAACTGTGATTATCTTAGCTAGGACTTAATCAAGTACTGTCCTTCTCTTGATCTAATAGAGTTGTTTGGAGCTATCTTTCAAGTTCAGAACAGAAAAATGTCTGTCTCTTTGTGACTCAAATGAAAGAAAAACTCAGACCACAACAAAATTATTTTTTAAAAAATACTACTAACTAAATTAACAGATTTAATGCTATACCAATTAAATGAAAGTAACTCCTGGTGTCTGAGAGGCAAAATCACAAAGACCTTGGAAGACCTTCTATGCCTAAAAGAATCCCAGAGTGACAGAGATGTTAGATTTTCCTAGGATGATAGAAAACCCTTGGGTTAGAGTATTGGAGGCATTCAGAGAAACTCAAAATTTGTTCAGGGGTGCAGCTGGCTTTAAGGAAGGAACTTCCGCTCAAGTTTAGGAAACCAAGAGAAGAGAAAAATGTGAGATGCAAATGAGAAGCAATCAGACAAATGCACAAACCAGAGGGAGAGGAGAGAAGACAAAGCAATAATGTGCTAAATACTGGTCTCTCTGACACCAGGTCAAATAAACTATTGTGGCTGTTAGGGCAGCTTGGTAGAGCATAGGTTAGTCAACAGTTCCTTTCCTCTGTTTTCTCAGTGTTTTAATCCAGGGTTTAAATCTCAATCCTTTTATTGATCAAAATCCTCTCAAACTAACTGGGAGAAAAGGAGAAAAAGGTGACACTGGCTATGTGTTCCTTTGCAGCCTTTGATACTTTGTTTAAATAGGTTTCCCCCACTCTCCCACCCCTGCATCTTGTTACTTGACACTGCTATTACATTACATGGCTATTAATAACAATTGTAGCTAAGCCTCTATATTAGAAGTTTGAGATTGAGACAGGAGAAACTAGTCCATGAAGGAAGACATTTCCCTGGTGTACTCCATTGTGAGGGCCAAGCCAGTTAGAAATTTCCAAATTTTTGTAATTTGGGAAGGGACATAAGTTTCATTCACTGTCATTCACCTCATTGAATTGAGGCATTGCCTTGATCCAAGTTCTGAAATCTTTCAAGGCTGTTTGCTTTTTCATTACTGTAATCATTGTGTAAATCATTTTTCTGGTTCTGCTCACTATAATCTATATTAGGTTATATAACTCCTCCCAAGTTTTCCTGAATTCTTCATGTCATTTTGGGGAGGACAATAGTATTCTATGGCATTAACATACCATAATATGTTTCACTTTGTCTGTCCTTTAAAGTTCATTTCCAGTGCCTTAAGCTCAAGCTTCCAGGAAGCTCACTGAGTTCCCTCACTGGTAACCATCTTCCTCCTCAGATTTCACTTAGCCCTTTGTTCTCCCCCCATCCCCGAATGCCTTTTACCATTATGAGATCGTATATTCTAGCTATCTGTGAGGTATCACCTTACTAGTTCCTAGAGGACACAACGATGTTTTAACTGAACTTTGTATCTCTCTTAGTCTCAGGTGCATATAGAAGATTATTAAATAATAAGTGCTTATTGGTTTGATATGATATAATTAGGCAGCTAGGTGGCACAGTAAATAGAGTGCCAGGCCTAGAGTCAGAAAAACTAAACTTCCCAAATATAAATCTGGCCTCAGACATTTAATAACTATGTGACCCTGAGCAAGTCACGTAACATTGTTTGCCTCAGTTTCCTCATCTGTAAAATGAAATGAAGAAGGAAATGGCAAGCCACTCCAGTAATGCCAAATAGCATCACAAAGAGTCAAACACAACTAAAACAACTGAACAACAACAAAAACAATGAGGCATCTGTGTTACAGTGGAAAGAGTAATAGGTTTGGAATTAGAAGACAAAGTTTTCACAAGGAAGAATTGGTAAACTTCCATCTGGTGGCCAACAACAAGGATTGAAACATCCCAGAGACATTATTTTAATAATTTTTTTTCAGTTAAAAAGTATTTCTTTTCTCTCCCTCCTCCCCTCCTATTGGAAAAAGAAAAGAAAAGAAAAAATTAAATTCTTACAATAAATATTCATAAGTAAAATAAATCCCTTCACTGATTGTGATAAAAACAAAGGTATATTATATTCTACACCTTGACTCCAACCCCTTTCTGTCAGGAGAAGAGCAGATCATTATCAGTCTTCTAGAATTGTAACTGATCATTGTATTGATCACAGAACTTAAATCTTTCAAAGTTATTTGTCTTTATAATGTTGTTCTCATATAAATTGTGCTCCTGGTTCTACTGACTTCATTGGGCATCAGTTGTAGAGGTCTTTTCAAGTCTCTCTGAAACCATCTTTCATCATTTCTTATGGCATGATAGCATTTGATCATAATTCATATACCATAATTTCTTCAGTCATTCTCCAACTGATGGACACCCCCCTAATTTTCAAATTCTTTACCACTGTGAAAAAATGCTATAAATATTTTTGTATGTATGTATGGTCCTTTTCCTATTTCTTCTACCTCATATATATATATATATATATATACCTAGTAGTGATTTTACTGTGACCCACTATATATATATAGTTTAGTGATTTTAGAGGAACATGGTTCCAAATTCCTTTTCAGATTTCCTGGGCCAATTCACAGCTCCACCAAGTGTACTAATATGCCTAGAGACTTCATTCCAGACTTGAATAGTGCCATCTGTCCTGATTAGCTCCAATAACCTCAAGATCTGGAGCCCCAGATTTGGCCCCCAAAGGCTCTCCTCCAATCCTCTTCAGTCCCTCCAATCCTCTTCAGTCCCTCCACTTCCAAGTTCTACCTCTCAGTTCTACTCCCCTCCTCAACCTCACCTCAACCCTAGCAACCTATGTGGTAGTATCTTTAGGATCACCTAAAAAAACCTTTTCAATATTGTAAAGCCAAATCGTGAGCAGCTCTCCTGAGGCCTGCTGCTGTGAATAACTTTAAGAATCTAATCACATGATACAGTGAGCTCTCTATTTATTGAGCAATAAACTAAAGCAAAACATTCAAGAAACTAAATCACAATATTCACAACAATATAATAACAACTTATTACTAAAGTGGCCACATAGTCTTAAACAAAACATATCATTCAGTAAGTCACAATCTCATCAGCCAATACAAAGTACCCAAGTAAAGACTTCTTTCATCTTGACTCCATGCTGACTTCCAATCATCCTTAAGAGGTAATCATCCTTAAGTCAATCATACTTATGGGGTGGCAGAAAGTACAAACATTATCTACCCCTAGGTCACAGTAAGTCACAATCTCATCAGTTAATACAGAATACCCAAGTAAAATCTTCTTTCAACTTGACTTGAGGCTGGCTTCCAAATCCCTTGGCTCCTCTTCCATGGACCAACAGCTCCCACCTCTTGCCTGGATTCACCAGAGTCTTACCTGGATTCACAGGTAGGCAACTCTCCATTCCTGTTCTATATCTCAGCTTTCTTGGACTGCTCCACTCCAAACCCTTCACAGTTTCTGTTTCTAAGAAGAAAAAGCTTAATAGAGCTACAACAATATTTATACACATTACCAGCACTATCATCTCAATTCACCTTCTGTCTGACAGTAACACAAATCAACAAACAAGGTTTCTGTCTGAGAAATAAAACACAAATCAACAGTAAAGTCCTCTTTTAGGACTTCTATAACAATAGTAAAGTCCTCTTTCAACAAAGTGCTTCTTTCTGACAAAGTAACACAGACAGAACAACAGCAGTAAAGTACTACTTTACTTGCCATTACAAATATCTAATCAATAAAAGTTATCAACCATAGTTACAGGATGTTAGTCTTTGAGTTAGAATACTAAGATGTAGCAGGGAAAAAACCACCAAATTGAAATCACAGAACCTGGATTTGGATCCCCTGACTCTACTATTTGTGATCTCAGTCAAGTCCCTATGTGGCTCTATGGGTCTCAGTTTTCTTATCTGAAAAATTAAGGAGTTGGACTAGATAATTTCTAAGGCCTCTTCTAGATCTCAATCCTATGATCTATGACCTCCTGATAGAGTTGTTCACTCAGTTGCTATGATTTTGAGCAAGACACTTAATTACTCTACCTCTTATATTTCATTTTTCAAATGGGGATAATAATACCTGCTTTGCAGAATTGTCATAGGACTCAAATGAGATAATATACTGAAGTACCTTGTAAATTACAAAATGTTAGATAAATATGAACAATGATTGGTGATGGTGATGGTGATGGTGATGATATTAGAATTAACAATATCTGACTAGCTATGAGGGGTGGTAGAGGTGGTCATAGGATCATAGAACTAGAACTATAAGAGACCTGAGAGGCCATCAAGTTCAGTGCCCTTATTTTATAAATGAGGAAATTGGGGTCAACGGTAGTTAAATGGCTTGCACAAGATCACACAGGTAATAAGAGTCTGCCTCAAATTTCTCCCCACTCCAGTCTGTCTTCCACTTAATTTTCAAATTTATCTTCCTAAATCCTAAAATTCCTATTTCCCCCACACCCCAGCTACTCAATAAACTTCAGTGGCTCCCTTTCACCTTCAGGATCAAATGTAAAATCCTCTGTTGCAGGTTCAAAGTCCTTCATAATCTAACCCCTTCCTACCTTTTTAGTCTTCTTGTACTTTACTCCACCATCCCAACCCTCACTCACTGATTCAGTGACCTTGGCCTCCTTGCTGTTCCTCAGACAAGACATTCTGTGCATTTTTACTGGCTCTCCTCATGCCTGAGACTCTCTCCCTCCTCTCTCCCTCACTCTCTCCTAACTTCTTTCAAGTCCCAGCTAAAATCCCACCCTCTATGAGAAGTTCTTCCTGATCCCCTTTTTCTAGTTCCTTCCCTCTGTTGATTATCTCCAATTTACTCTGAACATATTTGGTTTGTACTTAGTTGTCTTTCCCCCATTAGACTATGTATGAGCTCCTTAAGATCAGGGACTGATTTTTGCCATTCTTTGTATCCTTATCACCTAGCAAGGTGCCTAGTACATAGAGGATAATTAAGAAATGCTTTGTTGACTGAGTGAGGTGGGATTTGAACACAGTGTTATTCACTCCAAGTCCAATGCATCATTCTGTGATGCATGAGAAGAATGAATCATAGGTGACTCTAAGGATTCGAAAGCTAGGTCACTGAGAAACTAGTGGTAACATTAAAACTGAAAGACAAATGATAGAAATTGTTGTTTAGGGAAGTCAAATATAAGCAGAAGCTGTCCTACTTTTATCTTAATTTCCTTATAAATTGAAAGCTCTCTTTATAACTAATTGGGGATTTGCTGATAGAAAAAAATTTTAAAGTACTTACACAAGTTTAGAATAATTAGACTCTTGGGAATGGAAAAATAAAAGATTTAGTATTCCCTTTAACTTTTAAAAGCTGTCTACAAATGACCATGAGCAACAGGAAACTGAACATATGTGATGAAGTTAATGTTGTAATCAATAAAAGTTATCAAATCAATCTGATACAGATTAATGATATGAATAACAGTCTTGTGTATAACATCCATAAGTATTAAGCAATTCTTACAAATTACTCTAATTAATGTCACTTTAATATATCCATTGAGAGGTATTATAGTATAGGGCAGAGAGGACTGGACTCAGAATCAGCAAGACCTGATGCATATAGATTGTATGATCATGGCCAAGTCATTTTACCATTTCAATGCCCTAAACTAGTCCTCTAATTGTTTGTTGTAGGACAGTTGCCAAGTTACATTGATAAAGTTTCCTCATCAAGACTACCCTCCACCAATAAAATCACAGGTCCAGAAAAAGTTTCCTTAAACTATGAATTGCAATCAAGTTTTCATTTTTTCTTCTCATTTTTAATTTTCAGTTATCCATAAACAACAATAATGTAGAGATTCTCCCATTTTATCAGGTACTTTTATCATCATACACATTCTAAAAGACAATGGATCCAAGTTCCATTCCTAACAGAGTTTCTTATAGCTCTATCCCATCTATCTTGCCCATTATGGTATTTGGCCAAAGTTCTATATGCTTCCTCCATTTTTCTTTAGTCTTTTCCCAATTTTGTCCATTACCTGAGAGGTCTGAATCACAAGACAGTTTAATCAAGAACTCAAGGAATTAAACTTGCCCAAAGTCACACAGATTGCCAATGGAGGGGCCAGGATTAAAATCCATATCTCCTGACTCCCAAACCCTTTCTACTGTACCAAAATCTCAAGCACTACTAACTTAATCTGCCTCTATATTTCTCTAATTCCCAAACTATGAATTTAAAATCTAACACTCATCTTCTGAGACATTCCAGACTTTGCTTGTTCTGTGCTCCAGAACAACAGAGCATCTATAATGTGTAATCCACCACTTTGCCTTCACCCCTTTTTCCATGTGTGGGAGAGCCTTTGATTTGCTTCCTAGTGAAGATTTTATCTAGTCTTGTGTCTCATCCCTCCTTGCTCCAATGGTGGTACTTGAGGTTTCCTTGCAGGGTCAGTACAGAACAAAGATCCTCTGTCCTTGTTCTCTTTGTGACTCAAATTGAAAAGAAAGTCAGAAGAATGGAATCATACATTGAGTACCAACCTCTAGCACCATCTTGATTTCAATGAAAGAGAATTTACTATAGCTATCATAGCAACCATGCTCTTATGGTCACTTACTTGCACAAGCTTTTGATTTCCCCTTTCAGATGAATGAATCTTTGGCATTGAATTGGGTTGTTCATTAACTTCAGGTTATTTTTAGAAATTTTAGAAATTTGCCAGAGTCTGACAGAAATTGTTTTGGACACAATTTGTTTCATCAAGGTTGGCATTCTTCTTGAAGATTTTAAATATATTTTGAACATAAAATGATGGTTTTGAAGTATAGTTGCCCAATGGTTTGAAAGAGAAGACTCAGGAAAAAAACAATTTCACTTTGAGGACTCTTTTAATTGGCAGGGTTTTGTTGCATGGTTTTTCCTTTGTTCTCAAAGAGGACCATGACATCAGGAAGTTGATACCTTGACTTGCAAGTGAATTGGATTTTAGTGAGGTAGGGCTGTGCAAAGATACCAGCCTCACTTTCTTTTCCTGAGCCATCTGGGTCCAGTAGCCAGATAATGACCAGGACAAATGGAGATGGCCCAGCAATTGGCAGGGAAATTCTGCAGAAACAAAAGAGGGTTAATTTGAAAAAGACCAAGTAGAAATGACCTTCCTTCCTTAGCTACTTGAAATTCTGGAAAAGTCAGGTAAATCTGAAATGACTTTCTTTGACATACTAAAAGAAGCAGAAGCATTATGCCTTCATTTAAGAGACTATCTCAGGAGGCTTAAGAATGGTCACTACTTAGGCTACAGAATTATTAGCACTCATGCCTTATCAAGAAGGGGTCAACAGATTGGACCTTTATCTATAATAATATATGGAGAGTGTGCTTCTATCTCCTGTGTCCTATCTTGATACAGGAGCCACTTTCTTTATCTGATTATGTACATATCCTGTTCTACAATTCACTTCTATTTTCTATTGTATTTTGTACATATATGGTGAGACTGACCCCTGATCAACTGATGAGTTTTGAAGAAGTTCCTCCCTCAATTTGTCCCTTCTTCATTCCAAGTTTCACACCCTTTACAATTTACAAATAGGTCAGTCAATATATAAGCTACTCAAAGCAATTCTTACAAATTACTCCAATTAATATCACTTTAATATAGTCATTGAGAGGTATCATAGTTTAGGGATGAGAGTATGTATCTCAGAATCAGCAAGACCTAGGTTTGATTGTATGATCTTAGTCAAGTCATTTTACCATTTTAATGCCCTAGACCAGTTCTCTCATACTATAAGTTGTAGAATAGTTGCTTATACCCTTTATAAGCTGAAAAATTATCTATTCAAAACCTAAAAGGGATATTCCCTTTGTAAACTACAAATTCAACTGCCTTAGCAATTCCTTATATCCTTTGGTGACACAGTGACTAGAGTACTGGACCTGAAGTCAAGAAGTTGCTGTTGTTGTCATTTCAGTCTTGTCTGACTTTGTGACCCCATTTGGGTTGTTTTTGGTGAAGATACTATAGTGGTTTGCCATTTCCTTCTCTGCTGATTTTTTACAAATGGGGAAACTGAGGTAAATAGGGATAAGTGACTTGCCTTGGGTCACACAGTTAGTAAGTGTCTGAGGCTGGATTTGAATCCCTGAAGATAAATATTCCTGATTCCAAGTCAAGTACTCTATTGACTGCTTCATCTACCTGCCCACAAGTCAAGAAGACCTGAGTTCAAATATAACTTCAGACACTTCCTACTTGTGTGACCTCAGATAAGCCACTTAATCAGTGCTGCCTCAGTTTCATCATCTCTAAATAATAACAGCACCTACCTCCCAAAGTTATTATAAAAAAAATTAGATAATATTTATAAAGCACTTTGCAAGCCTTAAATCACTATATAAATTCTATCTATTATTTTATTGTTATTAATTGGGTGGCTCTCTTAAGAAAGAGTCCCCTGATCCACCCCCCTTAATATACATAATTCCCTTCTATATCTTATTATGTCTCTATATATGCACATCCTGGGGTGGTTTATTGTTTTGTTGTTATTGTTGTTTGGTTGTTTGGTTTGTACAACTGTCATCCATTAATCAGCCTATGTGACCACATGTGTTCAATCACAGATGTCTTGCTGTTTTCATAGCTGTGATGCCTCCTGAGTCACATAGAGTCCATTGCGGGGTGAAACTTGCCTAAAGAGGAGCTTGCTTTGGGGGAGGCTTGCTTTCAGGAAGGCTTTCACATCTTTTGATACTGAGCTAATTAGGCACTGAGCCACATGGGTTGTGATGCCTTCTGGCTCTGAACCTATTAGTTGAAAACTTTGTATACTGGAAGGTTGGTATTTTATTTTAGGGGTTTGCTTATAACAAGTACCTTTTGATCCCCTGGATGGGACTCTAAGTAGCCATTTGTTGAAGCCTCCCCCACCTAGATTTGTGCTCTCCTGATCCAGTGGTGTATGTAGGTGGTTGCATTACTTTGTTCAGACAGTAGGAGCCCTGTCTGTTAAATCTCTATGTTAATTTCTCTGCTTGTATTTTCCACTTATCTGCAATTAAAGTAAGATTGTTGACCTCTTTAAAAGTTGTCTTTCCTTTAGCAAAAAACCTGTGCTAGCAGCCCACCCTGTGTGCTAGTGTGCTTGCTAATACAACAGCCTAGTGATCCAGTTTTAGGGAAAGGGTCTTAGCAAACCTAGATATTTCAACATCAGTCCTGAAAGCCCATGGAAGTGGGGTGGGCAAAATATGAATGGTGGTGAAGTGAGGAGGCATGCTAGAAGGTTCCAAAGGTCTGGGAGAAGGCAAAGGCCTCAAGGAATGATAGCTGCTAGGTGACAGTCATAGTCCAAAATATGGGAATAAGAATTCTACAAATGACTCCATTGGTCTGCCAGCATTATATCAACAGTTTGGCATCAGTAATTTGATCCAGGATGGTTTAGTGGAAAGAGCCTTAGACAACAGAATGAGACAAAAGGTTTAGCCAGGCTCTGAGTTTATCTTATATTTACTGATTTACAAATATGTGTTCTGTCCTGTAAGCTCCCTGAGGAGAGTGGATGTTTTTGCTTTTTCTTTGCATCCCCAGAATAGTGCCAGGCACATAGTAAGCTCTTGATAAATACTTGTTGATTGCTTGATTATCAGCTCTGTGACCATTGTCAAATCATTTAACTTCTAGGAACTTGGGTTTCCTTATCTGTAAAATGGACACCTTAATCTTTGAGCTGTCTACCTCACAAGCCTGTTGTGAGAATCAAATGAGCTCATGGAGATGAAAGGGCTTTGATGGGTATAACTAATAACAATAAAAATAATAACAGCTTACATTTCTGCAGTACTTCAGGGTTTACAAAGTATTTTCGTCACAATAGCTCTGTGAGGTAGGCAGTAAGGCATGAGAGGAATGTAAGGTATCATTATTATAATTACAAGGAAGCCAAAGCATATTGGAGTGACACCTGGTGGGTGTAAATAGGCCACAGTGTATAACCAACAATAAATGGAGCAGGAGTGTTGCAAGAGACATTATCAAGAATACATATGACCCCCAAAAAGAGGTGGTCTGGGCCTGTACTGAGAGTGAGGGATAACAAATAAATGATTGGCCTGAGTATTCCACTGGTTCCCATGAAATAGAAGAATCCCAAAAGGCCTCCAGTCCATTCTGGAGATCTTATATGAAGGATTTCTGAGTGATCATAAACAAGAATCCCACAGAATCAGAAGGTGTGCAGGGCTTGCCATCTCTGGCAGAAGTGGGGTAGGGTACCTATATGAATGAGATCATGGATTAGAGGCTCTTACATATAAATTTAGAGCTGGAAGGAGTAGTAGGGAGCATCTCCTCCATTCCCATTCATTTTACATATGTGAAAACTGAAACCCACAGACATTAAGAGACTAGGGCTAGGAGCAGCTAGGTGGCGCAGTGAGTAGAGTGCCGGCCCTGGAGTCAGAAGGACCTAAGTTCGGACCCGGCCTCAGACACTTAATGCACACACAAAACAAAAACCTAGCTTTGTGACCTTGGGCAAGTTACTTAACCCCAATTGCCCTCCAAAAAGCAAAAAAAAAAAAGAGAGAGAGAGAGAGAGAGAGAGAGAGAGAGAGAGAGAGAGAGAGAGAGAGAGACTAGGCCAAGATCATACAGATAGGGAAAAGTAGGAATCTCTCAAAATATCAAGTATAATTGCTAATTATAATAGTAACCATATTGTAACAATAGTTTATTTGTGTGTATGGCACACACACACACACACACACACACACACACACACACACACACACACACCTGTTTTTCAACCTCATTTATAGAGGAGATGGATAAAAAAGGTTGGAAAGACAGCAGGGCATCAAATAACTAATCCTTTCCAGGAGGACTTATTGCAGAATGCTCCAGATGGCAGGAAATGTTGTTAGAGAGCAATGATCTTCTTTTTTAATGCCAACACATCTGTAAAATAAGGAGGTTGGATTAGTTGATTCCCAAGGTCTTTTCTCACTCTAAAGTTCTATAAATCACTAAGTCTTTGCTTTTACACTGTGAATCACTACGCTATTAGAGTCCAATGACATTAACAAGGACCTGCTATTGCCTCTAAATAAGCCTCTATTCTTCCTCACCAAAATTTTTATTAACAAATATTCCAGGGAGAAGGGAACCAACAGCAAATTACTCTGACTCTGTGGCTCCTATGTACCATAAGCTGCCTGTGGGAAAGTAAGTGAAGAGCAACTTAAACCCATTATCTTTGACTAAAAATCCAACTGATCATTTCTTTTGAGACTGAGAATTCCAAATCAGTGTGTAAGCTTTTTTTGGTTTTTGGACTAAAAACATCAAGAATAAGGATTTGGGGTCTTCCTTGGAATAAAGGCAAATATTCTTTAATCCCATGGCATAACTGAAGGTCCTATTGTTAACAAATGACCCCCAAGCCCATAAAGGGACCTAAAATGAAATCGAGTTTGATCACCAATTAAAATCAGTTATCTCATAAAAAAGACTTGTAGTGGAGAGAAAATAGTACAAGGGGCAAGGGAGGGAGGAGAGAGTTCTTCAGTTGTTCAAAGGGGAATGGAAAAGGCGTGAGATATTATAATTTCCAGAGGCTTTGGGGTGGAGATCAGGAATTAAGGGAGAGGACATCTGTAGACACAGTAAGTCAGACAATAGGTTGTTTAGAAAGCCCTGAACAAGATCTTGAGTCTGTAGCTTCTGCTCGATTGCCCTTGAGCTGATCAAGGCTGTTACTGTGGTTTCTGGCAGCTACAGGCATCTCCAAATTCAGCTACAGTTCACTCAGAAAGGATCACTGGGATGTCAAGCAGCTCTGAGCCTCAGAAGCCTTCTAAGTGTCTGGTTGCTGTGTAACTACATTGTCCTGCTCTCCTGTGAAGAAGGGAAGTTTTAACATATAATCATTATAGAGCCCATATCCACACACCCCAGAGCCTTTATGACTCTTTGTGCCCAGCAAAATGTTACTTACATTTTCAAAATGACTGAGTAATTAGAATATATAGATCTAAATCCAAGTTCCAAGGAATAGAGCTAAACTTGAAATATAGACAAAGTTACAAATTGTCCATAGAATGTGATTTGAAGCATTACCACAAAGTCCCCTTATTTCCAGACATCTCCCCCATTAGCCTTCCAGGGTCCTGAAACTATGCTATGCAAGAGTCATTTCTTTAAAAAAAGAAAAAAAAGAGTCATTTCTTTGTTTCTGTATTCCATAAGGCATTTTAATCCCAAAGTCATGGGATCAGAAATCTGAAAGTGAGTGGAGTTACAGAGAGCAGCTGTAGTAGTAGTAGCAGCAGTAGCAGTAATAGTAACAATAGGAGTAATAGTACTGGTAGACATTGTCATCATTGTAACAGGGTAGTTATGGGGCATCTATGTAGCACAATGGATAGAGTGCCCGGTTTGCAGTCAGGAAGACCAGAGTTCAAACCCGGATCAGACCCTTACTAGCTGCGTGATCCTGGGTAAGTTACTTAACCTCTGTCTGCCTCAGTTTCCTCAACTGTAAAATGAGGATGATAACAGCACTTACCTTACAGGGGTGTTGTGAGGGTCAAATGAGAAAGTATTTGTAAAGGGTTTAGCACAAGGTCTAGTATATATGCTGGATGATCACTTAGCAGAAGAGGAAAAGGGGGCTGGTTCCCCCTAGATAAAACAAACAGAAAATTTAAGGCCCCAGGTGGTTGAGGCAGTAATCCCAATTGAATAAAAGTGTCAGAAAAACTCACACCTAAGTCATCTGACTCCAAAGCCCATTTTCTATTGGCTTTGACATTCTGCCTCTGACCTTCTATGTAATAAGAGCTTAATATCTGTCCAAATGGATCTTGGATTAACATACAGATGTTTCATATTGTCCCGTGCATGAATGTTTCCAAAGGTTACATCCTTTTCTGATCCATCCTCAAGCACCCTATAAAGAAGACAAATCAGGTCTTTGTATATCCACTTTACAAATGAGGGCATTGAAGCCCAGAAAGTGAGCGTCTTATCCAGGTTTATTCTTCTAGAAAGTGGCAGAAATTTATACCAAAATAGAATTCACTGCCTCACAAGCATTCCTGTCCCTGGAAGGCTCAAAGTAAACAGCTGATGACCATCATTTGGGATTGTGAAGAGTGTCTTCCTGCTCAGGTATATAGGCACATACTGAGGTCCCTCCCAACTCTGAGACAATGGATCCCATGACTTCCAAACTGATGTTCTTTCTACTGAATGTTACTTTTCACTACCACAAGGAAAGGATGTACCAACATGTAATATTATTTGACATTCCTTTTTTTTAATGTTGAGTTCCAAATTTTCTCCCTCTACCTGTCCCTCCCTGACCCATTGAAAAGGCAAGAAATGTGACATCAATTATACATCTGAAGTCATGTAAAATACAATTCATTTACTTATTTTTAACATTCATTTTTTTAAAAGTGAACAGGACCTCAAAGTCCCTGCATCCAACCCAACCTCATTTTACAAATGAAAGATCCAGAGAGATTAAGTAATTTGTCCAGAGTCATATGAGCAGGAAATATCAAATTCCCCATTTTAAACATAAGTACTTCTAGTTGGGTTAGCTCTCCAAGCTCTTATTAATGATTAGCTTCTTTGATAGTTCTAGGACTGCTAGCATGATTTTATAGGTTCTCCCTTTACCAATATAGATCTTAATCCCCAGACATATCTCAGTAAAGAAGTCTTATACAAGAGGTGTAAAATATATCCTCAAAAATATATCCTTCCATGCAGAGGAAGACAGAGGAAGAGTTGGGCCAGGCATGAAGGGATAACAGAATGCCCCATTCATACACATGAAACAACAGATGACCCAAAGAAGACTTCCACCTGATCTGGTAGGTCCTCTTTGGAAGATTTATGGAAGGACATAGAAAAGAATCATACAGGATTAGAAGCTATGGAAAGGTGGCAACCTATACTTTGGAGTATATACTATACTATAATAAAACTATTCATATTGATGAAATCAAAGGGGTAAGGGAAAGATTCCAGATGGGCAGGTCCACTGATGAGAATGTACAAGTGGATATGAAAATGGGGAGCTTGAAGTAAACAAAAGAACTCTGGAGTCCTGCCTTATGGTATGGGAGAGGGGAAAAGGACACATAAAAAGAACGAGTGAAAGAACACTAGGGACAAACTTAGCTTACTTCACAATTTGGATAATATTTGTGTCCCCCACCCTGTGGCCTAGGAGCTCTTTACAAAAGACTATGAATTCACAATGGGGGCCTAACCCCAAAGTTCTCTTTGACTTATTATTGACTCCACTTTCTAAGATTCCTCTAGGAAACTCTAAAACAAAATTTAGGCATGTTTTATGTGTACAGTTTCCCCAAATATAGATAATACATTCCTCCCTCAAAAGTACTCATTATAAAATATGGGTATTGGATACAGGATAGCTTTTAAAATTTTATTTAGTTTATCTTCCACCATAGAAACTCTATAAGATACAAGAGGACACAGGAATGCATGAACATTTATGAATAGAAACATAGGCCTGAAATAGGCCATTATACTACAACTAGCCCATTGTACTTATCCCCAAAGTTAAAGAATCTGCTGAAAAGAATTTTTACATTCACCCAGATCTACACTGTGTAAGCAACTCATAGCTTATCAAATAATGCCGGCAAGGTTCAGTTCCCCTGGCCTCTAATTATATAGCTGGGTAATTTTGGCAGTGATTCTGTTCTCCAAGGCCTGTGCTCTGAAAAGGAAACAGTTAAGATAGTCAATCTGGAACTTGATGGCCAAGAACCTTCACTCTTTGCTGAGTAAAAAATGTAAAAAAGTAAAAATGTCTTTCCCTGCCATGTACTTCTGCAATCAGATAGTTATTTAACATTTATTAAGCGTGGACTGTGTGTTAGCCACTGTGATAAGGGCTGGAGACACTATGAAAGGCAAAATACAAGTCTTGCCCTCAAGAAGCTCACAATCTAACAGGGGCAAACAATACATAATAGGACCTAAAGGGGGTGGAATCTCTGTGGTGTGAAGTACAGTACAGAGACATGAAGTACAAAGGAGTGAATCTGAGTGGGAAATGAAGAAATGGCTGGCCTGGACACCTTCCTTAAATGGAGAACCAGGAATGTGCTCTCTACTCTTTACCCTCTTATAGTTCACAAAGCTCACTCACAGAGAGGGAAGGTTCTTCTGATAAAAATCCATTTCTCCTTATTCTGAACTGCCTCTCATCTTCAAGTCAGCTCAATTACTGAAGACCAATCAGAAGAACTGCCTGGGTTCTTTCAGCAAAGAATTAAGGCTCTCGAAGGTCTGTGCACACCAACTTGACTAGTTTTTCCTTTAAGAATACTGATACATTCATGAAGACTTGGCTGGCTCAAAGGACTCAGGACTCAAACTGTTTCATTTTGGATTAGGATGAGTAAAGCAAGCAACTGAATTAACTAAAGGTATTCTCAATTCCTCTCCTTGATGAATATCCTGCTATTAGTCGACAGTATTGTAAAATTTACTTACCCCATGTGCTTGTTATAAGGAAAGTTCTTAATAAATCTTAAAGCCTGAGAGAAATATTATTATTATCTATATAGCAATTTAGAACTACCCTTTAATATTCATTCTCAAAGCTATATTTATCTTCACTCCCACTCCACTGCTGTCCACCTATATACCCATGTATGTTATACTCAACCTTAAACAGGGATAATATCCCCTTCTAAGAGTTGATGAATTGGCAGTATTTACTTACCCTTGGTGCTTCTTATAAATCCCATTAAGTTCTTTATAAATCAATAATAAATAACATAAATTAAATTAAAATAAATTAAGTTGATTGGGAGACAACAAATTGATTAGAGTTTCTTCCAATCACCCCACTACATATTCAAAATGAACTTACCAGTTGTGTTGTCAAAATAAGTAAGATACTTGCTCTCCCACAATCCATATAAACACTCCAGACATTTGTTTCCTAAAGGAAAAAAGTGTACAATAATTATTTTTAAAATAAAAAAATATGGAGCAGCAGAGGAATAAGTATTAGAATAATTATTATGGGGGCGGCTAGGTGGCGCAGTGAATAGAGCGCCGGCCCTGGAATCAGAAGGACCTGAGTTCGGAGCCGGCCTCCGACACTTAATCCGCACAAACAAAAACCTAGCCGTGTAACCTTGGGCAAGTTACTTAACCCCAATTGCCCTAAAGGGGCGGCTATGTGGCGCAGTGAGTAAGAGTGCCGGCCTCGGAGTTTGGATGACCCGAGATCAGATCCGGCCTCCGAAAATGAGCACCCACGCATAAATCAAATGACTAGCCGTGTAACCTTGAGCAAGTTACTTAACCCCAATTGCTTTTAAAAAAAAAAAAAAAAAAAAAAAAGAATAATTATTATGGGATGTGGATCAGACCTATGATTTCATTAACATGAGGAGCTCCCAGGTAAGGAAACTCTCTCTACCAAAGTAGATTACCACTTTCTCTAGAGAGCTGCTCAGGGCACTGAGAGGTTATATGATTTGACCAAGGTCACAGACCCAGTATGTCTCAGATCTCTCTAGATTCTTGTACTCTGTGAAGCCAATTTAGGATATTCTCATTTACAAGATCAGGTTTGAGATCATAGGACCATAGACTATAGGGTTATAGATTCAGAGCTGAAAGGGAGCCTAGAGCTCATCTATTCCACCCCATCGCTTTATAGAGGTCCATAAAGGTGAACTGACTTGCTTAAGAGGAAACATGCAAAGCATTTTGCTTGCTGTTCACAAGCACTTATTTCTTTGATCTTTTAGAAAGCAGGTGTTTTAGGGAGAATTTGTTTTGTGAAAGGTATTGTCTCTTCAAGTTTAGAGCCCAGGGGCCTATGTAGACCACACATACAATTTGTATACAAGTAGGAATATATAAGTAAGTAGGAGTAAAGTAGGAATGAAGATAAATATAGCTTTGAGAACAAATATAATGTACAATCCTAAAATTTAAGATTTATAAAGGATTTCTAGTGCCAAGATGGCAGAAAGAGGAAGGAACCCTCAGAAACCCTACCCAAATCCCCTTCAAACGACTAGAAAACTGCCTAAATTGATCTAGGAGCAGGGAAGCAGCTTACCACCTCAGCAGGAAAGGTCTGTCTTACAGGAGTGGGACGGGTGCCACGTCAAAGAGCAATAGCAGCCAGCCTCACAGCAAGGGGCCTGCAGAAAGGTTCCAAGCCTGGGGCAATCCACCAGAGAAGCTTCACAAACCCCTAGACAAGTGAGTAGTCTGTGAAGTACAGCAAGGTCCCACCCTTAGCACAAACCACCATTCAGGCCTTGACCACATTGCTGAATTGTAGAGAAGTCTTGCCCCTGGGGTCTATCAGCAAAGTGACCCTGTTTCCATAGTAACCCAGCAGTAGGGCCCCACCCCTGGGGCATACTAGCAACAAGATCTCTCCTCTAGGGTCAGCCAGCAGAAAAACTCTGTTACCATAGTAACCCAGCAGCAAGGCCCTATCACTAGAATAGGCCAGCAGCTAAACCCCAAATATAGAGAAGGCCCAACAGAGGGGCTCCACCCCCCCAGGACAAATCAGAAAGGAAGTCTACCCTCCAGAAAAAGCAAGCAGCTAAGCTCTGAAGCCCAGTGAAAGCCAGCAGTAAGATCCAGAGCCCCAGCACAAAAAATTTGGGGGACAGTGCAGGACCAGAGCCCAACTCTCACATAAAAACACATAGTCACCAAAAAAAAGACAGAAATAATTAGCAAAAAAAGAGCTTGTCTATAGAAAGTTACTATGGTGATAGGGAGGATCAAAGTATAAACTTAGAAGAAAATAATGTCAAAATGACTATATGTGAAGCCTCAAAGAAAAATGTAATTTGGTCTCAGGCCCCAAAAGAATTCCAGGAAGACAAATTTTTAAAAGCAAATTAGAGAAGTTTAGAAGAAGAATTGGAAAAAGAAATGGGAGTAATGCAAGAGAATCATGGGGGGGCGGGAGGGGAGGAAGAGTCAATAGCATTGGAAAAGATATAAAAAAATTTACCAACGATTTTTTATCAAAAATTTACAAAAAAAATTACCCTAAAAAATAGACTTGGCCAAATGGAAAAAGAAGAACAAAAGCTCACTGAAGAAAGTCATTCTTTAAAAACTGGACTTGGTACTAGCTGTCTGACTTTGGGCAAGTCACTTAACCCCAACTACCCAACAAAAAGCAAAAAAAAAAAATGGACTTGAACAAGTGGAAACTAAAGACTCTATGAGACATCAAGATATGAAAAAACAAAATCAAAAAGTAAAAAAAAAAGAAAATGTTAAATTTCTTGTTGGAAAAACAACTGACCTAGAAAATAGATCCAGGAGAAATAATATAAGAATCATTGGATTACCTGAAAGGCATGATCAAAAAAAAATAATCCTGGACATCTTTCAAGAAATTATCAAAGAAGGGGCAGCTAGGTGGTGCAGTAAATAGAGCACTGGCCCTGGAATCAGGAGGACCTGAGTTCAAATCCAGCCTCAGACACTTAATACGTACTAGCTGTGTGACCTTGGGCAAGTCACTTAACCCCAACTACCTCCTCCCACCCAAAAAAAAAAGAGCAAAAAGAAAAGGAAAGGAAAGGAAAAAAAGAAATTATCAAAGAAAACTGCCCTGATATATTATAATCAGAGGGCAAAATAGAAATTGAAAGAATCCACTGATCACTGCCTGAAAGAGATCTCAAAAATTAAAACTCCCAGGAACATCATAGCCAAATTCCAGAGCTCACAGATGAAAGAGAGGTTATTGCAAGCAGTCAAAAAGAAACAATACAAATATTGTGGAACTATAGTCAGGATTACACAGGATTTAGCAGCTTCCACATTAAAGAACTAGAGGGTTGAAATATGATATACTGGAAGGTAAAGGAGTTAAGAATATAAACAAGAATTGCTTACCTAGCAAAACTAAATATAATCTTTCAGGGGGGAAATAGGTATTTAACAAAATAAAGGACTTTCAAACATTTCTAATTAAAAGACCAGAGCTAAATAAAAAATCTGACCTCCAAATACAAGACTCAAGGGAGACATAAAAGGGTAGGAAAGAAGCAATAAAGAGAAAACATAAGAAATTCAATAAAGTTAAACTTTGTATTTCTATGTGGCAAGATAATATTTGTAAATCAACGACTATATTATGATAAGAAAAATTAGAAGGAGTATATATACACAGAGGTTGTGGATATAAGGTGATTTTAATGGGAAGACACTCATAAAAACAAAATAAAAGGGTGAGAAAGAAAATTGCATTGAATGAGGGTAAATTATCCCACATGAAAGAGGGGTGGAAAAGCTGTAATGGAGAGAAAGATGTGGACAGGGGAATGAACTTAAACCTTATTCTTATCAAAACTGACTCAAAGAGGGAATAACATACACATTCAGTTGGATATAGAAATCTATTTTACCCTATAAGGAGGTAAAAAGGGACAGGAATAATGGCTGGGGGGGGGGGTGGCAGATAGGGATAGGAGAAGACTGATAAAATGGAGAGTATATTAGGGAAGGTAGTGATAAGAAGTAAAATGTGTGAGGAGGGAAAGGGGAAGGGGTAATAAGGAGAGGGATAAACAAGCAAAAAATAGCATGGAGGGAAATACACATTTAGTTATTATAACTATAAATATGAATTAGATGAATTTACCCACAAAACAGAAGTGGATAGCAGAATGGATTAAAAACCAAAATCCTACAACATGTTGTTTAGAAGAAACACATCTGAAGCAGAGGAATACACGCAGGATAAAGGTAAAGGGCTAGAATAGAATGTATTATGCTTCAGCCAAAGCAAAGAAAGCAGAGGTAGCAATCATGGTCTCAGACAAAGCAAAAGAAAAAACAGTTCTAATTAGTAGATAAAGAAGGAAACTATATCTTACTGAAAGGGACCATATCAATACTAAACATATATGTACTAAACGGTATAGCATCTACATTTTTTTTTTAGGTTAAGTTTTTTTTTGTTATTAAACAAATGCTTTATTAACTTCTGTTTTACATCATTCATTTCCGCCAGATTTTGAGTTACAATCATTTTCCCCCTGTTATTCCCCTACCCAACCTCCCAGAATAGCAGTCCCACAAGATATCGCTTCCTCCAATCTGCTCTCTCCCATACCTTCTACCATACCCCCTTCAACTTTTCCATTAGAGGAAGGTGAATCTTTGTGTCCCAATGCCTGCACATCTTATCTCCCAATTATAAGCAAAAGAGTATTAATAATAGTATTTACACATATTTGAAACATTTAATGTTGAGACCTCAAATTTCAGATCCATTTCCTTCCTCCCTTGTCACCCATTCCCTCTGGGGAGATAGGTAATTAGGTATATGTTGTACATGTCTAGCTATGCAAAACACTATCATAGTAGATATATTGTACAAGGCTGCTTACAATTCCCTCCCACTCATCCCACCCCCCACCTGGTCCATTCCCTACATGATCCTGTCCCTCTTCTATAGTGGGTACTTCCAACCACCCCTCCCCACAAGGATGCCCTCCCATCCATCTTCCCTCCTCTCATCCCCCTTCCCCCTATTCTGCTGCAGGTTGAGATGTCCCATTTAGTATGTATGTCATTCTCTCCCTGAACCAAATTCAATGAGAATGTGGATTTGCCTTTTTGCCTTCCTATTCTTCCCCCGCCTTACAACCACTTCCCCTTGCTTCTTCTACATAAGATAGTTTACCCTACCCTGTCTCTCCCCATCTCCTCTTGCCACTTTCCTCTCTCACCTCATAATTCATCCCTTGAGTATTCTCCCTTCCCAACAAATTCAACCTATGCCCTCTATCCACATATAACTGTAACCATCTACACACACATTCACATATGTACTCATATGACCACACACCCTTCTTCCATTATTTTCATAGTGAGAAAGATATCATCAGTCACAGATATTGCTTTTCCATATGGGAATGTAAATAGTTCAACTTTGATAAGTTCCTTTTGATTTCTTTTCACTGATTACCTTCTCAGGCATCTCTTGCTTCTTGTGTCTGGATGTCAAATTTTCTACTCAATTCTGGTTTTTTTCCTCAAGAATGCTTGAAAGTCCTCTATTCCACTGAATGACCATATTTTCCCCTGAAACAAAATACTCAGTTTTGCTGGGTAGGTGACCCTTAGGTTCATTCTCAGTTCTTTTGCCCTCTAGAATATCATATTCCATGCCCTTCGATCCCTCAGTGTAGAAGCTGCCAGGTCCTGGGCTATTCTGATTGTGTTTCCACAATATTGAAATTGTTTCTTCCTGGCTGCTTGGAGTATTTTCTCCTTGATCTGGGGATTCTGATACCTGGCTATAATATTCCTGGGAGTTTTCTTTTTGGGATCTATTTCAGGAGGTGATCGGTGGATTCTTTCAACTTCTATTTTTCCCTCTGGATCTAAAACATCAGGACAATTTTCCTTGAGAATTTCTTGAAGGGTGATTTCTAGGTTCTTTCTTTGATCATGGCTCTTGGGTAGTCCAATAATTTTTAAATTGTCTCTCCTGGATCTATTTTCTAGGTCAGTGGTTTTTCCCATGAGATATTTCACATTGCCTTCTAATCTTTCATTTGTTTGGATCTGCTTAACAGCATCTTGATTTCTCATAAAGTCATTGGCTTCCATTTGCTCCAGTCTAACTCTGAAGGAATGAATCTCCTCAGTGAACTTTTGAGATTCTTTTTCCATCTGGCAAATTTGACTTTTTAAAGCATTCTTCTCCTCATTGCCCTTTTGGGCCTCCTTTGCCATTTGAGTTAGTCTATTTTTTAAGGTGTTGTTTTCCTCAGTCAGGCTGTTGACCCTCATTTCATACTTTTCCTGCATCCTTCTCATTTCTCTTTCCAATTTTCCTCCACTTCTCTTATTTGATTTTTAAAGTCCTTCTTAAGGTCCTCTATGGCCTGCAACTCACTCATGTTTTCCCCTGGGGCTTTTGGAGCAGGACTTCTGACCTCACAGTCCTTTTCCCGCTCTATGCCCCCAAAATAGGAGTCTAGGGTTGCATTTTCCTGTTTCCTTTGCCTTGGCATGTTGCCACTTAATTGCTTGACTTTTGGGCTTGTTGCCACACTATGGCTTTAAGGCCAGCTAGAGGAATTTTTGTCCCGAATGTGTGGGGGCAACTTCCGTTTCTGGCAAGCTGTAAACCCACCCACAACTTCCACCCTAGATCACAATCCAGATCCAGGGAGGTTAAAGCATGAGCTATTACCCCCCAAGACTGATCGCTGGATCTCCCTACGGTTCTGCAGGCTGGGAGCCGGGGCTGCCTCTGAAAACTACAGGATGGTGTGTCTCCTCAGCGGCTTCTAGCCCCCAGGGGAGGAAGCTGACGCATTCCCCAAATACAGGTCCCAAAGTCCATAGGACACTAACCTCTTACTTTGTCCTAGGCATGTCTATGTTGATAATTCTGGAGTCGCCACAGCTACTGGTGTTCTGGGGTTCCTCCAGCCGGCTGTTGGCCCTGCTGCCCTGGGGCTAAAACCTCGGCTCACGCAGACCTCAGCTCCGGCTCGGCTCGGCTTCCCGCGCTCTGCGCGCTGCGCGCTGCCAGCTCCCGGCTCCCAGAGCACTGTGCTGGTCCTTCCTGCAGGGCTGCTGGGCTGTCCTCAGTGGGAAGTTAGCTTCTCTGTGTCATTCTGTGGGTCCTGGGCCTCCAGAAGTTGTTCAGTATCCCTTTTTACATAGTTTGGGTGGAATCTGGGGGCAGAGTGGGCTTGGATGAGCTGTTTCTACCTAGCATCTACATTTTTGAAGAAGTTGAATGAGTTATAGAAAGAAATAGATAATAAAATTATATTAGCGGGGGACCTCAACTTTCACCTCTCAGAACTTGATAAATCTAACCAAAAACTAACAAGAAAGAAATTAAGGAGGCGAATAGAATTCTGGAAAAGTTAGATATGGTAGATTCTCTGGAGAAAATTGAATAGAAATAGAAAGCTATCACTCTTTGCAGATGACATATGTTATACTTAGAAGATCCTAAAGAATCAACTAAAAAAATAGTTTGAAATTACTAACAACTTTAGCAACATTGCAGGATACAAAATAAACCCACATAAATCATCAGTATTTCTATATATTACCAACAAAGTCCAGCAACAAGAAATGGAAAGAGGAATTCCATTTAAAATAACTGTAAACCATATACAATACTTGGGAGTCTATCTGCCAAGAAAAACCCAAATGACCACAACTATAAAACACTTTGCACATAAATAAAGTCAGATTTAAACAACTGGGAAAATATTAGTTGCTCATAGGTAAGCTGAGCCAATATAATAAAATGATCATTCTACCTAAATTAATCTTATTTATGCAGTGCCATGACAATCAAACTATCAAAAATTATTTTATAGAGCTAGAAAAAATAATAACAAAATTCATCTTGAAAAAAAAGCTCAAGGATTTCAAAGGAATCAATGAAAAAAATGGGAAAGTGGTCTAGTCATAGCAGATTTAAACTGTATTATAAAGTGGCAATTATCAAAACAATCTGGTACTAGCTAAGAAATAGAGTGGTGGATCAGTGGAATAGATTAGGTATAAATTTCATTATAGTGAATGACCATAGTAATCTAGTATAGGATAAACCCAAAGATCTAAGTTTTTGGAACAAAAAGTCATTATCTGACAAAAACTGCTGGGAAAACTAGAAAACAGTATGGCAGAAACTAGGTATAGACCAATATCTCACACTATATCAGGATAAATCAAAATTGGTATATGATTTAAACATAAAAGGTCATGCCAGAAGCAAATTAAGAGACCATGGAATAGTTTATCTGTCAGATTTATGGATAAGAGAACAATTTTAAGACCAAAGAAGATATAGAGAGCATTACAAAATGTAAAATGGATCATTTTTATTATATAAAATTTAAAAGATTTTGCACAAACAAAACCAATGAAACCAAAATTATAAGGAAAGCAGAAAACTGAGGGGATTTTTTGCAACAATTATCTTTGATAAAGGCCTCGTTTCTCAAATATATAGAGAACTGAATCAAATTTATAAGAATACAAGTCATTCTTCAATTGATAAATGGTCAAAGATATGAACAGACAGTTTTCAGATGAAGAAATTAAAGTTATCTATAGTCATATGAAAACATGCTCTAAATCACTTTTGATCAGAGAAATACAAATTAAAACAACTCTGATGTACCACATCACATTTATCAGAGTAGCTAATAAGACAAAAAAGAAAATGATGAATGTAGGAAGAGATGTGGGAAAATTGGGATACTAATACACCGTTGGTGGAGTTGTGAACTTATCCAATCATTCTGGCGACCAATTTGGAACTATGCCCAAAGGGCTATAAAACTGCATATTTTTTGATCCAGCAGTACCACTTTTAGGTCTATATCACAAAGATATCCAAAAAAGGGAAAAGGATCTATTTGTGCAAAAATATTTATAGAAACTATTTTTGTGGTGGCTAAGAATTAAAAATCAAAAGAATGACCATCAACTGGGGAATGGCTAAACAATCTATGGCATATAATTGTAATGGGATGCTATTGTACTTTAAGAAATGACAAACAGGATGATTACAGAAAAAACTGGAAAGACTTACATGAATTGATGCAGTGTAAAGTAAAAAGAACCAGGAGAAAGTTGTACACAGTAGGAGCAATATTGTTCAATGATTCTCATCAATATAATGATCCAAGACAATCCCAAAGGACTAATAATGAAGCATACTATCTACTTCCAGAGAAAGAACTGATATTGTTTGAATATAGACTGAAGCATGCTATTTTTCATTTTTCCTTTTTTTTTTCTTTTGAGTCTTCTTGTACAAAATTACTCACGTAAAAATGTTTTATATCGGGGCGGCTAGGTGGCACAGTGAGTAGAGCGTCGGCCCTGGAGTCAGAAGGACCTGAGTCCGGAACTGGCCTCAGACACTTAACACAAATTAAAAAAAACAAAACCTAGCCATGTGACCTTGGGCAAGTTACTCAACCCCAATTGCCCTCCAAAAAAAAAAAAAAAACGTTTTATATCATTGCATATATATAACCTATATCTGATTGCTTGCCATCTCAGGGAGGAGAAGGGGAAGGTTAGCATTTGGAACTCAAAACTTTAAATAATGATATCTAAAAAAACATTTTGAAAAATTATTATTTGTTGTTTTGCATAGTTATACATGTACAGCCTATATTGAATCGCTTATCTTCCCAGTAAGGGTCAGTGACAAGGGAGGAAGGGAATGAATCTGGAATTCAAAGTTTTAAAATCATATGTTTAAATATATATATGTATACAGATATACATATATATACTATTATTAATATTATTTTACATGTAACTGGGAAATAAGATATACAGGCACTGAGGCATAGAGATCCACAGTGCCCTACTGGAAAATCAAAGGGGGAATAGGGGAAGATATGGGAGAGAGCAGATTGGAGGAGGGGATATCCAGTGGGATCTATATTTTGGGGGGGTGGGTAGGGGAAAAACGGGGAGAAAATTTGTAACTCAAAATCTTGAGGAAATGAATGACGTAAACTAGAAGTTGATAAAACATTTGATAAAGTAAAAAAATTACTATTTGTTGAAATAAAACAAAAGAATTACAAAGAACTTTCCTTAAAACAAGGGCATAAAATAAGTAAATGAGGCAAATATTATCTCCTTTTTACTGGTGAGGAAACTGAGTCCTAGAGCAGTTAAATAATATGCTTAAGGTTGTGACTCCTAGGTATTCTGGGGGTAATGGGAGGAGGAAATTTGACAGTTCACTTGCATACTCTAAGGCCAACATTTTCTCCAGTGTATCTACTGATACACTGCAGCCTTTGTGGGTTCTCAAGGAATAATGAAGGAGCACAATATATAGGACAATTTGAAAAATAAATTACATTTTTGTTGATCAAATATTTCTACTGATAGATTCCTACCCATGAAATACTATGGGACATGACATAATACTATGAAAAGAAAATAAATTCCTCCTTACATAATTTCTTACCATGTAATAATATTCCATTACATTCAGAGGTCATAGTTTTTCTCAAGCATTCCCTAATCCCTGTGGAATAAAATGAAATATACCTACAATGAAATATTACAAGCATTTCAGAGAAATTCCTAGATGAAAGGATATGACTAGTTTAATGAACAGTTTCAAAATCATTATTTTGTAACCCCTTCTCCAGAGATATTTTCAGCAAGATACAGGAAGAACAAAGGTTAAAGGTTTGCAATTTGCACCATTAAAGTTTCCAATCCTTTCTACTGACCTTGAAAGGGATTTTGTTTCCCTAGTAAAAAATTCCCATTCTTTCTTTGGAATTAAGTTTATAAACATGAATGTTTCCACATACAAAAGAGAGTGGAAAGAGAGGTTTATAGATGAATCTGTGAATCTCTATTGCATCCAACTTTTTTTTTAACAGACTTCTGCTAAATCACAAGGTGGAAAGAGGGAAAAGTAGCTTGGAGAGATGGACTGGAAGAGAGAGCTGACTGGGAATCAGCCACTGCAGTGTTTGGTCAGAGTACTAGAGTTTAGTCCACAGGCTTCTTTCCCCACCCATTCCCTAGAACAGGATACCCACTCTTCTTTTATTTACTGGCCCGCCCACTCACTTTCTCCTTCTCCTGGATTAGTGGGATAAAAATTGGGTTTGGAGGGAAAGAGGTTCAACCCCTGTTAGCTTCAGTCATCATTATCTGTAAGTGGAAACCCATTTTTCTAAATATTTATTGTCATTCTTGCTATGTGAAGTTATTGGAAAGTGTATGATCATTAGGCTTGTGTCCAAGTATGTCAGCATGCAGTTTGAAACTGAGCAAGAGGAAGGTTGTTTTTTTTCTCACCTTAGACTAAGGTAAGGATAGACAATTTTTAGTAATCTGTGAATTACCCATGCTATAGAATTCATAAACTTGGAGGGAGACTGAGGAACATAATGAGGAAACAAAAACACCCAATCAATGACAAGCCTGACTACAGTTCTAATTATGATCATATAACTTTTTGCCAGAAGTTGATCTTCATGATAATCTAATCTAATCTCACTCATTTTACAAAAAAAAAAGGAAATTGGGACCTAGAGGAAGAAAGGAATTTACCAATTATCAAATAACTGCTAAGTAGCAAAGCTAAGATTGGAACCCAAATCCTTGAGTGCAAATTTTGTGGTCATTCCTCTATATCAGACTCCCTCTCTTTTCCAAATCAATTTGTTAAAATGTGAATTTCCCATCTTCTAATAAATACCATTGCTTTGTACTTTTCACAAATACCCATAATAACTTCACAGTGGCGTTATTCATTAACCTTTCTCTTTTCAAATGTGTTGATATTCCAATTGGTTCTATTCACCCAATGCAGTTTTCTAGACATCTTCACACCATGCTCCTTAACCCTACCCCTCTCCCCATCTAATTCTCCTTTCCTCCCCTAACACTTAGAACAATAATCAAAACAGCAAGTATCATTCCTGGAAAGGACATGTCAATTAATTGCTCTATAATTCCACTAACCATTTCTATGACTTTTCTGACCAAAACTTGTATATGTGCTTCTTGAGGACAGGAATTCTCCCTTCATATATATATATATATATATATATATATATATATATATATATATATATATATATATATACACATAAAGAGCTTAGCACAATATCTGGCCCATAGTAAGCACTTAATGTTTTCTCATGTATTCCTTCATTTTTCAGCCTTTAGGCAGTTTTTTTCAGAGAGCTATTTGCAAATGGGATAGTTTCTGCATGCAGGCTGAAAATATTCCTTATAACATTGTAGGGAGTCATTGTAACAATAGGCATTAGTCCAGTTCCCTCATTTTACAGATGGACTCAACAGCACCATGTAAGGTTCAATTCCGAAAACACTGAAATTGGATGGTGCAGTTAACACTGCCTAAAAGGAAGGCCAGAATTCTAATTTGCTGAACAAAATTGCAAGAGCAAGGGAATTTATTAATTTTTTTTACTGGTTAAGGTGGACATAAAGCAGAATGCCCTTTCTGGATTAGTTGTTTGAAACATGGAATTTATGCTCCTTTGCACAGTATAGTCTTGACATCCTTAGGGAAGAACAGGAAGAGAAAGTATGAGATTTATACTAAATTTTTTAAATGTCAAAAGATTGTGAGATAATCCCATGTATGCCAAGATCCAAAATCAAACATTTTCTGTCAGTTAAATATTTACATATTATATTTGATTTATTTAAAATTTGCCTGTTGCTTTAGGGTCTCTAGGAGCAAGAATGAAATAGAATTTGGGAAATGTAAATCCAGTAACTAAAATCTCTTAAATAGAAAAACAGCTGAGAAAATGTCAGGGCTGAAGCAGAAACAGCACAATCCCAGGGTCCTTTCTACATAAGGTAAGTGAGGATCACAAGATCGAGTATGGATACTGGACTTAGGATACTGTAACTTAGATACCTATCATGCTCGTGCTGACAGATAGGAGATCCCACTTATATTCAAGGGAACAGGTGCCCCACAGACCTGGGCATCACTTTCTAGTCCCAAGAAACTAACTGGTACAGATCAGGGACCACAGAAATCTCTCTTTTCTGAACCTGAACACCATCCAGGAGAAGGAGAAAGTGAGTGGGCAGGCCAGTAAATAAAAAGAGTGGATATCCTGTTCTAGGGAATGGGTGGGGAAAGAAGCCTGTGGACTAAACTCTAGTACTCTCACCAAACCCTGCAGTGGCTGATTCCCAGTCAGCTCTCTCTTCCAGTCCATCTCTCTGAACCAGAGGAGGACTACCTACCTCCCCTCTGACCCATCCTATATTTAGTTACCATATTTATCTGATCTATAGTCCTTCTTACCTATACCACTCATTTGACATATCTGCTGGCTGGTACAATTTTTTCCCTTTTCATAAATTTCACAAAGTCAGTCAGTAAGAATTTAATATTTACTATGTGCCAAGCAATGTGCTGTGTACTGGAGACAGAATGAAATGCAAAAAACATGGTCCCTGCCCTAAGAAGCTTGTAGTCTGATGGGAGAAACAACATACAAAAACTTGTACATATAAGATATATACAGTATAAATGGAAGATTCAGAAGGAAGGAATGAGCATGAAGGGACTGGAAAAGACCTCCCATAAAAGGGATTTGAACTGAGTCTTGAAAGAAACCAGGAAAACCAGGAGGTTTTGAGTATACAGAGTATACTCAAGGGGAGTGTACCAGCACCCAGGGAAAAGATGATAGCCTTCCTGTGAGAGGTGGCTCTTGAACTGGGCTTTGAAGGATGCTAGGACCTCTATGAAGTAGAGGTGTGTTAGGAGTGCGTTCTGCCCTTGGAGATGAAGGAGCTTTGAAAAGTAGCAGTTAGCCCATTACTGGAGGTCTTCAGGCAGAGCTTGACAACTATTTATTAGGAGTGCTGTAAAAAAGATTCCTGTTCAGGTTGGACTATGGCCACAGAGGTCTCTTTTTCCTTTGAGATTCTGTTTACTATTTTAGCTAATAGGTTTATATTTTTTTCCAGTCATGTTTCTTTTTTCCTTTTGTGCTTCATTTATAAATGGGTCCCCTGTTTTTCTTTAGGATTTTTTTAGAAATATAAAATATTGTTTTATACACACATTGTATTTTAAAATTCCCTTTATGAGCAGCAGGGAACAACCCAGAAACTGTGGAATGAGATATCAAACAGAGATGAATAAACTTCAAACCAGTAAAAAGGAGAGAAAAATCAATTGGCTAAATTCCAAGCTAAAATTTTACAATTGATTTTTTTTTTAAATCACTGATTCCAGATGTCTAGTTCATTTCAGAGCTGGTGTGATAGGTTTCTTTTTTCTCTTAAAGAAAAATTTACTAGAATGATTCAGTAAATTAAACATTTCTTGAGCTTCTATTATGTCCCTAAAACTACTAAATGATAAATTAGCCTATGAACTTGAAGGCAGGAACCATGCCTTTTTTCTTCTTTTCCCAGCACAGTAGAGTGCACAGTAGGCACTCTAGAAATATGTTAAATGAAGGAGTGAATAAATTACTCAAGTGACTTCATCTCTCAGCCTCAGTGTTGATAGAAGACACATAATTCCAGGTAAGAAATATTTACAATCTTAACTAAGAAATCTTTCTTCTATCCATGCCACAGACCAGAAGAAAAAAAAATGTATCCAAAAGATAACTTGTGAATGTCCCCCAAAACGTGTCCCTGACCACAATTCCCCAATATTCAGTCAACTTCAGAATCACATCAAGGCACTACAGAGTAGGGGGTAGCAAGGGCACTAGATTTAGGACCAGGGGACCTAGGATCAAATCTTGACTTAGATATTTATAAACAGTGGTAGCAAATTCAAATAGAAAGGGATTCCTGTGAGCGCATATTGACTTAGAAAACCACAAATTAACATCATCCATGTTGTATTATATTTTTATTTATTTTGTTAAACATTTCCCAATTATATTTTAATCTGGTTCAGGTCAGCTGGTATATACCAGGCCATAAGTTTTACTCCTTTGACCACAGATAAGTTGCTTCACTTGTCTTCTCAGTTTCCTTGTCTATAAAATGGGGGTTATAATACTTTTATTAATCTATTTAATTGGCTTCTTGGGAGGGAAAGTATACTTTAAAGCTATATAGAAATGAGACATCTGATTCCTCCCTCACTTTCCCATCTAATCCATTCCCAAGTGCTATGGATTCTGTCTTCATATAATTTGCATCTTTTTCTTTCTTTTCACTTTTCCTAAGCCCTTGTTCAGGCTTTCAGCTGTACTTAATAAAACTATTGTAATATCCTCCAAAGTGTGGTGTAATGGAAAGAACACTGATTCTAGACTCAGAGGACATGAATTTAGTCCTGCTTGACACAATGTATGTGTGACTTTGAGAAAATCACTAAACCTCTCTTGGCCTCAGCTCCCTCCTTTATAAAAAAGGTGGTGAGACAAGATGACTGCCCTCTGGGATCCCTTTAAACTCTAGATCTGTGATTCTATGAACTTATCTTTATGTATCCAATCTTTTTTTCTTCAGTGCATATTCATGCCACTGCCCAAGTAATTTCCGTATACGGCTTTGGGCACCTCATTCCCTGTGGTTTTTTTAAATTTTTGCTTGTTTGTTTTGTTTTTGCATTCAACAGATAGTTTGTACTAGATATTTAGGCCACAAAAATTAAACACAACACAGACCCTATATCAGACACTCAAAACGACCTTCCATGGCTCCCCAGTATCTGTAGAAAAACTCCCCCTGAAGCCTGTTTCCTGATCTCAGCTTGCCATTTATACAGTCAGATTCCTAGGGAAGACTCCATACCTCTGATCTTTCTCTTCTTCCTAAAAGTAGCTTGGGAGACACCTCCTCCAGAAGACTTCACTAAATCCCCAACCTCTCCCTAAATCTCCCCACCACCTCCCACTACATATCTCAACTTAGAGTAATCACTCCTCAATTCCTGATTCCTCTAGGTTTGATTTCTCCTATGCACTTATGTTCTAATCTATTCTATAATCATTTGTTTAAATGTCTTATTCTCTCATAAGATGGTAAGCTCCTTGAGAACCTGCATGGGGTCTTTCATCTTTAATTAAATTAAGGCTAACACACCCAGAATAATTTAATAGATTATTGTTTTTTCTTAGATTTGTAAGACCTTCAACCTCCCTTTTAAGTACATTAAGTACAAGGCAAAAGATTTGTGATTTCATCAGGGTAGGAAATTCCAGACAGTGTGAAAATTCTCTTCACCCTAGTGGAAAAAAAAGTCTTCAAATTTCTAGAATCAAATGGAGGTTAGGTGACATGCTGGATTGCTAATTAATTTATGAAATTATGAAATGGGGGCAGATTCCCTTAGTTCTTTGAGTATTTTCTGGAAAGATACAATAACAGCAGAAAGTGAAGCTACAATCACACTTTAATAGTACAGAGAAAACCAATGAAAAGAAAGGAAGGATATAGAGACAGATGGTGGGGAAATCAATTGGGTAGTGGAGGACAGGCAGCCTTGGGAAATGGTATAGGGAAGGGAGAAACAGTGAGAATCCCTCAAATAACCATGGAGTAGATAGAGTCTGGAGCACTCAACAACATAGACCCAAATGGAGATGGAAGAATGCTAGGGAAGGTCCTGGGAGGGTAGGAGTTTGAGGTTTCCTTTTTATATTACTTTTTCAGGGAACAGACTAACTTATCTATGCCATCTTGGGGACATTTGATTATTAACATATCCATGTTATCTCAAATTTGTCAGTAAAACTTTAAAGTTAACAAGTCCTCAGCACCCCAAAGTTATCAGCACCATTTGGTGTTCCACTGGCCTTCTGGAACTTGTCTGAGATTTATATGTCATTGGACCAAAAGGCTCTGACAGAAAAGCCTAGATGGCTTACCCTGATTTAGCACATCTTACTTGAATGTGAATTTTAGTTAATGTATGATACAGCTGGTACATATGCTTCTTTGATCTTTGGCATGGTCTATACATGACTTCCAGGTTCCTCTTTGCAATCACATCCTGTTATTGCTACTTTATACTGGTTACTTATAAACTTACCATACTGACTAGAAGGGGGCAGTAGTCAAGGTGACCAGAAGAAGATACTTTAACTTGCATGGCCAGAATCACTGTTAATAAGTTTCAGAATTTTATTTCAAAGTCAGATCTTCTAGACTTCCAATGTAGAATGTTATAGTTTCTATACTACAGTATCTCTCTAGTAATAATAATAACACATATGTGTATATACACACATATATAGCAAATAGATAGTGCAATGGATGGGGGCTGGATTTGGAATCAAGAAGACCTGTGTTTGAATCCTACCTTGGATATTTCTAGATGTGTGACCCTGGATAAGTCACTTAATCTTTCTCAGCCTCAGTTTCCTCATCTATGAAATGGAAATAATGGTTCCTACATCACAGGATTATTGTAAGGATCAAATGAGATAACACATATTGCAAAACCTTAAAGCACTATATGAATACTTAGACAAGAGTAGTGGATAAAGAACCAGGCCTGGAGTCAGAAAGACCTGAATTAAAATCCAGCCTCAGACAGGTACTAGCTGTGGGACCCTGGGCAAGTCACTTAACCCTGTTTGCCTCAGTTTCTTCTTCTGTAAAATGAACTGAGGAAGGAAATGCAAACCATTCCAGTGTCTGGCAAGAAAACCCCAAATGGGGTCACAAAGAGTCAGTCAAGACTGAAATAACTGAACAATATAAATATTACTATTATTGTTATTGGTATTAACCTTTATGGTTTGCAAAGTGCTTTTAGATTCAAACAAAAATTTCTATGAGGTAGATGCTTCAAAAGGCTGAGAGGGACAGACAGCCATTAAGTGAGGTAGGATTTAAACTCAGAAGTTCCTGACTCCAAGTCCAGAATTCTATCCACTGTACCCCCATAATTACAAGCAGATAGTTGATTAAAAAGGGGGAAGAAAGGAGAAATGTAAGGAAAAGAGAGACAGATAAAAAGGAAGTTTGTTAGCATGTGCTCAATTTGTAAATATTATCTCTCCCAATCAAGCTATAAGTTTGGGATACTGAAATACAAGTATGGCTCAAACTGTATTGAAGCACCAGTAGGGAGAGAAAGAGAGGTGAGGGGAGTGGAGAAATAGCTAAGCAGCTCTTCACACAAAGGTAACTAAAGAAAATGGAGAGGAAAGGAAAAAAGGGATCTGAAGAGAGAAAGTCAAAAGCCAGGGATTTTAAGGGAAAACTTCAGTGAATCTAACAGGAAGAAATTGCATGCAAAGGGAAGAACTCAGACTATTAATGTAGACACAAACACAAGATCAGCAGAGTCCCTGGGCAGGAGAACAGGAGGAATGGGAATTCTTGCTGTCAGAACCTCTCCTCTCTCTATGGAAAGCCCAACGTTTGGCACTTAGTAGGAGCATAGTAAATGTTGATTGATTGATTGATTGATTGATTATGAAATAACCTAATCACATGAGCATGTTGGTAATTGGTGAGGTCAAAGGGGCCTTCCAAGTTATATCTGTTCAGCATTGCCCCGGGTTTTCAGAGTTAGGACTGGCGACAAATAAACAGAGAAAAAATATCTCTAGAAAGATAAAAGGTACCACTCATTGCTCACTGCCCTCCTTTTTTTTTTTTTTTAAAGCAATTGGGGTTAAGTAACTTGCTCAAGGTTACAGGCCAGTTATTTTTGTGTGGGTGTTAAGTATCTGAGCCGGAGAACTGATCCGGGGCCCTCCTGAAGATCCTCCCGACTTTGGGTAGAGCGCTCTTACTCACTAGGACACCTAGCCGCCCCTCCTCCCTCCTTTTTTTCCCACCCTGACAGATGTCATCACTGACTCCATCACAAGGGTAACCAGAATCACACAGATACAGAAGAGGAACTCTATATTTGTAATACAAAACTTGGGTTTGATTCCTGAATCTCATACCTATGTTTGTTGGAAATTTATTTCCCTTCTCTGGGACTCCCAGAGTTCCCATAATCTGTAATAAATGTAGTGGTTAATCCAAAAATTATCATACTTGCATATGGCCTAGCAAACACTTTTCTTCACAATACAACAAATTTTAAATGCCTACTCTCTGCTCTGCCCTACTCTAGGTCCTGAGGCTACAAAGACAAAAGAAAATCTGTGTTGAAGTAAGCAAAGTCACACCTTTCATTCCCTGAGGCTGTGGGTTTTTAAGCAAGATAATTTATTCCCAATTCCCCTTTGGGATTTTTTTTTAGCAAATTAACTCTTGTTCACTACTGATATTCCTTGCTCTAACCCTTAAACATTGAAAGGCTTCACTCTAAAAAACAGGATAATCTGAGCTTCCCAAACTTTAATTAACTTCCACAAATATTATTAACCATTATTAACCATTAACCATGCTTTAAGTACTATACTGAAGGTACAAAAATAGATTAAAAAAAAAAAAACATAGCCCAGAACACAGGAGCAAACAAGTCTGGTAGTGAGAAATGTACAAACGAGAAGTTTCAGGATTGAAAATTCGGTGAAAGAGATCACTTCTGGGGAAGTCAGGGAATAATGGAGGAAGCTTCAAAAGAGCAGGTAATAACTGGGTTGACTTGAATAAAGGGGTCTCAACTTAAGGGAAAAGGAAGCAAATCATTCCCAGGGAGAGGAAGGGTCAAAAAGAAATAGATATAAGGGAAACAGAAGAGGGCAGAATGAGACTCAGCAATAGAAACTTGTTCCATTTGGCTGGTAGTATTAGAAAGAGTATTTGATTTGAAATCAAAGGATCTGAGGTTGACTTCTTACCCTGCCACTAAACTACCTGAGTGAACTTGGGCAAGTCACTTCACTTCTTGGGTCAAAGGTTTCTTCACCTGTAAAATGACTAAGGTTTGGACTGGACACGCTCTAAGGAACCTTCTAGCTCTACATCAATGATCAGATGATGATTCAGTCTGACAGAAACCTAGAGTGGGTGACCTGGGGTATAAAATAAGTCTAGAACAGTAACCTGGAACCAGAACAATGGTAGTACATTGGAATTTGTTCCCCGGGAGGTTACCATAGCCAAAGTAATGGAAAGTAAGTTGGGGTAGAAGGGTTGAATAAAATCTAGACTAAGGTCAGAAATTCTCAGTTCTTTTTTCCAATTGTGTTAAGTGAATGGCAAGGCTTTCTAAAGACCTTATTTTAAAGTTGCTTCCCCTCAAAGGAAGGCCATCCCCAAGGCACAGATCTGCAGGTGACATCCTAAATAGGAAGCCCAGGCTTCAGTGTATTCCCAGGGGTAATGAAGAAGGACGGACACACACACACACACACACACACACACACACACACACACGCATACACATATATATATATACATTTTCCTCTGGCCTTTTAAAAGTCATTGGAGAGATATTTTTCAGTTTGTGTTCTTTCAAAATCAACTCCATATTTCTTTCTGATCTGTAGTAAAATCATGTCATTGGTTTATGGCATACAAATCAATTTAAAGGCATATGACTAGGAGCCTAGTTTGTCCTTCCAAAGGCAGAACTCCCATTACTCTCAAAAAGAGTTTGGCCTGAGTAAATAACAATGGGAATTGGAATCTATGAAGTTATAAGCACTGGATTGCAGATTTAAATGAGATCAAGTAGGGGTGGCTAGGTGGCGCAGTGAGTAAGAGTGCTGGCCTCGGAGTTGGGATGACCCGGGATCGAAACCAGCCTCAGAAAATGAGCCCCCACACATAAATAATGACTAGCCATGTAACCTTGAGCAAGTTACTTAACCCCAATTGCTTTTAAAAATAAATAAATAAATAAATGGGATCAAGTAAAACTGGTAGAAAATAAGGCTCTCTCTGGGTATATGTTAGTTACTTAACCCCAATTGCTTTAAAATAAATAAATAAATAAATGGGATCAAGTAAAACTGTTAGAAAATAAGGCTCTCTCTGGGTATATGTTTCCCTCCACAAATATTAGACATCATTTTTTCAAAGATTACTTGGCAATGTAAATTATTTCTCCAATTCCCAGTTATATTCTATGTCAGTTCTCAATTAATTGGGGAGGAGGGTCACTTGAGACTCTGTGAATATATTGTAGTGAATTGATTGATTGATTGATTGATTAGAATTTCTTCCCCCCACCCTTGACATTGATTGCTTTTGGTTGTTCCTTTTGTTGTGGTTGTTGGTCTGCTTGATTAAGCAATTCTTAAATCCAATAAGAAGTCACCTCTTTTCCGAGTGGATTTAACCCTGGACAGAAGCACAGCACTGTGGACTTCTCTTGTGCCTAGCCCCAAGGTTCAGCAACCCTTCTGCCCAGAGCTAAGCCTCCCAGATGGATGGCCTGTGACAGCTTGTGCACTTGACTGAAGTTTTAGAGACTGATAAGACTTTGGAGTGTACAGGGCTTATGAAAGGAATTGTATCAAGTCAGAAAGGATATTTGTTTGAGGCTGCATGCCTGCTCACTCTGATATTGCTTTTTAATGTACTAGGGGATAGAAAGTCCTGAAAAAACTAAATTTGGTTTTGTATTTCATTAAATGTCAACTTAAGGCACATTGCAGTGTCTGTGAGATCTTCAAGTTCTTTTGCCAGGAGTCTGAAAGCAAGAAGAATTTGAAAAGATGCTTTATTCTCTCTGGAGGATTAGGCCTTTGTACATAAGGTCATTGCAGGTAAGAAAGAATTACTCCTTTTTTAATTAGAGCTTTATAATACTGATGTCTATTTTGCTCAGAGATATTCTAGCTTGTAATATTGTGATGGTAAACTCAAGAGAACATTGACTTCTGGTTAACTCTCATATTAGTTCATGAAAGTCTTAATTAAGCAGCTGCTAAAAAGTAAATGGGTTATGATAATTTTTTTCATAATTGATATCATTTTGGAATACTCAATCTGAACATTTGGAAGGAGACTTATTCTGTGCTCTTAATGTGTAATTAAGTGATAAACATTTCTCCCCTAGACTTCAGGCTGGTTACAGCAGATTTGAGACAATAGGGAAATATGGAGAATAATGAATGGCAATGAGCCAGTTGAGGGAGAGATCAATCTCAGGCCATGGCTGCCTCCTGAATGACTGACTTAGGAAAATATTGATCAATTAGGGCTCCATGGAAACTCAAATAACGAAGGTAAGCTACTGAAGAAAAGCTGCGGGAAAGCTAAGCTTAAATTTGATAGTTGGTGAATGAACAACAATGAATGAACAACAGATTCAGAAATTCTCTTCAAACCAGTTATCTACTTTCTGGGGAAAAAAAACTTAGGACACTGGGACAGGGAATATTGTGTGGTAAGACAGAAGAAGGCATGGAAAACAACCAAGTCCACCTCTCCCCTGAATATTTTTTCCTATATTCAGCTATGTTCTTTTACAAAGAGAGGTTGAAGGTCAATCCATCATTGATGATAAAGATTACAAATTTAGGGCTAGAAGGTATCCCAGAAGTCTTTAGTCAACACTTTCATTTAAAAGCCTAGGCAGGTCATGTGCCTTGTGCAAAGTCAGATGGAGATTAAGTAGCAGAATTGGGATTTGAACCAAATTGCCACGGTTCCAAAGCCAACATGCCTTTTACAGTTCTTTGTTGCCTCTACCAAAAAGTTAATGTTATTTTTGGATGTCCTGCTCTTTCAGAGAGAGAAGGGTCAGATCATCAACAATGAACCTGGATATTCTGTTAGTCTCCCAAAGCATTCCATGCTAATTGCCTGTTTTCCCTAATAAGATGCTTTCCTCAAAGCCAATTTTAGGAAGAAAAAAGGAAGGGAGAGAAGGAGGAAACCTTTAATGTAAGCCTTTCTGCCTTTTTCCTCTTGGAACAGGACTTAGGCCTAAGCCTAGAATGTTTTCCCTTCTATGGAAATTCTATGGAATCTCTGGAGTCTCTGTACATTTTTAAGCTAAAAGTTAACTCAAAAGCTACCTCCTCCCTGAACCCCAACTGCAGTTCACCCTGAGGCCTCAAAGGCAGCAAGAGATCATGGGTAGAGTCTTGGACTTAAGAGCCAAGAAAATATGGGTTCAAAATTCTTCCTCCAAAATGTGACCCTAGGCAAGTCACTCAAACCTCTTTGTGCCTTAGGCAGTCCTCCCTCTTGGGTGGATTGTGATCTGGTAACAAAAACCCAGATCCTTCTTATAAGCACTGGTGTTTATCTTATTCCTATACTAGAATGAACTGTTCAAGGTTGCTGCATTTTTCCTAAGCTTGGTACCTTCTCTAGTACAATGCTTGGCACAAAGTTTTGTTATATTCTGTAAACTACTAGGAAGCTAGGGGGCAGAATGGATAAAACACTGTACAGGAAAATCTTAAGTTCAAAACTGGCCTTAGATTTACTACCTATGTGACCTCAGGAGAATGGGGAGCAAGAAGGGAATAAACATTTATGTAGTGCCTACTATGTGCCAGATTCTGTGTTAAGTACTTTGATCCTCACAATAATCCTTGGAGGTAAGTGCTATTATCCCTGTTTTACAGATGAGGAAACTGAGGCAAACAGGCTAAGTGACTTGTCCAGGATAACACACTATTGAGTGTCTTGAGTCCAGATTCAAACTTATATCTATATAAATACTATTTTTCCTGTTAGTATTATCATCATTGTATAAGCCTAAGGTACATGTCAGTGAAGAATTCATTTCACAGACATAAGAAAAATAAGATGGTTGTGGAAGCCAGCCAGTAAAAAGGAGTAACTCTTGATGTCTCCTGGTAACAGAAGGTTCTACTTCATCTCTTCTCCCTAAAAGAAAGCAAACCATTATCTCCAGTTCTCCAGCATGCTGGCAAGGATGCAATTTGCTAAATTATGAGAAGAGAGGAGCAGGGATTGATTCCAAACTGTTTGTATGTGTTACCGATTTATTTTCGACTGAAAGCTGTCTCACCAAAATTAATATGTGGAGAATATTCACAATGTAACTCATAATGATGAGGTATGGGTTCTGGGAGCCCCCTCGAGCTCTTTTGAGTCCTTGAGGTTCAGGCTCTGAGAATCTTCCTTGGACTCTTGATTGGATTGTCTCATTTGATGAGGCATTTGTGTGGGGCTATGGGACTCTTGATTGGACTGGATTGTTTCCTTTGAGGCATTTGCATGAGGCACTGGGTCTTGCTTTGTGACTGGGTCCAGATGTTACTAATGGCTAACTACTAGCCTGGCCCTCTATTGTTCATCTATTTCCCACCCCTGAACCTATCATACACCCTTGAACTGGCCTAGCCCACCATTCTTTGTGGTCTCCTGGTGGCTTCCCACCCTTAATCACCCATTGACCTAATTAACTCCTTTTGAAGACCCTCCCCAAACTCCTCCTAGACCATACCTCATCATTAAGACCTTTTTTTCTGATAGAATACTATGTATGTAACATGTATATTATAAACCATTTAACTACATTATATTGCTCTAAACAACTGTGACTGACAAGAATTTGTCATGTTTTTCTCCTAGACTAAAGCACCAAGGAAAAGGAAAATCTGCACAACAGACACATTGATCCAATATACACCTTTGCTCCTGGGAATGCTTGGGATTGGTTTCTCTGGCTATGGTGCTTGTCGGCTGACCCAAGGGAAGCACTGTGGACCTGAAAACTTAAATTATGTGGACCTATAAGTGAACCTTTACACAGGGGAAATAATTTTTTTCCTCAATTTTTCACCTTTTCTGTTATTTCAAAGGGCAAGGCAATCACAGAAACTTTGTCTGAAAAGAACTTAGAGGTCATATAGTCTGTTCCACCTAAACTGTGAGCCTCTTAACAATCATTTTCAGAGTTCAGCCAGGAAGAAAAAGGAGCCCCATGAGAGATCTGTAAGGAGGCAAATGGTCTAGAGCAGTAGTTCCCAAACAGGGGGATTCAAATTAACTCTTCCCCTACCTCCATCCCAAGATAAGGTATCTAAACAGTAGTGTGCATGTAAATGTTTAACAACTGGATCTTTGATTTATGTGTTTGTTTATATACGTGTGTCTCTGTGTGCATATATATATATATATATATATATATATATTACACACACTTGCTTCTGACACCATAAAATTTGATCTATATTGTTGATGGAGTTTAGGTTCTGGGAACCCCCTTGAATCTTCCCACTTGATGAGGCATTTGCCTTCATTATAGCTAGGCCCAAATCAGTTATTCTTTACCTAGCCTAGCCCTCCATCATCTGTCATCTCCTTGTAGCCTTCAGCTATTTCCCACCCTTAATCCCATTCCTTGGAGTCTGACCTCAGTAGTCAAGATCCTCCTTAGATTCCTCCTCAAAACCCTCGAGACCACCCCTAGATTCCTCCCACAGTTTTTCAGTATCTTACCTCCACGAAGGAGCCAAGAATTATCTAGCACAGACTCACTCTGTCAGATTATTCTGGTTCACTTCTATTGGACAAGTGTCCCAAATACTTAGGTTCCTTAAGAGTCTGCTCATTGATCATTATTATTAGGTTCCTTAAGAGTCTGCTCATTATGGTAAATAAACTGTTTACTTTGGCTGAGAGAAAGCTTGAGTCGAACCTGGATTGTTGGTATTTTGGGGTCTCAATCACCCCTAAACCCCAAACTTCAACATTGTTAGTGGTCTGTTATTAAATATTTATTAGGCACCTACTAGGCATCAAGAACTCTCACCTCATAAAGAATGATTCAAGGGTGAGGCCTGACAAGTTCAATCAGTGCTACATGATAAAGGACCTCCAGAAGAGAATGTAGAGTTAAACTGGTTCACCAAGGAGTTAAGATGAGGAAAGGAGAGTAGCTAGTGCAAAGGTGATGACCTTGGAGAGAACCATTGCCTTAGATTCCATATGGATTTCCCATAGTGCTTAGCAGAATTTCTTTTACCTGTCAAGTTGAACTGCTACTTGTGCTTTATAAGTCAGTTCAAATACCACCACTTTCTAAAAGAATTTGGAGTCATGAAATCTGGATTCATATCCAAGCTCTGCTACTTACTACCCTTATGATTTTGGGCATATCATTTCTCCTAGTCTGTTGCATCCATGAAATAAGAGGATTAGCCTGGAATCTGGTCACTAAATGATCTCTAAGGTAATTTTCTACTCTTAAGTCTTAGTCTTCCCTGATCCCTCTCTGCCTCACTCCTAGGGTAGTAATGACTTTTTTCTTCCTCAGACTTAGCTCTCTGAGAAGATTATATGTATTATTTCATAGTATTTATGTGTATCCCCTAACTTTCTACCTGGATTGAAGCTCCATGAGGTCAGCATCTCCATCTAAACTTTTTATTGACCCCAACTGCTAATACACAGTAAGATATACTAAGCACATATTAAATTGAAATTTTTCATAGAACAGGTTCAATATGTATTTGATTAACTAATTGGTTTGCTGAAGGACACACAGAAATGCCTGTCTCTACCTTCCTCCTTTTCATTACAGTGAAAAGAAATGGAGTAATATGTGCAAAGCCCTGCACTCTAGAGAAGATTTTTCTTTTTTTCCTTTTTTTTTTGCTTTTTGGAGGGCAATTTGGGGTTGACTTGCCCAAGGTCACATGGCTAGTTTTTGTGTTTCTGAGGCCAGATTTGAACTCAGGTCCTCCTGACTCCAGAGCCAGTGCTTCATTCACTGTATCACCTAGCCGCCCCTAGATTTTTCTTTTTAGATGGTTAGATCAGACAATTGCAGTGTGGGGATCTGACAAAAGGATGTATTAACAAGTTTGGGGGAAAATGGGTGAGAAGGGTTTAGTTAGTATTCCTCTTCACATACCCACTTTTTGCATCATCCTTCTCTCTTTGCTATGGTATGGTGGGGGCAGGTCTGGGAGGGTACGTAATGGGGGGAAAAACAAAGAGTTTGACCAGTAAGGTGGCTCATGAAAAAGCTATCCAAAATGATTCTCTATGACCATGCTCTTTCCTTAACACTCCATCCCTCCACTTACCCACCTACCTATCCCCATACTTGGGCAACTGCCAGCTCTACTAAGCAAGTCATACCCTAGCCTATAGGAGGAAATAGTTAATGACTGGGGCACATGTTAAGTAAGTATAGTGGGTGGGTTGTCCTACTTCGTGTTTCCTGACTTAGTATCCATTCACAGCAGTTGAGAAGGAAGTATGCATCATGGATGAAAGCTGAAATATCACTACATTTACTAGGAGATCCTGGAACCCAAGGACAGTCTAATGAAAAGTTCCTAGGATTTTAATCCTTTTGTACCTCAATTCAGGAAAACTGCTGAAATGGATTCTGGTTGGTACAAAAAAATCTGGGAAAGGGGAAATTTGAAAGAGGCCTTTTGTGCTAGATTCTGAGAGATATCCATGAGGTATCCAAGACAGCAGTGGGCAAAACAGGAAAACAGGAGTCATGGCATGGTCCTGAAGTCGCTTGGTACCGTGGAATTAGCACTATTTCTGGAGGAACTGAGTTCAAATCCCACCTGACTGCCTGTGTGATTCTTGGATATCTTGAATTTCCCTGTGACTCAGTTTTATCTATTAAATGAGAGAATGAGGGGGCTGAGATGGTCTGTGGGGTAGCTCTAGATCTTTGATCTCATGATGGAAAAGAGAGAAGATAACTGGTATCCCAGAAGAGATACAGAGGCCAACTAAAATACTCTTTAAGCAGCAATACTCTGGTTTGCAACAAAAGTTCCCACATATCCCACCAGGACCTCCACCATTCCAAGACTTCACTGAAACCTAAACCATTCCTCACATGACAGCAAGAGCTTTAAAGGATATTGTTTACCAATATGAGAAAGGGTAGAAAGGAAGAAGATTGTACTACTCAATCATGAATGAGTGATAAAATAAATTTTCTAGTGATTTGTTTTGAAACTTAGTCCATGGCCCAGCTAGGTGGCCTGGTAGGTAGAGTACCAGTTCTGGAGTCAGGAGGACCTGAGTTTAAATCTGACCTCAGAGACATGCTAGCTATGTGACCCTGGGCAAGTCACTTAACCCCCTTGCCTCCAAAAAAAGAATTGGGGAAAAAAATAAACTTTTTCCTGATTAAATATTTTATTGCTTCAATCTTTGATTCCTATCTGATCTGTTAGTACAATAACAAATGAGTATCTAATCCAGAATTTGACCCTATTTTTGACTTCAAGCTGGATGAGGCCTCAAGTCAGAGGAGACAATTTTAATTGTCTAAAATCCCTCCATACTAAATTTAAATCCATGCAAATAGTACCCTAATAAATACATCTAAACCAATATATCCTTTTCAGAGCCTTCTTGGATTGATTTGTACTTTCCTTCAGCAGCATCTGAACAAAAACAAAGTACCTCCCATGGACCACTATGTTGCTTGTACTGTTATAAATTTAGCAATGTGGGTTATATAATTTGTAGTATCTGACCACCCTAAACTATTATTTCAATGCTCTTTAGTTGCCTGGAAATGTCAGATGTTACAGCCTATAAGGATGTGCTGTTAAAAAAGAATACATGTAAACAGTGAAAAGTAAAGCCAGATGTTCATGTATAAGGGTCTGACGAGCTTTCTCTTACACTTTCTCCAAGATTTTCAGTAGCAAGTTGTGAGGTTTTAGGCTTTTGTAGTCTCCTACAGCACAGTTTTAGATAAGTCACATTCACTGGTGTAGCTGGGTGACCACATCTCTTTAGCTTGAGTTGAAAGACTGAAACATTCATGACCTTCTACCAGCATACTTAGTTGAAAATATTCCTGGGGCAGAAATTGAGTAAATGTCAAAAAAAAACAAACCCAACAAAAAACAAGAATCTACGAATATTGGGGGTGGGAGAGGCCTCAAGGATCTTGAAGCCCAGGGCCTTCATTTTAAAAAAGAGGAAGCTCTTGAGCTCGGCGGCAGTAGCGGCAGAGACCCTGGTGGGGCGGTAGCGGACACCGGCCGCAGCTAGCCAAGATGGTCACCAAGACGTCGAGGAACGCCCCCAAGGAAAAGGCGTCCGTGGGGCCCTGGTTGTTGGTGCTCTTCATTTTTGTGGTTTGTGGCTCGGGTGAAGCAGCTCGGCCAGTGGTAGTAGACCAGGATGTTCTCTCCGCCCCTCCTGCCTTGCCCAGCATTTAAGGAACCCAAGAGCTTTAGGAGGATTTAACCTAATAGGAGTGTGCACAATTTTCCAGAGTATCAGGATGGGCATGTGAAGTGACTGACCTTAAGATGTTTTCATTCTCCTGTGAATTATAACTTGAACGAATTCCTGATGTTTGATACCCTACTTTAAAAACAGTTCAGTAAAGCATCCTGCCTCAGAATGACTCTCCATGTCATCCTTCATGTGTCATTCCAAGGTTTCTAGTTCATACCACAGTGCCTTGAAAAGCACCACATGTACAAAGCAATAACATTTGATTGTTGATCTACAAAAAAAAAAAGAGGAAGCTCTTAGATTAAACTCTTCTAAACACTTGCCCAGGGTCACCAACTCTATAGATAGGAAAGTAGATCTAGAACTCAAGTCTCTTGATTTAGCATATCTGAGAGCAATTTCCCATGCTCACAGACACAAGGGGCAGATGGCAGCATATACTCCATAACTTTTTTTTTTAACATTTCAGAGACTTCATATTTGTCAGGGTCAGAAACTTTTCTCTACATGCTCATGGGAACCTGTGCCAAGTTAACAAGCTAAATCCAGAATTGTCATTGTATATAAATGAGGATTTTTGAGACAATAGATCATAACAGAAATTCCAACTTATGTGGATTTGTTTTGGGGAGGGTGGTTAATCTTGTGATTTCTTTGGTTTAGGGAATTCTTTTTGAGAATACAGCTTTTACCAACGCAGATGGGCACCTACTCAGCAACTTTGAGCCCTGAGTTAGCCGGTTGTACAAAGAGGATGAGTGACTTGCTGAGGGTACCATTTTCAGTATGTGCTTGAGAGGACCTTAAACCCAGGTCTCCTAGACTCTGATTGGCTCTCTAGTCACACACTGGCTCTCAAGTAGATTTCATATTTTCTAAAAAGTTTTAGAAGAAAATTTTTTGTTTTCTATTTTTTTCTACCTTTCTTTTTAGAAAGGCAGCATGGTATAGTGTCTAGCATGTTGGTCTTGGGAGTATAGAGGATTTGGGATCAAGTCTGGCCTGTGGTATATGTTGCCTATATAACCCAGGACAAGTTATTTAACCTCTCAATGTTCCAGAATTAAGACGGTAAATTATAGAAGAGTCAACGCTTTATTTTGGTAGAGGGGATCTATACATTGAGAGTTTACATACTGAAGAAATTCCAGATGCAGTCCTAATTTTTTTTTAATTTTGAAAAGTATTTTTCTGTCAACACTATTTATATCTAGCCACTAAGGGACATCTGAAACAGAAGAATTTGTGCTCATTGGGGCATTATTAATCAAAAACAAATTTAGGCTTACACCATGCTGAGGATTTTTTTTTTCTTTCAGAAGAATTAAACTAAAGGAAATTAGAAAACGAACTCTTGGTTGGTCAGTTTCCAATAAATTAACCATCATCTCCCACCAGCCTGTCTATTTAAATACAAAATTATATAGTGGAGTGGAATTTTCAGGCATCTGCCTTCCCTTGTCATGGGGAAATGAGAAAACTTCAACCATGTCCGTCAATATTAAGCTGAGAAAGTGCTCCGGGCTAACACTTAATTGTGTTAGTTCTCAGAAGGACAAGGAATCAGAGTCAGACTCAAAGCAGACAGAAAATTTGACCAGTGTAGAGGTCTGGTTGGGTTTCTTCCCTCCCCTCAAACTCTTGTTGACCCTAAGCAGTTATTTTGAAGTCAAGGTGGAACCAAAAGGGATTAAAAAGAAAAATAACTATTTCTGCTAGTTGGTTGTTTTTTTATGTGAACCAATTTGAACTTTTTTTGGCTTCACTCATAATCATACTGGAACAAGTTCAGTCGCCTTTGCACCCACACTCAAAATAAGTACAGGTTCTTTTCCTAAGAAAACCATATGAGTGCTATGGGATCCAGGAACTTCTTAAACCCTACCCACCACCCACCATCTGGACTCTACTTGCCAAGATGCCTGTGGTGCTGACAAGCAGATACAGGACATGGAATACAGAGACTTAGGTTTCAGTTCTGACTAGTGTGGGTAAGTCTCATGCCTCTTCCTAAGAATCTTTCCTCATCTATAAATAAAGAATGAGTTTATGGGTTGCCAGGAGGTTCAGATATGCTAAGGTGTATGAAACACTTTGGAACTATAAAATATGATAAATAATTTGAAGGGTAAGTAAATAATGATTTGGACACCTAGCTGGTACACTATATAGAGCACCAGGCCTGAGTCAGGAAGATTTTCAAATCCTCTGCAGATGCTTACTAGTTATGTGACCCTAGGCAAGTCACTTAATCCTTATTTGCCTTAGTTCCTCATCTGTAAAATGGGAACACACTGGAGAAAAAGATGACAAACAACTTCAGTATCTTTGCCAAGAAAATCCCATGGACAAGAATTCATTGGGTCACATGGAAGCAGAACTACTAAACAGCAAGAGAATGACTCAATATACCTCCAAATCAGAGGAAGCCTTATAGTGGTATCAGAAGACAAAAATTCCCTAAGACCTGGCTCGCAGTTCTACCATTTTGTAGCTGTGTGCTCTTGTACAGATCACCCTGCCCTTTGGATATGTCAGTGTTTTTACCTATAAAATGAAGAGAGATGGCGCGGGGGGTGGGGGGGTGGGGGGCCGGGCCGAGTCAGGGATGGGGATGGAGGGGAAGAAAATTTGGAACTCAAAAAGTTGTGGAACTGAATGTTGTAAACTAAAAGTAAATAAATTTTTAAAAATGAAAAAATGGGAAAAAATGAAGAGGGGGTTAGGTGATCTCCAAGGTCATTTGCTGATCTAAGTTTAAAAATTTCAGTTTCATCTCTTTATGGGAAGGCTTAGTAGATAGAGTGCTAGGCTGAGTTAGGAAGATCTGGGTCCAAATATTTTTTTCTGATACTAGATGTGTGGCCATAGACAAGAAACAACTTCTCTGAGTCTATTTACCTGTAAAATGGGGATAATAATAACTATGGTATTGTGTAAAGGCCTTTGCATTTGTTAAAGTGCTACAGAAATGTCAATTATTATCACTTCTTTCCAGCTTCCTAATGCATCATTTCTCTTCCTATACTCTGTGGTTCAGCAAAGTTGGCCTTGTCTCTATTCCTCCCACTTGGCACTCTGTCTCCCCTCCTTTATATCTTTGCATTGGCAATTCTCCATACCTGCAGTGTACTTCCATCTGCCTTTTACCTCTGATTCAAAATTCTCACTACTATCTACACAAAGCCTTTCTTGGTCACTCTGCTCACCTCACCCCACCCCCAACTGCTAATGCCCTGTCTCATAAACCACCTTGAATTTACTTTGTATTTATTCTGCATATACTTATACATGTAACCCAGGTTTCAAGCCTGGACATTTGCATAAAACTCCCCTCAGTAATGGAGAAAATAATAAAAACTAACATTTATATAGTGTTTGCTACATGTCAGACACTGTGCTAAATACTTGACAATTACTATTTCATTTAATGCTCACAAAAACCCTCCAAGGTGCTATTAATCATCCCCATTTTACACAGATGAAGAAATGGAAGCAAATGAAGGTTAAGTGACTTGCCCAGAGTCTCAGAGATAGTATGTGTCTAAGGTTGGATTTGAAGTCAGGTCTTATGACTCCAGGCCCAGCACTTCATTCACTGTGCCATCTATCCTTGATGTTCTATGTAAGGAGAATTATCAAGAATTTGGGTGAAGAGAAATTCTATTTTTTCTGGCTTTCATGTTTGAGAAGATATAGAAGATTCCAGAATCTCTGCAGGGAGAGACTCTGAAGAAAGAGAAAACTTTGGGATGAAATAGTCTCTATTTCCAACTTGCTTCAGTAGAGATTTCATTGTATTTCCCTCTGGGTAAGAGCCTTCTCAGCTGAGCAGAGATATCTCACTAACTCTTTCTCAGTGAGAGTTCATTCACTCTGTGTATTGTGTGGTATATCCTAATGTGTGTAATGTCTCTATTTTCCATTTGGTAGAAAGGAAGAGAAGCCTTTAGATAACTTCAGATATATCTTTGCAAAGGCATAATGACCAAGACAGTGGTTTGAACATAGAAATCATTTCCCTTAGACTAAGAATATGTAGGAGGGCAGCTAGGTGGCATAGTGAATAGAGCACTGGAGTCAGGAGGACCTGAGTTAAAATCCAACCTCAGACACTTAACACATAGTAGCTGTGTGCCTTGGGCAAGTCACTTAACCCCAATTGCCCTGCTTTTCCCCCTCCAAAAAAAAAGGAATATTTAGACAGGGAGATATAATTTTAGTCCAGTATCCCCTCTATGTGGAATGCAGAGCAGGCCAGCCTCATGGTCTCAATCTCTTGCTCCCCTTCTGGCAAGAATCAAAGTCTCCCTTGGAGAGGACTGGGCGAGATTACAGATATATCATTCATAAATCACTCTTAGACAAAGCCATGCGGACGTACACATAATACAGGGAATACACAAGCATTTTACATGTGGTATAAGTATATGTTGTTTCTCCCAAAAGAATGAAAGCTCCATGAGAGCTGAGACTTTCATTTTTTCTCTTTGTGCCCCTAGTGCCTAGAATAGTGCCTGGCACCTAGAAATAACTCAATAAATGCTTGTTGGTTGATGGATATACACATAAATATGAGCTATTATTCCTATTCAGAGTAATCTGGCTTATTGAAAAGGTCATTTGGCCTGGAGTCAGCAGACCTAACTCTGATTCCCTGGTGGTCTGTTACTTATTAGTTGACTGACAGTGGGAGTTACTTTATCTCTGTGAGTTTAGTTCCTCGTTTGTAAAATGTGTAGACAGCCATGCTTGCATTGCCTAAGCTAGGTGTTTCAGTGGATGGCATGCTAGGCCTGGAGTCAGAAAGAAGGAGTTCAAATCCAGCCTCAGACACTTGGCCAGCTGTATGACTTTGGGCAAGTCACTTAATTTCAGTTTGCCTCAGTTTCCTCAATCATAAAATAGGAAATAATAAGTCCTACCTCCTAGGGTTGTGAAGATAAAATAACATGTGAAGCACCTGGCATATAGTGTTATATAAATGTTAGCTATTATTATACAGTAAGTACTAAATAAATGCCACCAATTATGTCCCAGAGCTACTGTGAAGAAAGTGCCTTATGAAGTACTTTTTAAATATGAGTCCTTCTTAATATTGTCATCTGCTAGGTTGTTGTATGCTAATGTAATCTGCGCTGCTAATTCAGAGCAGTTACCTGTTTATATGATATAAAATGTATCCTATTAACTTTCCACTTTAAATAAAATGAAAATGAGGAGCCCATCTTGTATCTTGCATTTGAATTAATGATTTTGACACTGAATTTTACTGCCCTGAGAAATGTGTTTTACAATTTTACACTGATGAGTTGAGAATAAATCTCATCTTTAACAGCAAAACCTCATTAAGGCGTTTTTCAAGAGAGCCTTGGGTTTCCATGTAACTAAGCAGGAAACATAATAGATGACTGACTTCCATAGCCTTGTAGTTACAGTATTTGGGTACAGTACTTCAAAGAAAGCTAAATGGAAGTGGGGCGGGGGAGGACCTACCAAAAAAAAAAAAACAAACTAAAACTAAAAAAAAACCAGGAATCTGTTACTAGACCTAAGAGTCTGTTTCTAACCTTTGAGATTGATGTCAGGATTCCTGAAGGTTTTACCGGGATAGCAGGTTCTCTTCCTGATCTTATCAAATTAGAAAGCATTTAAATTTGGACTGGATAAAGTGTTGGTCATTAAAGGATTAACTTGGCTAAGGAGGGCTGGTCACTAAATGATAATGGTGTAGGGATGGGGAAGAAGTATAGCTATTTAAAAAAACTGTCTACTAAGAGGTGGAGGGAGTTGTGATCTATTTAGAAGTAGGATGGCCTAAAGACTAGAAAGAGTACTGGGCCTGGAGTCTGCAGAGAACTGCTTTTGAATCTTTTCTCTAATTCTTCTCCTTAAATGCCCATGGGCAAGTCATTTAATCTCTGAGCCTCTGTTTTCTGTCTTTAAAATGAGCATAATAGTGTTTTAACAACTCATTGGAGTCTCAGTAGAACAAGTTGAGATAAAATATACAAAATGCTTTGTAAGCCACCAATCCATATCTAAATATAAATTATTGCTATTAGTATGGGGCAATTTAGGTGGGATTGTATTGAAATCTTGCCTCAAACATTAATTTACCATAGCTCTAATGCTCTGGCCATGTCATTTAACCTTTCTCAGTCTCAGCATCTTCAATTCTAAAATGAGGATAATAATTTTGTTGTTGAGTTGTTTTCAGTCATGTCCAATTCTTTGTGACCCCATTTAGGTTTTTCTTGGCAAAGATACTGGAATAGTTTGCCATTTCCTTCCCCAGTTCATTTTACAGATGAGGAAACTGAGGCAAACGGGGTTAAGTGACTTGCCCAGGGTCACACAGCTAGCATCTGAGATCAGATTTGAGTTCAGGAAGATGAGTCTTCATGACTCCAGGCCCCATAACTCTATCCACTGGGCCACTTAGCTGCCCAGGAAGGATAATAATAGCCCCTACCTAACAGAAGTGCCAAGGGGATCAAATGAGATAATACATGTCAAGTACTTTGCAAACCTTAATGGGCTATTTAAATATAAATTATTATCAATGACAGGATCTACATTAGTTAGTCAGCCATTAAACTATCCTTTATTTATTGAGCGCTTACTACCTAAGTGCCCAGCTTGGTGCCACTCACTGGGGATACAAATACAAGCAGAAAGAATGTCTCTGCCCTGAAGAAGTTTGCTTTCTAACCTGGAAGACAACACATAAAAGAGAGCTAAAAAGGCTAGGGGGAGGGTGAGAAAGTCTTATCTGGAAAGGAGTGAAGTCCTAGCTGGCCTGGATGTAATCCTTAAAGGTACTAGGATGTACCATCCAATCAGAGGAAGGCACCCCAAGGAAAGAGAGTATGTCCAGGGTGAGAAGTTTCAGGGGAAAGAGGTTTCTGTAGCTTCAGCTGAGTTGTAAAGGGCTGAAGAGTTGGAACCAGAATCTAGAGAACTTTCAATCTTTGAGCATATCTGAAGCCCAAAGTTACTTATAAGTAAAATTATCAGATATACTGAGATCTCATTATGAATAATGAGATTATGATAGAATGCCAGGAGTCAGGAAGACTTGAGTTCAAATCTAGCCTACCATAGCTATGTGACTCTGGCAAAGTCTCTTAACTCTGTTTGCCTCAGTTTCTTCATCTATAAAATGATCTGGAGAAGGAAATGGTAAACCATTCCAATACCTTTGCCAAGAAGCACCCAAACGGGGTCGTGAAGAATCAGAGAGGACTGAACAACAACAACAAAATTTATAGCATTAAACAAACATTTAATAAACACCTATAATAGACAAGGTACTGTACATGGGGTACACTGGTGATGAGCTCTGGGAACCCCCTTGAGCTCTCCTTGACATGTAAGGCATTTGCCTGAGGCCATATGCCTTTCATTGTGGCTCTGCCCAAATCTCTATCCCTCCTTTGTTCAACAACTTCCCACCCTTGATACTCTGGAGTTTGACCTCATTAACTCCTCCTCAAGACCCTCCCCAAACTCCTCCTCTAGACCACCCCTAGATTCCTCCCAAAACCTTTCTGTATGTAAGACCCCATCTTGCCTCCATGTAATGTGAGAGCGCCATAGGATTTTCTAGCACAGAGTTATTCTGTGTCAGATGATTCTGGCCCGCTTGCCAGATGCAAGCATCACAGACACGGAGGCTCCTTAAGAGTCTACCCATTATGGCAAACTTTTAATAAACTTTACTTTTCTTTGGCTGAGAGAAGACATGAGTTGAATTCATTCAACAGGACCCAGCATGTTGATATTTTGGGGTCTCAAGCACCCCTAACCCTATGTCTCATCATGCTAATCCTCTTCACTGGGTTCCAGAAAGATGGAAAGACAACACTGTTCCTATTGTCAGGAACCTTATATTCTGACATGAGGAACAGGATACACACAGTTAAGTACAGTATTAATTAGGATATGATGGGAGAAAAGGAGAGATCCAAAGTGCTATAGGAAATCCTGAGGAGAGTAAGAGATCATTTTCATCTTGGACAGATTGAGGAAAATTTGTGAAATGGTGTGCAAGCACCCTAGCATACCCAGGATGACTGCTAGTACAGGTGCTTTGATCTGCTTTTCTAAAAAAAGCAACTCAAAAGGGGTTAACAATCTTAATTTAATCAAACATTAAACACCTAGTTCAGGGGAATCAATCAATCAAACAATCAAATACCTAGTTCAGGGGGAAAAGTCAGCATCCTGAACTTTAGAAAATACAAACAGAAAAAATAATACAACTCAATAGACCAACAGACAAGGCTTCTAGCTGTCTGACCACTACATAGACACACAGTTACCACAGAAAGAAGCACCAACATCCGGGTTTACAAGGAGGGGTTTGGGGCGGGGTGGGGGGAGGAGAAGGGGGGAGGCGCCTCACTGGCTGCCCAGAGTCTCATATGGCCAAATCACACAACTCTTCCCATAAGTAAGCCCCAAAGCAAAACTTCATATCAGGGTATATATAGCCTTCTTCAGGGTCAGAGGACATCACAACCTTTCTGACCCACTGCCTAATTACAAAGTAACAAAAGGTGTGGGCCTTCCAGAAAAATAAGCCTCCCCTAATCAAGCCCCTCCTGTTGGGTTCCACTTGAGGCCCATTAAGCAGTAGGGAAGATCTTCAAATTCCCTTACCATTACAAGTGGGTAACAGCTGAGCCAGATCTTGGATAAAGAGAAAGATTCTAGTAAGTAGAGATGGAGGAGGGAGTCATTTTTAGGCCTGTAGATAGTAAATAGATGCTTCAGGGTTAGAGAGGATACACTACACTTCCTGTGTTACTAGTAGTCCAATTTGCCCAAAATACAGGACACATAAATGGGAATGAGGTGTTATAGGTCTGTAAAGGCAAATTAGAGACAGAATGCAGAGGGCCTTAAATGCCAGGCTGAGGCATACACAGTTTTATCTGGAAGGCAACTATCCATTTTTAACAGCAAAACAATGAAATTCTATTTTCTAAATGCTAAGTATTATTGACATAGGACACAATCATAGCTGAAGTCAGAGGAAGGAAAAAAATGTTCTTCTGTGGAAAGGGCAGATGAGGGGGGATAAGGCATTTTTTCAAGGGGCCAAATTATAATTAAGTATAGATAGGCAGGCAGAGATGATAGAGCATAGATAGTAGATAGATAGATAGATAGATAGATAGATAGATAGATAGATAGATAGATAAACATAATACTCTGGACTCACTCTCCCAGAGCAAGGTCAGATACATTTACCCCTTTAGATTCTTGGGGTACTGCTGAGGTATTGAGGTGTCTATTGCTATAGACAATTAGCCCCCATTCTAATATATATCCTCATTTGTTACCTGTTAACAATTAGCACCCCTGTTTCATTTAACTAATTAATAATAATTATCTTTTACTAAGAGATCTTTATTAAGAAGATACAGCAAGAACAGAATTGCAAATGTTTCCCCCAAACATGTAATTGTACACATTCCCCTATGACATCTCAGCCCTTAGGGAGAATGAGCTGAAAATTAATACAGTTTCTACATAGTATTTAAAGGAACCACCAGGTTCAGTTCCAAAAAATTTGAATAAGTTCTTGTCTTAGCTATTCTGGATGGCATTCCAATTCTTCAAAGTTGTCTCCAAAGCTCCTCCACCTAAGAGCAAGCCAGAGTAAATGCAAAAAGGCAAAGTGGGAAGGCCCATTTTGGTGGGCTATATGTGGCCTCTCCTTACATAATTGTCTATCTCACTTGATAGCAATTAAGCAGAAAAGAGTCAGAGCAAAGCAAGGGATTTTTGGTGGTTAGTGCCTTTTGAATGCACCCCACTTCTGGCTCAGGCAATAGATCATCTCTTCCACATGTGTGTTAGCAGACCAGAACTTTGTGTTCCAAACTCAGGATCAGGCCACTAGTATTATACAACATTATGCTGGCTTCCTTTAAATCCCAACTAAAATCCTAACCCCTATTAATTCTAGTTAATTCTAGCACCTTAATTCTAGTACCTTCTCTCTCTTGTTTATTCTATATATAGTTTGTTTTTTATATGTGTTTGCATGTTGTTTCCACCTTTAGACTATAAGATCCTGGAGGACAGGGACCATCTTTTGTCTCTTTTTATATCCCCAGTGCTTATACAGTGCCTGACACATAGTAGTTGTTTAATAAATATTTACTGATTGATTGATTTTAGGGAATCTGACTCTCCACTTTCTTCTATACAGGGATTGCCCCCTTTTACAGACTGTTATGTTCAATCACTATTGATTAGAGAAATGCAAATTAAAATAACTCTGAGGTACCACATCACACCTATCAGATTGGCTTACATGGCAAAATAGGAGAATGATAAATGTTGGAGAAGATGTGGGAAAATTGGACCACTAATGCATTGTTGGTGGAGTTGTGAACTAATTCAGCCATTCTAGAGAGCAATTTGAAACTATGCCCAAAGGACTACACAATTGTGCATACCTTTTGATCCAGCAATACCACTACTAGGTGTGTATCCTAAAGAGATAATAAAAAAGGGAAAAGGACTCACATGTACAAAAATATTTATAGGGGCAGCTAGGTGGTACAGTGAATAGAGCACTGGCCCTGGAATTAGAAGGACCTGAGTTCAAATTTGGCCTCAGATGCTTACTAGCCATGTGATGTTGGACAAGTCATTTAACCCCAATTGCTCTGCCTTCCCCCCTCCAAAAAAGCAAAAAGCAAAACAAACAAACAAACAAAAAAAGTATTTATAGCAAAGAATCTGTGGTGGCAAAGAATTGGAAATTGAGGGGATTCCTTGCAATTGGGGAACAGCTGAACAAGTTGTAGTATATGAATGTAGTGGAATACTATTGTCCCATAACAAATGCTGAGCAGGCAGATTTCAGAAAAACCTGGAAAGGCATGAAATGCTGAGTGAAGTGAGCAGAACCAGCAGAACATTATACACCATAATAGCAACATTGCGCGATGATAAATCCTGTTAGACTTTGCTCTTCTCATCAATGCAATGATCTAATACAGTTCCAAAAGATGGTAAATGCTATCCACATTCAGAGAAAGAACTATGAAGTCTGAATCCAGATTGAACTATGCTATTTTCTCTTTTTTATTTCTCATAGTTTTTCCTTTTTGCTCTGATTCTTCTTTCACAACATGACTAATATGGAAATATGTTTAATATAATTGTACATGTATAGCCTATATCAGATTGCATGCTGTCTTGGGGAGGGGGAGGGTTGGGAGGAGAGGAAATTTAGAACTCAAAATCTTTTTTTTTTCCTTTTGGAGGACAATTGGGGTCAAGTAACTTGCCTCAGATTACATAGCTAGGTTTTGTTTGTGTGTGTTACGTGTCTGAGGCCGGATCCAAACTCAGGTCCTTCTGACTCCAGGGCCGGCGCTCTACTCACTGCACTACCTAGCTGCCCCAAGAACTCAAAATCTTATAAAAGTGAATGTTGAAAACCAAAAATAATTTTTTAAAAAAGAAGTCTCATGTTTAATCGAGCATATTGAGAAGTTGTATGGCATAGTGGATACAAGGCTAGCCTTAGAGTCAGGAAAACCTGGGTTCAGGTTCATAAATAGTAGCTGTGTGTCCGTGGACAAGTCACAATTTCTTAGTGGTTCTATAAGATCACAACATTGAATAAATTCTTGTTGATTGAGTTATCTGCCTTGGTAGGAGATTATTTCCATGTTGGGAGTTCCCTATACCAATAAAGTCACAAGTGTGTATCACAAAAATACGTACTCTTTTAGTCTGGAAAAAAAAGATCATCCTAACAAGAATTACCTTTTAGCACTTGTCCCTCTTAACAGTGAACTATGGCTAAATCATAGGATTTTCAAAGTATAAGCCCATGCCATTTATGAACATGCTTTATGATTCTGTAAATCTATAAAAAGTTACTTTATATATTTACTATCTTGCTCTCCTTAATTCTCCATATCAGGATTGCTCATATAAGGCCTTCTTTCTTGAACACCACCTTTAATGGAAATAATCCACTCTGGTTAGTAAAACTTCTCAGAGAAGATGCTTTCAGCCAATTACTTTGTTTAACAAACCCATCCAAATAGTTCCCTGCAGTGGTCTGCAGATTTGGGGAACAAAATTTATATTAAGTAGCATCCCAGCTAAGCCCAGCACCTCAATATTTTTGAGTAAGACATGAGTAAGGAGAAGGAACCATACTGAGCCTGGTGTTACGACATAGTCCTGAATACTTAGCACACTTCTCTAACTTAGCCAATCAAGGACATATTAAAAAGCCACAGAGCCAGAGAGAAGTAACATGGTAATAAGATGAAAACTCTGGGTTTGGAGCTCCAGGACCTGTGCTTCAGTCCTAACTCTGCTGCTTATTAGCTATGGAATGCTGCCACCTCAAATAACCTCTCTGGGCTACCATGTCCTCATCTATAAAATGAAAAGGGTGCATTACATAATTCCTAAGGTTCCTCCCAGCCAAAATATCCTATGGTCAAGCAGGGACAACTGAAACTTCATGACTATGACCTTTTAGGGTAGCAACATAATCCTTGTCTTATTCTAAGTAGATATTGTCTGTGTTATTTCTGGATGTGTAAGCTCAGAGGTACTGCATGGGGGAGAGGATAGAGACTTGACCTTTGAGATGAGGACTAGACTCAAATATTGCTTACTGGGGCCTTTATTCTCCTCTGTGAGGGTTGTACTTCTGCATTTCCAGATTTCAACACCAAGTCTCCCTGGTCCAGGCATCTTCACCATTCTCTTCCTACGCCTAGCCCCCCCGCCACTTCTTTAGTGCACCATCTTCCCCTATCAGAATGTAAGCTCCTTGAAGGCAGGAACCATCTTATTGTTTGGATTTGTATCCCCAGTGCTTAGCACAGTACCTGGCACATAGTAAGCATTTAATAAATTTTGTTTTGGGGTTTGTTTGTTTTTTCTTTTTGGAGGGGGGAGGCAATTGGGGTTAAGTGACTTGCCCAAGGTCACACGGCTAGTTTTTGTGTGTGTCGTGTATAAAGTGTCTGAGGCCGGATCTGAACCCAGGTCCTCCTGACTCCAGGGCTAGTGCTCTACTCACTGTGACACCTAGCCCCACTCATTTGATAAATTTTGTTGCTTGCCTACACACTAGCTACATGAACTGAGGGCAAATCAACTGTCAGTGCCATTAGGTGCTAATCTGCATTAGTAGAGGGAGTTTCCTTCCTGGAAGTTCCCTACATCAATGAAATCTCTGGTATAGAGGGAAAATGAGATGAAATATTGTCAAGCTAAAAAATTGGACTATAAATGAGAAAATACACTCCTCCCCACCCCCACACACAGAGGTGCTGGACTATGGGTGTGGAGAATTGAACTGTCACATTTGATTGCTATATTGATTAATGTTGTTTAACTGATTTATTGTCCTTCTCTCACAGAATCCGAATATCTCTCCCAACTTCATTGTTGCCCCCTCCCCAAAGACAACTCATGTGTAGATTAAAATAATTTATTTAAATGAAATTGGAAGTAAAAAATATAGTGTTAAAAATCTGATAGACCTTGAGTGAGTCATAAGCTTCTGAGAAAAAGAGAGAGAGAGACAGAGAGACAGAGAGACAGAAAGAGACAGAGAGAGACAGAGACAGAGACAGAGAGACAGAGAGAGACAGAGAGAGAAATAGAGTTGAAGCAGGCTCTGTGAGTTTGGTCAGACATCAAAGAAACCAGGGTTACCCACTGCATCCTGAGCCATTGTCAGTCATCTTGACTTTTGTCCTACCACTGGACTTCGATGACTCTGGAAGAGAAAGTAAGGCTGATGACTTTGTGCAACTCTGTCTCACTTAAATCCAGTTCAGGCACAAGTCAAGACATCACCCTGTGATATCATTTGTCCTCTTCAGAAATGAAGGACCAACAACAACAATAACCTCAGTTGGTTTTACAGGTAAAAGTAAAAGACATAAGAAGCAGTTAAAACTACTCAGGTATATAAGATAGTTGTTTGTTAATATGGACATAAATGTTTTGTTCATGAAGTTCTGCTCTCCAGTTGCTTGACCACTGCCAGAAACATTGACCTCCTTGGGTTGTTCTTTCAAGTAAAGATCAAAGGCTCCCCAGAAGAGGTGCTAATAACTTTTTCTCTTAAGAATGCTAACTCATGGGGTCAGAGGGGAAAACTTTAGTGTACAAAGATACTACATGGGAGGAAATCCTCAAATTATTAATCTAGCTGTATATAAAATTGTATATGCACATATATATTCTCTAACAAGCAATGTCAATTCATTTGCTTTCTCCAGAATAAGAGGCACCTGAAGCTACAAAATTCTGGGGGGGGAAAACAATATCTTTATACAGATCACAGGAAGGGTCAAAGGAACCACCAACCAAACATGATAAAATCAACCATAGCTACATTAGGTTAAGGAGCCTATAGTACCACTCCTGCAAATCATCCACAAGGGTCCACCCAATATGCTGAGATACTTCATCTAGGTCTCTGAAGATGACTTGGGTATCAACATAGCGTATGGGCTATCCATCTGATTATCTTTCACTCAGCCACTTTCTTTTCTGGTCATACATTCGTTTGATGATATCTTTCAGGATATACCTTATGGGAATTTTGTTTTTGGTAATATATTAAAGTCTATTTATGGCCCCTAGGTTAGTCACTATTACCCTTTGGATGAACCACAATTTTGAGTCATCAGAGATTGTGGTACTCCATGATCCCCTACTTCACAACATCACCAGAAAAATACTGGTATCAACAAGATAGATTTTTATTTTAAGGAGATGTTTGGGGTCATTGAAAACACTAGAGTTTTCTAAATGCTATTCATCTCACTCATTTCTTCCTATTAAGAACTAGACTCCTTCAGGGCCTGCCCAAAATAGATTTCTGTTGGGCCTACTCCATGTACTATACATCCAACTACATATGTCATAATCTGGACAATAGGCATTCTTCATTCACTTTTTTTCCCCTTTGTGGATTATTAAGTTAAATTCTTTTGACTAATTAATATCTAGCATTTATATAGCACTTTAATGTTTACAAAGCACTTCATATTTTTTATATTATTTGATCCTCATAAGAACCCTGTGAGGTAGATGCAATTATTATTTCCATTTTATAGACAAGGAAACAGCAGGGGTGTGCTGGAGCCAGCTCATACCAGCTCTCTAGAGCTCAGTGTTAAGTTTTCAGTGTGAGCATTTACACTTCAGAAATCAGCAAATGATACAAATCAAGGCATTATTAGGTGTTTTGTTGAGTGTTTAGACTTAAGAAAATGATGGAGAAAATGTTAATGCTGCAGATTAAACTTCTGTGTGTGTATGTGCGTAGCACATCACTAAGGCACAGGAAGGTGAAATGACTTGCCTAGAGTCACATAGCGAGTAAGTGTCCAAGACAGGATTTGAACTGACTTCAAGTCCATTTCTCTATCCATTGTACCACCTGATTACCTTTATATGATCTCTTTCTATATGTTATTCTGTTTCAAATTTAGAAGAAGTATGGTTCAGTAAAAACAAATAAACAAAAGCCCCCACTGAATTTGGAGTCAGAGGACCTACATTCAAATCCTGGTTCTGTTGTTTGTGTGACCTCAGGTAAGTTACTCAACCTTTCTAGGCCTTTGTCTCCTCATCTGTAACACACACACACACACACACACACACACACACACACACACACACGCACGCATGCACGCAAAGGGGGATTGGTATAAATAGCCTGCAAAGTGTGCTTCCAGCTTTAAATCTATGCTCCTCTATGGATTTTTCTTTTAACCCTAACTTTGCCTCAGTTAAAATAAAGTAAGGGGAATTTTCTAGCTTTGCTGATTGGTACCTTTGGGCAGTTACTTTCTTATGTAAGCCTTGATTTCTTCAGCTATTAAACAAAGTTTTATTAGATGACGTCTAAAGGTCCCAGCTAACTATGACACCCCCATCAAAAGATCAGAAGGATCATCACAGGCTTCTTCAAGGGTCAGGTATAGCCCAATGGCAGTGAGATAGAGAGAAGTGAGAAACCCTGCAGGGAAGGGCTTTGAGATTTTGTTGTAGACTCTTTTGGGCTCCTGCTCTTGAGTCACCTTCACAAAAGCATTCTCATCAACAAGAACTTGGTTGAGTCATCCAAGGGGTTAGGAACTTTGTACTGTATTTGTATGATAATGTAATCCTTGAGTCAGAGGCTATCATATGACAGGAGGGACATGGGTGCACTTGGGGAGGGGGGATTTCCTACCTCTCTGGCTCATTTCCCTAACCAAGATAATCTGGGAACTGTATTATATGACACCATTCGGTGTGTTATCAACAACTTCCCATGAAAATACATAGTTCCCAAGGCCTGAAGAAAGAGAAACATTTTATATATAGGTGAGAGAAAATAAATAGGATTGATACAGAGTTCATGGAAAATAGATACAGTGGAAAGAGAGATGATCTTCAAGCTGAGAAGATACATATTGTGTAGAGTGTAAGTAGCAGGATGCACACCTGTTATAGATCTGGTCTTTTAAGTTCAGAGGTGATGCCTCACTGATTAATCTCTTCATGTGCAGGTGTGACTGAAAAGACCAGACATGCAACAGATTCCTCTTATGCCTGAATATTGTTTTTTTGATTGACAACTCTGGTTGCTGTTTGCAGAGTCTATGAATTAAACTTTGTGTGTGTGTGCGTGTGTGTGCGTGCGTGCGTGTGTGTGTGTGTATGTGTGTGTGTGTGTGTGTGTGTGTGTGTGTGTGTGTATGTGTGTGTTTCCAGAGAGGCACTTGTTAAATACCAGCATATCACTAAGGCAGAGGAAGGTTAAGTGACTTGCCTAGGGTCACATAGCTAGTAAGGGTCCAAAAGTGGATTTGAACTGACTTCAAGTCCATATTTCTATCCATTGTACTTACATATTGACTATATGATTCCTGTTTCCCTTGTTTGTTTATAAATGTATCCCCCAATGCCTAGCACAGTGCCTAGGACACAAGTGTTTCATAAATGCTCTATTTGTCTGTCCATCTATAACTATCTATATCTCTTATTTACCTACCTATCAATCTACCTATCTGTTTCTCCTATAATTCTCCACAATTTCTTTCTGGTGCCACCCCTCGTCCACATGCAATTGTAAGGAACTACCACAGTTTCTTAGCAGGCCAAGTCCCAGTAGGGTGGCCTTCCCTCAGAGGCCTGCTCTATAACTGTAGATAGGGAGTTCATACAAGGAATCTCTGGTCTCGGCAGGAGACAAGTCAATTCACCAATTTAACAAGCATTTGCTAAATGTTTGCTATGTTACCATCATGGTGCTGGGCCCCAAGAATGTAAACAAAAAATGAATGAGTCTGTCCTCTCAGGGAATTTACACATTCCTGGTGGGGTATAACATGCACACTGATAAGTAATACCACATCATATAAGTAAAGAGAAAGTACTAACAGCTCAGAGAATAAAAATAGGTTTCATTTGAAGGGGTGCTGTTAAGCACTCACTTGTGGGACACAAGTTGAGCCTTGAAGGAAGCCAAGGATTCTAACAGACAGAGATTGGGTCAGAAGAACATTCCAGGTAGAATAAGAGCTCAGGCTAAGACTAAGGCACAGGAAGGGGGATGGGCCACTGAATTAAAGGAACAACTCATAGGCTAGGTAGGCTGGAAATAGAATATGTGAAGGGAAGTGATATGAAACCAGCTTGGAAAGGTAGATGAAAGCTGATTTGTAAAGGATTTTAAATGGAAAAGCTAGGGAGTTTGTGTTTTATCTTGGAGGTAATAGGGAGCCATACATGGCTCTCCTGCAGGGGAATGATCTGGTCAGACTAGTACTTTAGAGCGATTATTTTAGCAGTATTGTGTAGGATGCATTGAAGAGGAGAGAGATTAAAAAAGCAGGAAGACCAACCAGGAAGCTATTGCAATAGCAGAAGCAACAGGAATGACCTAAGGAGGTAGCTAAGTGGGTGGTATAAAAGGAAATGGTTGCAAGAGATGTTGTGGGGTCCATGAGATTTAGCAATTGATTGGAAATGAAGTCTGAGGAAGAGGGAAGAGTCAAGGACAACTCCTAGGCTATGGACCCTGGATGCCTAGAAGGATGGGGTTGCCCTTGACAGATATAAGCATGTTTAGAGGATGGATAATTTTAGGGGGAAGATAAATTCATTTTGTATATGTTAAGTTTAACTTACCTGTGGGACATAGATATGAAATAAGTAGTTAGCAATGAAGAACTTGGGGGTCAAGAAAGAGATAAGAGATAGATATACAATCTGGGAATAATCTGCATATAAATGAAATTTTAATTCAGAAGAGCTTTTGATGGCACCAAGAGAGACTGTAGTGAGAAAAGGAACAGTCCTGGAAGATATCCATGTTTATGTTTAGTGGTTCAAAGATAGATAACCACCTCACCACCTTAGGAGTGGGATGAAAGAGGGAGCTCAAAGTAGATCGCCTCCTTTTTGTCAGTAAAAAAGGAAGCAAAGTCCTCTGATGAAAGGCATGAATAAATTAATGTTGTAAGGACTTTCAAAGAAGAAAGCTTTGGAAGAGCTGTTTTGGGGAGACATTCATGGAACATTCCATGCAGATATTGATTTCAAGCCTAATGAATGAATGAATGAAAATGTTGACACTCTGAGACAATTTATTGCCATGTAAATAGTAGCCTTTATTGCCTAACTGAAAGGAAAAACTAATAGAATGGACTTCAGTCATTGTGACAGATTAGTGAGGGATGTGATTGGGGGAATGAGGAATTTTCAGTGCCCCTCAAATCATTCCAACTGTGAACCAGACCAGAAATTCCAGACAAGTGCCACCAAATGAACTAAAGTGAAACCACTACATAGAAAAGATGGATGAAATGTTTTGAGGGCTTTGAAGCCCCAGAATTCTATAGCAGGGCATGTGGACTTCTGGGAAACCAAAGCATAGGCAAAACCAACCTGCCATCAAATAATAGGTTAGGAAGGATCAATGGGGAATGGAGGCACACAAGTACAATGAATCAAGGCAGTGACAGGTTCTGCAAACAGCAGCCAGAGCTGTCAATCAAAGAACAATATTCAGACACAGGAGGAATCTGTTGCATTTTTGGTCTTTTCAGTCACACCTGCATATGAAGAAATTAATCAGGGAGGCATCACCTCTGAACTCAAAAGACCATATCTATGACAGGTGTGCATATCAAGTACAATTACAGAATATTAGGCCTAGAAGGGGCCTTAAATATCATCTAGTATTCTAGTACAACCCTTTCATTTTCCACATGAGAAAACTAAGGCCCTGAGGAGAAAGATTTTGGCCCATGGTCCCTCACATAGCTAATTAGGGGGCAAAACCAAAACTAGGTTCAGAAGATTAGAGACGGTAGAAACCTAGAGATCATTTCCCCATTCTTTTTTTTTTTTTTCACAGATGAGAAACCTGAAACCTCATAAGGGTTTTTGATGAGGTACAGGCCCTGGGAGTCTCCTTGAGCTCTCCTTGAATCTTTGAGGTACAGGCTCTGGAAACCTCCCTTGAACTCTGATTAAATCATGAGGCAATAAGCCTTACATTGTGGCTGAGCCCAAGCCTTGGTTACTAGACCTCCCACCCTCTGTTACTAGACTTCCCACCTATTAAAATATCAATCCACCCTTGAACTGGCCTAGCCCACCATTGTCTGTAGTCTCCAGCTACTTCCCACCCTTAATCACTCATTGACCACATTAACTCCTCCTGAAGATGCTCCCCAAACTCCTTCTCTAGACCACCCCTAGATTCCTCTCACTACCTTCTGTATATAAGACCCCATCTCACCCCATGTGGGGTGAGAGCACCATAGAATGACCTAGCACAGACTTACTCTGTCTAATGCAAGTGAACTTTTAGTAAATTTTACTTTTCTTTGGCTGAGAAGACTCTAATTGAATTCATTTAGCAGGACCCTGCATATTGTTATTTTGGGGTCTCCAGAGCAACCTAACCATCTTTGTGGGTAACCTCTTCAGACTGGTTTTACAGAGCTTATCTCAAGAAATCATAAATGAAACCTGTATAAAAAAAAGTTAATTGTCCCAGTTTTTTAAAATGATAGAATAAATAGGGAAGAAAAAATTCTAGTCCCAAACCCCAAGATATGTTACATAGTATAAATGATCAAAATTTATATACCTTTGGAAAGAACATATAGATATAAGGGTATGTCTCCCTTTGTGGACAGAGAAAGAAGAGGAAGGAGAGGGAACATAGGAGCATACAAGAGGTATGGAAGCAAACCAATGAGGGCTTTTTTTGAAAATATTAAGAAATGATATTTCCGTCTGAAATCTTTTTGGGCTTATCTGAATTTTAAAAAAACCTTATCAGTATTTAATCAGATTACAATGTCTTGTTTTAACCAGTTTTTTTTTTTTTTTTAGGGGGAAGGCAGGGCAATTGGAGTTAAGTGACTTGCCCAAGGTCACACTGCTAATTTTGTGTTAAGTATCTGAGGCCAGATTTGAACTCAGGTCCTCCTGAGGGCCGGTGTCACCTAGCCACCCTGTAACCAAATTCTTATTTTTTATTTTTTTGCTTTTTGAAGGAGGGAGGATAGGGCAATTGGGGTTAAGTGACTTGCCCAAGGTCACACAGCTAGTTTTTGTGTGTGTGTTAAGTGTGGCTAGATTTGAACTCAGGTCCTCCTGAATCCAGGGCCCTTACTCTATTCACTGTGCCACCTAGCAGCCCCCTATAACCAGTTTCTAAAGAGAAAGTTCTGGGAGGAACTCTCATCCCTAGACTAATCTAATTAAGAGCAGTTCTTTCTCCACCCTTAACCAGATTAAATAGTTTCAAGGATGATGCTCCAGGGTACACCAAGATTTAAGCTAACTATTTCAGCAAATCAAAAACCACTAAATTTTGAAGTCTTTATCCTAATTAATCACTCTGTAGAATTTTACCTTTGTTTCATGATCACTATGAAAAGCTAAAGCAAAATGACTTAGGCTGAGAGATTCTTAACCTGGGATTCAGTGAAATTATTCTAAAGTTTGTATCAGTCCCTCTGGTTCTCCCCTACCCAGATGATAGTAGATTCTCATTATTTATGAAGTCGCATCCAATTAGATGAAGGAGTTTTTAATTTGTATTTTATTCATGCACCAAATTAAAAACTGTGCTTGTATATAATTAAGACAAGAATGCCAGATATTGGTTAACAAATATGCTTGAATACAACTTAATTAAAAGGAATATGGACACAGCTTTGATAATTGCTTTGTTTGGTGGAGGGGGTGTTTGTTTCTGCAAAAGAACTCATGTTTGAACCTTCAGGTCTCCATTTCTCATTCCCTTTCTCTCACTATCGCTGATTGTATGGATCCCTGCTGCTTGGGCACAAAGCTGGCAGTTCCAGAATCAAGTTTCTTCCTTTCATCTCAGACTGAAATGTGAATGTTTTTTCCTGTTAGTTTGGCACTCTCAATATGAAAAGTCACAGTGAAATGTTTTGAGAGAAAAAGAGAGAAAAGAAAAGGGAGAGAAAGAGAACACTCTTAATGAAATGCTGCTTTTGAGCTAAAATGTGTTTTAGCAATCACAGATGCCAGTTTTCATACAAGGGGTCTCCAAGGTTGCAGCCATGCTGAGGGACTTCAGTACAAGGAAAGCTTTGAAGTAATGAAAGAGGGCCAGGCATTGCCAGAGAGAATTCAAAATACTGTGTCTGACCTCTTGTGAAAAATACCAGAACCTAAGGCCTGTATCCCAGATGTTGCTTCAGAGGGCCTTGGGAGGCATTTGACACGATTACCTTATTTTGGAGAGGTAAGAAGGCCACATAATGGGTTACTAGAGAGCCAAGAAAAGAAGCAACTAAATTGAGGAGATTGAGAACTGCCAGAATAACAGAAAGAGCACTAGATTGGATTTGAAGAAAATCAATCAATAAGAAAGAATTTATTAAGTGGCTACCATGTGCCAGGCACTGTGTGGGCTACTGGGAATACAAAGACAAAAATGAAATAGTCTCTTCAACAAAGATCCTATATTTTATCAGGGAGACAACATGCTGAGAGAAATGATTATTTCTCTCTTATATTAATAACCAATTATTGAATTAGGACCAGGATTTTTTTTTTCAGAAACCTGTAGGTTGTTCATTTGATTGCCCAAATCCCCTTCCAGAACCTTACAAAGAATTTAATCTAAGGTGAATTCCAGCCCAGTGGGTCCATTCAGGCTGAGGTGGAGGTGGTGTGGCTTGAGATAAAACTATCTCTTTGTCCAGGAGTTATATAATCAAATTTAGGCTCCCCCACCCCCTCATTAGAATAAATCTACTTCTCATTAGAATATTCATTCCTCTCATTAATTGTTAACCAATCAGGGTTGATTGCCTCCTGTTGGGAACACCCCCTTTTCCAAGGGCTCAAAAGGATCAAGAAGTCTTCATGATCAGTTTTTAGCATTTAAGAATACCGTTGATACCTTTTATTAATTATCTATGAGCATAATTAATAAAATGATTAAATACCCAGAAATTCATGTCTCTTGAACTTTTTATATGTCACAATGCCTTTATGGAAACTGAGGTCCTTATCACAAATTTTACTTTCACTTATGAGCAAAGTTCTACTTACCCTTTCCCCAGGGCTCTAGGGGTATCTCTGAGGGATTAAGGGTGACTTTCTCTAATGCTATCAGCTCAAATCCCCATTATGATATATTCTTCTCAATATCAATCACTGATGACTAGCATGCCAGTTTCATTTAACCAGTTACCATCAATTACCTTTTACAAAGCTATAGCAGGAACAGAGGATAAACATTTCCTCCCTAATACCTGAGGGCATTCTCGTATTTGATTCTATACCACCTTGGTCAGCTCAAACTGAAAGCAGTTTCTATAAAACATTTGCACCATGAAGTTTAATTCTACATTTGGCAGAGCCAATGAGTAGAGCTGCTGCTCCCTTGCTTTTATGTTTAGTAACTTGACTTCCCAGGTCATTCTGTTATAGACCAGGTCCTAGTCACTCCTCAAAGCTATGCTAGGGTCCTGACCTCAATTGGCTACAAACTTTGGCAAAAATTCTTTTCTTTGCACCCTGGTGGCTTGCTATTCTGACCTTTCAAAGTTCACAAAGTTGTAGCTGCCTCCACTACTCCACCTAAAAGCAGAAAACAGTAAATACACAGAGGCAAAGAGCAGAGGTCTGTGTTAATGGACCATGGATTAGTCCTAAAGGAGTGGGGGTCAGAGGCTTCTCCTCATCCAGAGACTTACAGTTTTTCTTTCCCATTCTAATGGAACCAGGTAGGAAAGAGAAAGAAGCTTTCTTTGGCCAGTTAATTCCTTTTGAATGCACCTCAATTCTGTTTCAATAATTAACTAAAAGTCAATCTCTTTACCATATCTCAAAACCAGATACAAAATATATACACATGCTCCAAAGTCCATGTAGAGACTGCATTAGTACCCATGTCATGCATGCCCATAAGGGCTGGGCTTGACCAATCCTCCATTATTTATGTAGAAGTTACAGCCTTTCTGGGGACTAACAAGAAGTGGTGTGGATGGTGGAAAAGGTTCAGTAACTTTGGCCTGCAGCATCTTCTAGATCCAGGTGATTTGCTGAAGGAGAAAGAACTCCATCCTATTCCCAGAAGAGGGAGCTGATAGTCTATGGCTAATTGAGTGCTACAAATATATTGTGGCAGGAGATGGCAAGAGAATAAGCATGCTTCCAGAAGTGGTGATTAGAGTGGAACAGAAGAATAAGGTAACAGAGCACTATGAATGGAGTGATGAGATTATGGATATCTGGTGATGAGAGATGTTGTACCAACATGCCTCACAAGCTCTTCCTCTTTTTCCCTCTTGCCCAGAACAATGTAGACTTATCCTCACTTGGTTGTGTGGAATAAATCCAGGAAAACTGCACTGAGTTGTAAGAGTGGGAATCTGATAGCACCTTATGATTTTATTCCAAGGCAGATTGCCTCTAGTAACTGAGTCAAGGCTCTCTCCCTGCATCCTTCCCCTCCCCCACTTTGTCTCTCTGCTCACCTCCATGTACTGGAGCAAGGATTCCCCTCCCTCTGCCTTCTTACTCAAACCTCACCCTCCCTTTGCCCCTCCTCAGTCTCATCGTGTTAAATGGGAGGACTGGCCCCTCTGGTGTGAGAGCTTGTCAAGCCCTTTTCAGAACTGCTCAACTACCTATGGTGTCCACCTTCACCCAGCTCTCACCAGTGGTAGCATATGTATTGGCTACTCCCTGGTAAAAACTATTTCACATATGGGCTACACCGGGTTGAGGGTAACCAACAGGTTTCAAATCCATTGGTGAGTTAGGGAGATGTCTACCCCAAGTTTGTGAAGACAAAACGACTGGACAAGAAAAATATTTTTTCCAACAGCCATGAAGGCTGCTGAAGCAGGTGCTGTGGAATGCTTAGGGCTTGCTTGGTCAGGCTAAGGTCATCAACTGCATCCTAGGCCATTGCCAGCTGTCTAATTTTTGTCTTGTCATTGGGCTTCAATGACTCAGGAAGAAAAATGAGGCTGATGACTTTGTGCAACTCTGCCTCACTTAAATCCAATTCACATGTAAGACTCAATGATGTCATTTGTCCTCTTCAAAAATGAAGGATAAACAACAATTTCCTAGAAATGTACCACCCCTTCTCTTTCTTGGAAACCACTCCAATTCAAGGTTTAACCTAACTAGGATTAGGTGGTATGAGCTACAGAAAAACTGCCTGAAAGCTGTACCAAAAAACCCCTCTCCCCAAAGGCTTATGCTTCCACATAAGTAACTATCCAGCTAGCCAAATAAAGACTGTTTTGCTTTATCTCCAGATTCTTGCTTACTTACTGACCCATCCTCATAAACCCACTGAGATTGGTGAGTGATAACTGCTTAGGTTCAACCTTGAATTTTATTCTACCACAGTTGACTAAGATGGAGGTATATTAGGTAACACTTGGAATCTATATGATATAAGAAATCAGAGAGGGGATGTCAAAAGAATGCTGCCAAGTTTTCAACCACAGGAGACTGGATGAATGGTGATAGCAATGATAGAAACAGTGAATTCAGAAAGAAGTATACACCTTTAAGGAAAAGATAACATGGATTCAGGGCATAAAGAGTTTGAGAGCTGAAGTTTGAAGTACTACTCTAATCACCCATTATGGCACAGAGATGCCCCAAGGATTCATATCCATGCAAGTTTTCACAGCAACACCTAATGTTCAAGTTCTAGAAGAATAGCAATCTGCATACATGGAGGCAACACTCACAGCATCCTTGTAGTGTTGAAGGTTTTAGTCTGAGGTTCTGGCAGGGCATCCACGTAGAGATGTCTTGGGGATAGTAGACAATATGGATCTGGAATTCAGGAAAAAAGCTTTAGAACTGAGTTAAGTTGTAAGAGGAAAGGGGGTTAGGAGAAGAGAAGAAAGGAGGGGGGGAAGATGAAAGGGAAGGGGAGAGAAGGGAAGGAGAACAGATGGGAAGCCAGAAGAGGAGAGGGTCTTGGAATAACTGCCTTAAGGAGAGCTAACAAAAGAGTCAGAGAAGTGGGCAAAGAGGTAGGAGAAGAATTAGGAGAATGTGAAGTCAGAAGTCAAGGGTTATAGAAAGTCTCTAGAAAGAGGGAGTTGCAAAGTGTCAAATGCTATGAGATCAAGGAAAATTGAGACTGAATATAAAAAAGATAGGTTTTGGTTGAAGAAAGGAAGTTAAGGGCAGGCACATTAACCCATATATACTTAATCTTGTCATATTTTACAAAATTCTAAGGCACTATCTTTACCCCAGTAAACATAGCCAGTTATCTAACAAAGTTCATGCTTTTTTATAATTTTATATTATATATTTTATATTTTTATATATTTTTAAAATAATTTGTAAGTTACAAATTGACCTGAGTGGAAGAGTTTGGATGATTTAGCACAAACCCATCAATCTAAGGAAAACAATTCAAAAGATGAATCTATTGATGTTGGATCACTAGAGTCATCTTTACCTATGATAGACAGCTGAATCATAACTCTTTTTTTAAGCAATTGGGCTTAAGTAACTTGCTCAAGATTAGATGGCCAGTCATTATTTATGTGTGGGTGCTCATTTTCTGAGGCCGGGACCAATCCCAGGTCATCCTGACTCCGAGGCTGGCATTCTTACTCACTGTCCCACCTAGCTGTCCCAGAATCATAACTCTTTATCAATGCCAGTCCACCTCTATTTTCCACATATTCCAAGCACAGGATATACTTTCTAGCTATAGGAACGGCTGACCATATAAGGAATATTAGGAAAGAAGGAGGGCATGTTTTAGAAGGCAGAGGATCAGAGGTGATCATTCAAGAATGTAACAACCTTAATAAAAAGTCAATGTAGTTCACATTCCATAAACCTTCATCACAGGAGGAGTGAAGAGTTTTATATAAACTAATGTTACTTTAGTCAATCTAAGAACAGCTGATTGCAAAGAGGATTGGAATCTAGTTTTGCACAAAATTCAATTCAAATAGTAAAAAGAATTATAATATACCATAGAGTTGGGAGAGATCTTATAGGACAGCAATAACTCATATTACTATGTCCTTCAAGGTTTGCAGAGCACTTTTTTTTTTAATTAAACAAATGCTTTATTCACTTCTGGTTTACATAATTCATTTCCACCAGATTATGAGTTACATTTTCCCCCCATTTTTTCCCTACCCACCACCCCAGAATAGCAGTCCCACCAGATATCCCCTCATCCAATCTGCTCTCTCCCATATCTTCTCCCATACCCCCTTCAACTTTGCCATTAGGGCAAGGTGAATCTCTGAGCCCCAATGCCTGGACATCTTATGAAACATTTAATTTTAAAACTTCGATTTTTAGATCCATTCCCTTCCTCCCTTGTCACCCACTCCCTCTGAGAAGATAAGCAATTCAGTATGTGTTGTACATGTATAGCTATGCAAAACATTACCATAGTAGATATATTGTAAAAGACTGCTTATATTTCCCTCCCACCCATCTCACCTCCACCTGGTCCATTCCCTACTTTGATCCTGTCCCTCTTTGATAGTGGGTACTTCCAATCTCCCCTCCCCCCAGAATGCCCTCCCCTCCATCATCCCCCCTCTCATCCTCCTTTCCCCTACTCAGGAGAGTGAGTGAGGGTAAGATATTCCATTTAGTATGTATGTGATTCTCTCCTTGAGCCAACTTCAGTGAGAATATGCTTTTACCTTTTTGCCTTCCTGTTCTTCCCCTCCCCTGCAACTACTTCCCCTTGCCTCTTCTACATGAGATAGTTTGCCCTATCCTGTCTCTCTCCATCTCCTCTTGCCACTTTCCTCTCTCACCTCTTGACTTCACCCCTTAAGAATCATCCCTTCCTTGGGGCGGCTAGGTGACGCAGCGAGCAGAGAGCCAGCCCCAGAGCCAGAAGGACCCGAGCTCGGATCCGGCCCCAGACACCCAACACATAAACAAAAACCCAGCCACGTGAACCTGGGCAAGTCACCCAACCCCAATTGCCCTCCAAAAAAAAAAATAATAATCATCCCTTCCCATCAAATTCAACCTGTGCCCTCTATCCCTGTATACCTGTGAACATATGCCATGTACCCTTCTTCAATTATTTTCATAATGAGAAAGGTTTCATCAAACACAGTGATTGTTTTTCCATGTAGGACTGTAAATAGTCCAACTTTGATAAGTTCCTTTTGATTTCTTTTCCTTGATTACCTTCTCAAGCATCTCTTGTTTCTTGTGTCTGAATGTCAGATTTTCTATTCAACTCTGTTTTTTTCCTCAAGAATGCTTGAAAGTCCTCTATTCCACTGAATGACCATATTTTCCCTGAAACAAGATACTCAGTTTTGCTGGGTAGGTGACCCTTGGCTTCAATCCCAGCTCTTTTGCCCTCTGGAATATCATATTCCATGCCCTTCAATCCCTCAGTGTAGAAGCTGCCAGGTCCTGGGTTATTCTGATTGTGTTTCCACAATATTGAAATTGTTTTTTCCTGGCTGCTTGTAGTATTTTCTCCTTGATCTGGGGATTCTGGAACCTGGCTGTAATATTCCTGGGAGTTTTCTTTTTGGGATCTTTTTCAGGAGGTGATCTGTGGATTCTTTCAACCTCTATTTTGCCCTCTGGATCTAAAACATCAGGGCAATTTTTCCTTGAGAATTTCTTGAAGGGTGATTTCTAGGTTCTTTCTTTGATCATGGCTTTCAGGTAGTCCAATAATTTTTTAAATTATCTCTCCTGGATCTATTTTCCAGGTCAATGGTTTTTCCCATGAGATATTTCACATTGCCTTCTATTCTTTCATTTGTTTGGATCTGTTTAGTAGTATCTTGATTTCTCATAAAGTCACTAGCTTCCATTTGCTCCAGTCTAACTCTGAAGGAATGAATCTCCTCAGTGAGCTTTTGAGATTCTTTTTCCATCTGGCAAATTTGACTTTTTAAGTCATTCTTCTCCTCATTGCCTTTCTGAGCCTCTTTTGCCATTTGAGTTAGTCTATTTTTTAAGGTGTTATTTTCCTCAGTCAGGCTGTTGACTGTCATTTCATACTTTTCTTGCATCTTTTTCATTTCTCTTCCCAAATTTTTCCCCACTTCTCTTATCTGCTTCTTACGGTCCTCTATGGCCTGTAGCCAGCTTGTATTTTCATTTGGGGCTTTTGGGGCAGGAGTTCTGACCTCACAGTCCTCCTCCATGCTTTGAGCCTCTTTGCCCCTAAAATAGGAGTCCAATGTTGAACTTTTCTGTTTATTTTGTTTCGTTTGCCTAGGCATATTGCCACTTAATTACTTGATTTTGGGGCTTGTTGCCACAATAGGACTCTGCCACCAGACAGGGGAGCTTCCGCCCAAACGTGGGGTCTTCACAACTTCTGCCAGTTGGGTGGCCTCTGTAAAACCTCCACCCACTCTGGCAAGTTGGATACCCACCCCAAACTTCCCCCCCAGACCACAATCCAGATCCAGGCAGTTTAAAGCAAAAGCGATTAACCCCCAGACTGATTGCCGGATCTTCCTACAGTTGGTAGACCAGGAGCTAGAGCCACTACTGAAGCTGCAAAATGGCTTCTGTGCAGCTGTTTCTTCAGCAGCTTTTTGCCCCCAAGGGAGGAAGCCACGTGTTCCCCAAATACTGGTCCCAAAGTCCATAGGGCACTAACCTCTCACTTTGTCCTAGGCATATAATTCTGGAATCGCCACAGCTGTTGGTGTTCTGGGGTCCCTCCAGCTGGCTGAAGGCCCGGCTGCCCTGGGGCTAAAACCGCGGACCTGGGCTCGGCTCTGCGGGCTGCGCTGTTGGTTCCCAGTGCGCTGTGCTGCCTGCTCTCCGAGCGCTGCACTGGCCGCTCCCTGCAGGGCTGCTGGGCTGTCCTCAGCAGGAGGTTAGCTTCTCTGTGCCGTTCTGTGGGTGCTGTGGCTCCAGAAGTTGTTCGGAGCTCCCTTTCACATTGTTTGAAATTTGTGTGGGGCAGAGCACATTGAAAATGCTGTTTCTACCAGCACTTTCTTTTCAATAGCTCTGCTAGGTAGGTATTTCAAGTATTCTTATTTGCAGTGTATAGAGGAAGAAAATGAATCCATGAAAGGTTAAAAGCATGATTACACAACTAATAAATATTTAAGGCAAGGATCAAACCAGATATTCTACTTCTAAGTCAATCAATCAGTCAATCAACAAGCACTTATTTCCCTCTATGAACTTTTTCTCCCTTTAGATCACAGAATGTTAGAGATGAATGATATTAGAGATCACCTAGTCCAAACCTTTAATTTAATTTAATTTAATTTAATTTAATTTAATTTTTGACTTTTCATTTTGTTTTTTATTCTTTTACATTCATGAACCACAATTTTCTTAATCATTCCTCCAAATGATGGGCACCTACTTTTGTTTCCAGTTCTTTGCTACCACAAAAAGGTGCTATGAATATGCATATGGAACCTTGAGAAAGACTGATTGGCCCCTACTAATATTCTCATTAAGGATAACCTTGATCCATGTATAGATGATTCTCATAAAGCCTTTGCATATATGAGAGAGTAGGCAGATAGATCAGTAGATGATGTAATTTTAGTTGCATTTTTCTGATATTAGCAAGGTCTGAGGTTTTATTTGCACTTTTTATACCTTCCATTTCTTTAACTACCTTATAGATCAATCTTTTATAACCCTCACAATTATCTTACCTCTAGTATGGATCATACATACTTGGCCCAATATGGTTGATCTTCCCATCTTAGGAAAAATTTCTTCCCCCTATTTCTATCTTAGCACAGGACTGTGATAGATGGATCAAAGTGTGGTGCTTCAGTTGTTCTTGAGGTGAAAAATTTATCATAGTAAGTTTCCCACTTTTCTTCTTTGTTGTTCTTTTGCTTTTCATACTTAAATGCCCTTGGGATGATTTTCCTTAGCTGGATCTCCTGCCAAAGTTCTATCTTCCAATGATTTTCTCTGTTTCATGAGATGATAACTGCTTATATGTATCCATCATTCTCCTCCATAAGATTTTATGAGTTTATACTCAAAACCTTTGCCTGTCATCTCTCTCCACTTGATAGTAGAGTCAAATGATTGCCTCCAAAGGCACTTTCTCAGCTTTTTGGGTCTTGTGGAAATAGATTTATATTGGTTAGACTTCTCTATAAAATGATTAAAATACATGTCTGTGATCGGTTTTAATTTCCCACTTTTCATTGTCATTTAGTTGTTTAGTTCAAGAGGGTTCGATTCAAAGGAAAATATTTTCCTATTATTCTTGCTTTTTAAAATTCTCATCTTTGCTCTGATTGTACACATATAGTGAGGTCAACAACAGCATCAGCATCACTAACAAGTGTTTTATCTGCTAAACTATAACCTGTTTCATCTTTTGAGATGTTATTAAATTCATTTCACTGCTTCTCCACCTTTTAAAGGATGTAATTTGATAACTACTTATTTCAATTCCCCTTGTACTAAACATATTTAGTCACTGTATTCTCCCTCCTTGAACATAAGCACCTTGAGGCTAAGGAATTATTTTTGTCTTCATATTCCCAGTGCCAAACTAGCACAGTGCTTTGCACAAAGTAGGTGCTTAATGTTATTAAATCATCAAGGCAGGTCTTTTTTTGGACATAGACAGCTCTAATAGATGTTAAAATAGTTGGTTATGCTACCTGGTAGTGGACAATTAAACAGGTACTTAGAAACTAGGATATTTGGAGTTAACATTCAACCTGACTGTGTCTGCTTTTATTTGGTAGGGTTACAAAATTTACTTCAATAATTCTGTATCTTAAAAGCCCTGCTCTGGGCCCTAATTTAATTCAATGGAATTTGGACTTAGAGATAGCCCTAGATAAGAACTCTCACTTCCGTTCCATGTAATCTTGGTGGGAGATCCAATCCTGTGCAAACCCTTCATTTTATAAAGTGAGAAGGTGAGGTCCAAAGAGTGATTCACCCAAGGTCACATAGGTAGCTGGTAAAAGAATCAGGATCAGAAGCCAAGAATTTTGATTCCTAGTCCAGCTTTATTTCTCCTACAGCATACTCAGTTTCCTTCTACAGACCTAGGAGTGAAAGGAGAAAGGGAATTATAATAAGAAAGATAACTCTAATCTCTATATTGATTTATAAAAAGGAACCTAGACTCATCTTTTCAGCTCTCTGAGAATTTTTTACACAGTGCTTTTCTCATAAAAATCCTGTAGTCAAGCAATGCAAGGTTTGTTATCACCATTTCACAGATATGGAAGAGTAGGTGCAGAGTGGTCAAATGGCTCGCTGTGGTCCCATAAATCATAAGCATCAGAGCAACAATTTGAACCTATATCTCCTGACTCTGAAACTAGTGCTTTCCCTGAGCGCCATATATTATATAATTCTGCATTATAAATAGAAATAAGTGTTCTTGATGCTTGATTCTTAAGAGAACCGCAATCAGACACATTCATCTCTGTCACCCCCAAATTAAAAATCAAGTTAGAAACTTGCTCTCTGCTGAGGAATGAGTTTCAGCAGCTAATGTTTCACTCTCAGATAGTCAGGGAGATAAATCTTGGTCCTCAATGCTTTTATACTTACACCATGCTGTACAAAAATGAATCTAGGGCTATGGAGTGTGGGACCAATATTTGGGATAGCTGTTGGCTTACAATTGGATCCCAAGGTCTACTTGAACCATAGATATAAACCACAGTAACTCTTCTCCAGATTTGGAAAGTAGTTTGAGTCTATTCAATACCTGTTTCTCATCAGCAGTGTCATAGCATCTTGGGGTGGTGACCTAAAGCTAGCTTCATGCTAAGAAAGGGCTGAAATCAAAGTGAAAAGACCAGGAACAAAGCAACTTCCAATGTGAACATTTCAGATGAGAAGAAGTAAGGCTAATTTGAAATGCAAACAAGTGGGTAACTAAAAGGAAATGGTTTGTAAAGGGGGAAAAAGTGCCCAAGAATATTTTTTAAAATCTCAATATGATGACATCATATAAGGGGAGAGCAAATATCAGGCATTTGATTCAATTCAACAAGTATTTTTATTAAGTACTTGCTATGTAGGAGGCACTGTGTTAGGCAGAGGGCATACAAAGATGAAAATGAAATAGTATCTGCCCTCAAGAAACTTATATGCTACTAGGAATACGATGGGGAAAAGATTTGGAACCACTTTTGTGACTATAGATCTCAGTTCATTAACTTTGAGGAAAGAATACATCCAGGAATATATATTGTATGATGCTTCCAAATTTTCCAGAGCTTGTTGTAATGGCAGCATGGTATAATGACTAGAATGTTGAACCAAGAGGTAAGAGGACTAGGTTTGAATCGCAGCTCTGAAATTTGCTAACTGTAAGTGGACGAGTCACTTCAGGTCAACAATGCTGTTAGAAGCATTATACTTTATGAGAAATAGGGATATCTTTTCTTCTGTAAAGAGAGGGAAGAACAAGGGGTCATTATACTAAGAAAATTGAAGAAGGGGAGAAGAGAAAGCTCACATCAATCAAATGATCTCAATCTCCTCAATGAAGCAGAAGGCTAAATCATTGACTTTAAATGTAAGACTTTCTCTTGTAGCCCTACACTTAAAGAATAGTACTTATTGAATTGAACTGAATTATCCTTTGAATTAATTTAATTAATCGATTATCCTCTTAGTTATCTTTTTAATAGGTTGGATCTAACCTGGCAATTTGAAATTTGTTGAATGCTTTATCACTTTAGCTGTATGAAAAGAACACAGACTCTGGAGTCTGAGAATTGGGTTTTCAATCCTGACTTAGACATTTGTCTTGCAGCAAATCAGTTAACCTCCCTGGACCTCGTCTAGAGCACTGAGTTCAGATCTGAGTACTAGAGTTTAGGAAAGGTATTGCTAAACTGGGGTACATACAGAAAGCAATCAGAATGGTGAAGGGTCTTGAATGCATATTATGTAAGGATTGGTTGAAGAAATAGAAAATGTTTCACTTACAGAAAAGAAAACTCAAGAGGGGGGAGGGCAGAAGGAAAAGGGTAGGGAGGCATGATACTTGTATTCAAGTGATGTGAAAGAGACATTTTCTTGCTTGATTCCAGAAGGTAGAACTAGGAGCAATGGGTGGAAGTTGCAAAGAGGCAAATTTAGGTTTGATGTCAGGGAAAACTTCCTAATAATTAGAGCTGTGCAAAAGAATAATGGGCTACCCAAAGTGGGAATAGCTCTCTCCTCACCAGAAGTCTTTGAGAAAAGACCATATGATGGGAGAATATTTGTTTTGCAGCTAACTGTTCAAGTCTGGTGCTGACTGCTGTTCTTAGCCATCACAAAATGCTAAATTTATATAATTGGAGCATCCCACTGTTATACGGAAATGGTCTATTTGTATATTGTTTTGTGCTTTGTATATTGTTTTCTAAAGTATATTAAAATTTTTTTAAACTATTGCTACTACAAAAAAAGACTAAATGACTAGATGCTTTTTATGATAGAAAGTGAATCCTTATTGAGGTACAGGTTCAATTTGACAGCCTCTGAGGTCGCTTTAGTTTCTGAGATTTTATGTGGTTCAGCGTTTGACCTTGGTGCAGCTAGAACTCTATGCATAGTGCATAGAGTTTCTTTCCTGGAACCATGAAGACTCATCTTCTTGAGTTCAATTCTGGCCTCAGACACTTCCTAGCTATGTGATATTGGGAGAATCACTTAACCCTGTTTACCTCAGTTTTCTCATCTGTAAAATGAACTGGAGAAGGAAATGGTAAACTACTCCAGTACTTTTGCCAAGAAAACCCCAAATGGGGTCACAAAGAGTTGGAAGTGACTAAAATGACTGACTAACATGTTTGACTTTTGACAAGCCATTTTATTTCCTTGGTTCTCCATTTCCCCATCTACAAAATGTAGGTGACAATATTTTTCCAGAGGAACATTTTTAGAATCAAATGAAATCATGAATATGAAAGAACAAGCAATAATAAAAGAGGAAACTACCAGATGGAAGACCACTTCCTCCCTTTGAAAGTCACATCCCAGGTGAACTTAGCCCTGATTGGCTCTATACTGTTTCATCACTTGCTAGTGCATTATCCTGTCATTTTTTTTCCCTAGAAGGCTTTGTGTCCCAAGAGTTGAGTGACTTCCCACTACCATTATGCCTTCTGCTGAATGTACCTTTAGAAATTTATTTGAAAGCACCTTGGAATGATTTTTAGTAGTTGCTCCCAATGACAGAATTAATAGTTATAGTTTGGTCCCCACCAAACATATATGAGAGTGAGAGTAAGTGATGATGAAAACTATGGTATCAGATTTGGTCTAGTTCAGCTTGTCTGAATTGTGGCCACAAGGACTCAGATAGTGTTTGGAAGTTTTCTTAAAATAATTGAAGAAATCGGTAGCTTTGAGCAGAAACTAGGAAGCCTTAACAAAGCAGCTGATTATTTTTTTAAGTATGGAATAATCAGAAGACAAAAATTCAACAATGCAACACAAAATATCAGAGCAAAATCAAAAGAGAGAAAACTAGAAATATAAGACAGATAGTATCAAATACAAATGACCTGGAAGATAGGGCACTAAAAACCAGAATACCATATTTCAAGAAAAGATAAAAGAAAATTTCCCAGAAGTATAAAAACCAGAGGGCAAAGTACAGATTTTTACACAAATAATACACAGATAATAGGTTACTATCAGAGAGAAACCCCATGTATAATACATACAGAAATATGAATGACAAGGTCCAGAACTCCTAGATCAAAGCAAAAAAAATATTGCAATAGAATAGGGAGATATCTCTCATATTATGAAACACTAGTCAGACTTAAATAATACCATGTCAAGGAAATCTTATAGAATTTGCCTGGCTTTTACCAAAGCATTTGGCAATCTCTTAGTTTTTTTTTTTTCTTTTTGGACAGCAATTGGGGTTAAGTGACTCGCCCAAGGTCACATAGCTAGTTTTTGCATTACATGTCTGAGGCTGGATTTGAACTCAGGTCCTCCTGACTCAAGGGCTAGTGCTCTATTCACTGTGCCACCTAGCTGCCCCCCTTAGTCTTTTTCTGTATATGTGATAAAGAAATGTAGACTAGACTGTGTCAAAGAAAAATATACTGTACTCTGCATTTAGACAACAGTCTCCCACAAACAATTTAATCTAATATCAATGTATATCCAAGCCTTTTGGAGACAAATATGTTCAAAACAGAAGCTAGGTGGCACAGTAGATAGAACAATGAGCCTGGAGTCAAAAAGACCTGAATTCAAATTCCCTCTTAAACACTTATTAAATATGTAATCCTGGGCAAGTTACTTAACCTCTGTCTGCTTCAGTTTCTTCAACCAAAAAATGGGGATAATAATAGCAATTGCATCTTAGATTTGTTGTGAGGATAAAATGAGATAATTTTTGTAAAGTTCTTACCATAGTGCCTGGCACATAGTTGCTGTTGTCTGCCCTTCATTTTCAAAGAGGACCAATGACATCATAGGTGAAATCTTGACATGTTCATGAATTGGGATTCAAGTGTGAGTTGTTTTAAGCAACTTGCCCAGAGTCATACAGCTATTAAGTGTCTGAGGCCTCATTTGAACTTAGATCCTTCTGATTCCAGGGCCAGTGCTGTATGTGTTGTGCCACCTAGCTGCCCAAAATGAGACAGAGTTGCACAGTCATCAGCCTTGCTCTCTTCCTGCATCATCGAAATCCAGTGGCAAGACAAAAATCAAAATGACTGGCAATGGCCTAGGATGCAATGGATAACCTGGGCATCTTCCATGTCTGACCAAGCTCTAAGTGCTCCACAGTTCCAGCTTTAGCTGCCTTCCTGGTACTTGGGAAGAAATTGTTCTAATCCACCCAGTTGTACTTGGGGACATCTTCATATGTTTGGAGTATACACCTTTCTAATTCACCAACAGGTTTGGGACCTGACAGTTACCCTCAACCTGGTTTAGCCCATCAGCCTAGATGATTTACCAGGATGTGGCTACTACATATGCTACAGTTTCTTGAAGCCATAGGCAAGAGTTGGGTTAATGAAATAAACACCAAAGGTGCCTGAGCAGCCCTTAAAGGGTTCAACAAGTCTTCACACCAGAGGTGTTAATCCTCCTGAGCACCCATATACTCTGTGGCAGCTAGGTGGCACAGGGATAGGTTGTTAGGCCTGAAGTTAGGAAGACTCCTCTCCTTGAGTTCAAATCTGGTCTCAGACACTTCCTAGTTGTGTGAATCTGGGCAAGTCACTTAACCCTGTTTGCCTCAATTCCTCATCTGTAAAATGATCTGAAGAAGAAAATGGCAAACCGCTCCAGTATCCTTGCCAAGAAAACCCTAAATAGGGTCACAAAGAGTCAGACATGATTGAACAACTCCAAAAGCAGTAAAGATTATCTGGCACAAAGGAGATACTAAATAAATGCTTATTTACTTCCTCATGTCCTCCAGAAGGACTCTATCCCAAGAACACTCGAGGTAACATTTAAAGGAATCTTGAATGGGGAAAAGATACATTCTAGGTTAATATTCTATCCCATTACTAGATCACTACCCTTTTTCTTTCTTTCTCTCCTGCCCTAATTCATACCCCCTCTTATCCCACCCACCCCCATGAATCAATAGATACCTTCTCTGAGAATCTAACTCAATAGGAAGCAGAAAGGGTGACTCCTTTTCAATGGAAGAGAACTCATCCTTGGGTGAGTTCTAGGGTGCTTTTGGGATTAGAAAGGCAAATTATCTAGAGAAGATTTAAGGATAAATTTATTACCCTTAATCCCTTTCCTTGAGAAAGGCCTCTTAGTTACCAATCCAAGACGACCACCCCTGCCCTTTCCCAGAGGCTTTTCCAAGAATTTTGGAAAAACATTTTTAGAGCAGAAAAATACTATTCATATTTCTGGAGAAATTAAAAGAAGTTTTAAAAACATGCTTCCACAACTTTTAGGTGAATTTGAAACTATTTGTTCCAAATTGAACAAATTAAATTTAATAGAGAAAAATGTTGTCTTATAGTCAGAGGTAGCATGCAGTTTATCTGAAAAGATTTGGGGGTTTTAATGGGCTTCAAACAATATGTATCTTCTGGATCATTTATCAGACAAAAGTTATCATGGTATTAGACTGCATTTGAAGCAGCATCATATTTAGGACTTAGGAAATGGATCATCCTGGTAAACGTTAAGCCAGTCAGACCATATTTGCTCAATCTGGGGTGCCTGGAACATAATCAATATTCATTGGTTGATTGTCTGGGAATCACATATTGGGACAGGCACTGCTAAAGTAAAGAAGAGGCAAAAGAAGCCAACCAAGGTAGTAATGTGCCTAAAGGGCATGCCATAAGAGATCCATTTAAAGGAACTGGAGATGTTTAGCCTAAAGAAAAAAAGAACTTAGTGTATGTGTAGTAGCTTCCTTCAAGAATTTGAAGGGCAGACATACAAAAAAGGGCTTAGATTTGTCCTGCTTGCATATAGGTGAAAATTGTAAATGTTAGGCTTGAGGTCAGGAAAACCACCCTGATAATTAGAGCAGGGTTATATCTCCTGGAGAGGTAGAAGAAATCCCTTTACTAGAAACCTTTAATCAAAGACTCTATGATTTCTCATCAAGGATGCTGTCCAGGGGCCGCTAGGTAACAGAGTGGATTGAGGACTGGGCCTGGAGTCAAGAAGACTCATCTTCTTGAGTTTAAATCTGGCCTCAGATACTTAGTACCTGTGTGACCCTGAGCAAGTCACTTAACCTGGTTTGCCTCAGTTTCCTCATCTGTAATATGAGCCAGAGAAGGAAATGGAAAACCACTCATATCCAAGTGCCAAGTATCCCAGTGCCAAGAAAACCCCAAATGGGGTCATGAAGAGACAGACACAACCGAACATTAACAATATGCTGTCCAGGGGATTGTTGTTCACGTCTTTTCTCAGACTTGATCACCTCTGAGATCCATGTGGACTGTGATGATTCCTAAGATCCCTAAGATCTTTGATAGTTCTAACAGTTCACGTCTTTAAAATCTCTTCCCCTGCTTGAATGTGAGCAGCGAAGATGAGGCAGGGCTGAGGGTTCCACCCCCACAGTGGAAAGTGTTCCACTCCTCTTCCACTCTAAGTAGTGGGAAGTATTTTGGATTTCTAATCAAAAAACCTTGATTCAAATTCTGTCTCTGCTGCCTTCTGTATTGCCTTGGCAAAGTTATGTCCCTGCTTTGGGCTCACTATCTTCATCAGAAAAATAAGCAGGTCATTTAAATGTTCTGTAACATACCTTCCAGCCTGAGGAATAACTAGGGTGGGAAGACCATGCCATTGTTATTCCAAGATGCTGAACTAGGGATGAGATAATTTTTCTCCTTGGTAGTTCCCCTGTGGTGGGGCAGGATTATCACCCCTCACTGGCCCAGGATCTTCTCCTCCTCAGGGTCCCATTGTCATGGCATCCCTTTCTAGGGGACCCTTTTCCTTCTAAAATTCTAAAACAGAGGAGTTTGCATTTTATTGATGTGTTTTGCTTTGACATTGAATTCACTTACAGATTACCCCAATTCCATGAAAGGCTAAAACAGTTAAGCATAAATTAATAAGACAGTGACATCTGAAAATGCATTCATCTGCAGTCTCCTCCCATATCTATTTTTTAAATGGTCAAAAACCTATTTTCTCTCTCTCCACTCTATTAAAAAAAACACGACAAATTTCTTGTAAGAGTTAAGCAAAATAAATTTCCTGGATGGTTGCCTATGATGGATAAATAGCTAGCAAGATAGCAAGAGAGATAGCAAGAGAGATAGCAAGATAGATAGATAGATAGATAGATAGATAGATAGATAGATGGATAGACAGGAATAAAAAAAGAAAAGGGAATAATATTAGCACTACCTCACAAGATTGTTGTATCAAATGAGATAATTCATGTGAAGAGTTTTTCAGATCTTAAAGCACTTTATATAAATTCCAGCTAATTATAAGAGAAATAAGGAAGCTTCATTTTTAAGCTAGCATAGCATCAAAGGTAACCAAAAGTCCAAGTTAATGATGGGCATGATATCATATCAAAAGATGAATCCATGGTGGCAGATTTCCGAGGGAAAGTCATTTACCACATTTTCTATATTAAGGTGCTTTTTGACAAGATCATTTATAATGAAATTATTCCAGAGTAAAATTTTGCTCCACAGTGGGAAGCCTTGCTTTGTTCAATAACATCTCTCACTTCCTCCTCAGTTCTTGATGCCTTGATTAGCTTTGCAGTTTCACTCATTATGTTGCCTTACTTTGGCCTGTTAGCAGGTTCTCTAACTACAGTGTTTTATTTATGTCTCAGAACTAAACCCATGGTATGTCTTTATTTGAAGATATATGGAACCTAAATCCTGTGATGGTGCTCAGAAAGGGCTGTTCTTGCTGAAATTTGGCCAGCTTGGCAACAAAGCCCAATAGTGTCATGAAAGAATGAGAGGGAAGGCTTTGCATAAAAGGAGTAATGCATCAATTCTGTTTTGTTTTTGTTTTTGTTTTTAATGAGACTGTGGGGAAGTCTTTAGAATTTGACTCTGAGAAGGGAGAAAAAGTAACGTGTTTTTAAAGTAAAAATTTTTAAATAAATTTAGCTCCGATTATAGGTAGTTTGCACAGAGCTTAGAAAAACCATGGTCTTTCCAAATCTAAGTAATTTTTTCCCATGGTTCCCTAAGTAATTTTTTTCCCATGGTTCCACACTACAACCCCCTTTCCTTTTCTCCAGTGCCATGGAGATCTGGGCTTCAGGCTTTGGAAGTCTTCTCAGGCTTGATTCAACAGCCAGAACCAAGGCAGTGTTCTAAGCTGCGGAGACTTACTGGAACCAAGAGACATGCAGAGCCAGTGACAGCAACTCTGCATTGCAAAAAAATCTCTGCAGGAGAACAGAGCAAACAGAGGGAAAGGGAGAGAACAAGTGTCTGGGCTAATGACAGATTGTATAAGAATACAAAAATTTATAATCTGTTGCTTACAAGAAATACATTTTATAAACAAAGATATACACAAAATCAAAAGTGGGTGAGAAATTTTTTTTTTTTTACTATGCATCAAATGGATTTTTAAAAACCAGGAGTTTTAATCATGCTATCTGACAAAGAAAAAGTCAACATTCAAAAAAATAAATATGGAAAAACAAGGAAATTACTTTATGGTGAAAGGAACCATAGACAACAAACTATTATCATCAATAAACTTATATGCTACAAATACTTTAGCATCCAAATTCATAAAGGAAATATTAGCTGAACTACAAGAAGACAATACTACATAGTGACAGAAGACTTCAATATTCTTCTCTTAATTTTTACATGAATCTAAGAGGTAGATAAGCAAAAGGGAAAATATGGAATTGAACAAATTTCTGAAGAAACTAGAGATAAAAGATTTTTGGTGTGTTTTGTATCTATATATATATACATATATATATGTATATATATATACATATATATGTATGTATGTATATATTTTTTTCAGTACCATGTGGAACTTTAACAAAAACTGACCATGTGTTAGGGCTCAAAGACATTGCAAACAAATATTAAAAAAAGCAGAAAGTATTAATACATCCTTTATATAAGGTGATAAGATAAAATTAGTGTTAATTCAGGGATCACAAACAAAAGATACAGACTCAAATGGATACTTAATAATGACATCCTGAATAATAAGCAGGTCAAAGAGCAAATCATAGAAACAATAATTATGTGAAAGAAAATTATAATGATGAAACAACATGTCAAAATTCTTGGGATGCAGCTAGAGCAACCCTCGGGGAAAATCGTATCTTCACAAATGTACATTAACAAAATAGAAAAAGAGAAGATTAATGAATGAAATGCATTAAAAAAATTTAGAAAGCCAACAAATAGACAAAGCTAAACTAAACACAGAAGAGGAAATATTAAAAATTAGAGGACAGGGGCGGCTAGGTGGCGCAGTGAATAGAGTGGCCCTGGTGTCAGAAGGACCTGAGTTCTGAGCCAGCCTCCGACACTTAATCCACACAAACAAAAACCTAGCTGTGTAACCTTGGGCAAGTTACTTAACCCCAATTGCCCTAAAGGGGCGGCTAGGTGGCGCAGTGAGTAAGAGTGCTGGCCTCGGAGTTGGGATGACCCGAGATCAGATCCGGCCTCAGAAAATGAGCACCCACGCATAAATAATGACTAGCCCTGTAACCTTGAGCAAGTTACTTAACCCCAATTGCTTTAAAAAAAAACCAGACTAACTCAAATGGCAAAAGAAGTCCAAAAAGCCAGTGAGGATAAGAATGCCTTAAAAAGTCGAAGCTGCCAGATGGAAAAGGAATTTCAAAAGCTCACTGAATAAAATAGCTCCTTCAAAATTAGATTGGAGCAAATGGAACCTAATGACTCTATGAGAAATCAAGATACTATTAAACAACAAATAAAAAATAGAAGGCAATGTGAAATAGCTCATTGGAAAAACCACAGACCTGGAAAATAGATTCAGGAGAGATAATTTAAAAATTATTGAACTACCTGAAAGCCACGGTCAAAAAAAGAGCCTAGACATCATCTTTCAAGAAATTATCAAGGAAAATTGCCCTGATATTTTAGAGCCAGAGAACAAAATAGAAATGGAAAGAATTCACCAACTGCCTCATGAAAAAGATCCCCAAAAGAAAACTCCTAGGAATATTATAGCCAAATTTCAGAGTTCCCAGGTCAAGGAGAAAATATTACATGCAGTCAGGAAGAAACAATTTGAGTATTCTGGAAACATAATAAGGATAACACCAGATCTAGCAGCTTCTACATTAAGGGATTGAAGGGCTTGGAAAATTATATTCTGGAGGCCATGGAAGCTAGGATTAAAACCAAGAATCACCAAATCAGCAAAACTGAGTATAATGTTTCAGGGGAAAATATGGTCATTCAATGAAATAGATGACTTTCAAGCATTCTTTTTTTTTTTAATTTTTTTGGTCTTTATTACTTTCAAGCATTCTTAATGAAAAAACCAGAGCTGAACAGAAAATTTGACTTTCAAATACAAGAAGCAAGAGAAGCACGAAAAGGTAAAGAGGAAAGAGAAATCATAAGGAACTTATTAAAAGTGAACTATTTACATTCCTAAATGGAAAGATGATATTTGTAACTCACGAGACTTTTCTCAGTATGAGGATAGTTGAAGGAATTATATATGTATAGGTGGGTGTATGTGTGTGTGTGTGTGTGTGTGTGTGTGTGTGTGTGTGTGTGTGTGTATGTGTGCACATGTGTACATAGAAAGAGAGCACAGGATGAGTTGAATGTGAAGGGATGATATTAAAAAATAAAATTAAGAAGTGAGAGAGGAATACATTGGGAGAAAGAGAGGGGGAGAGATAGAATGGGATGGATTATCTCAAATAAAGGAGGCAGGAGAAGGCTTTTACACTGGAGGGGAAGAGCAGGAAGGTGAAAGGGAATGAGTCAACTTATTCACATTGGATCTGGCTTAAGGAGGGAAAATAACATATACACTCAATTGGGTATCTTACCCTCCAGGAAAGTAGGGAGCAAGGGAATAAGAGGGAGGAATGATAGAAGTAAGACAAATTGGCGGGGGAGGGTAGTTAGAAGCAAACACTTTTGAAAAGGGTCAGGGTCAAAGAAGAAAATAGAATAAATGGGTGGGATAGGATGGAGGGAAATATAGTTAGTCTTTCACAATATGACTACTATGGAAATGCTTTGCATTACTACACATGTATAACCTGTATTGAATTGCTTATCTTGTTAGTGGGAGTGGGTGAGGAGGGGAAAAGGGAGAGAATATGGAACTCAAAGTTTTAAAAACAAATGTTAAAAAAATGGTTTTTTAACATGCAACTGGGAAATGAGATATACAAGCACTGTGGTATAGCAATCCATCTTGCCCTACAAGAAAGTAAGCGGGGGGGTAAATTGGGATGATATAAGAAAGGGCACATTGGGGGAAGGGGTATTCAGTATGCTTGCCATCTTGGGGTGGGGTTAGGGGAGAGATGGGGAAAAATCCATAACACAAAATCTTTGGGAAATGAATGTTGAAAACTAAAAATAAATTTAAAAAAAAAGAAAAAAATTTGGCTTTCTTCTCTCTTCTGCACTCCTTTTCTACACGGACCTTAGTTCTGGTGCCTCACCTCTGTTAATTTATTTCTTGTTTTTTTTTTTTTTTAATATTTATTTGTTTATTATCTCCCCCATTGTAATGTTAGCTCTTTGTGGACAGAGACTATCTTTTTGACCTGTCAGTTGGTAAACATTTATTAAACACTTAATATGTGCCAAGCTTTCTGCTAATCTCTAGGGACAAAAAAAGAGGCAAAAAGAAATAATAAAACAAATTCAAAAGACTGAAAAAATAGAAGAAAAGATGAAATGTAAGAAAAACAACTCAGATTCTCCCTGGTTTAGGATTCAAGGCTATACTGGAGTCATAGAAGGAATTTGATATTCTATTCTACCTATTTTTTATTTTAAAAATTATACTTTTATAAAATTTTATAAAAAATCTTATTAAAAATCGAATATTCTATTCTACCTATTTTTTATAAAAAAATATATTGTACTGGAATTAAATGTTCCTTAAATGCTTAGTAGAATTCACTTGTAAATCCTTTTTATCCTGGGGCTTTACTATTTTATAAAAGTACTATTATAAATATCTCATTTGGTTTTTAAAATAATTTTTTTTTTCTTTTTCTTTAAACTCGTTAAGTCTCCTAGGGATTCTTGTTGGGCTTGTATTCAATCTGCATTTTTTTTTTGTGGCTTTGCTTTAAATGTTTTCAAGTCATCCTCATTTGTGTTGTGAGTTTCTTTGTCTGAATAGTGATTCTTTATGGTTGAGTTCTTTTTCATTTGCCCATTCTTCCAACCTGCTTCTCTTTTTTTTTTTTTTGCACTATCCACATCATCTTTTTATTGTGAACGATATGTTTTACAAATAGTAAATGGTATAAACATGTATAAACATGATATAATTTTAATCATAATAAATTGAAATTGTTGCTAGTATTATTTCACTGTTGTTGACATTCTAGATGACAGAACTAGAACCCAGGGACTGCAGCTATAGCTAGGCAGCTTTCAGCTCAATTTCATGGAGCATACTCTAATAATTAGAGCTATCTCACAATGGACCAGGCTACTTTATAAAGTCCTGTTCTTGTAGAGGTAGCTAGGTATTGCAGAGGATAGGATGCTGGCCTTGGAGTCAGGAAAACTTGAATTCAAAACCAGACTCAGATACTGGCTATGTGATCCTGGGCAAATCATTTAATCTCTGTCTACCTCAGTTTCCTGATCTGTAAATTAGTGATAATAACAGTAACTATTTCCCTGGGTTGTGAAGATCAAATGGGATAACATATTGTAAAGATCTCTGTAACTTTGCAGTAGTATATAAATGTTAGTTACTATTATTATTGTTTTTGTTGTTGTTCAAACATAGACTGAATAACTATCCAGTCATAGTAATTATTATTTTTTCTTTTTTTAAATTAATTTATTAGTTTAGTTTCAGTTAACAAGATTCAATTCCATAGTTCCTTGATTTTCAAATTTCCTTTCCTTCCCTCTCTCCTCCCCCCATGACAGACAGTATAAGATCTGCAAATGCATTCATATTAGACATTATTCCAATTACAAAGGCGTATTGTACTAGGTGGGATGAAAGATGGTAAGGAAGAAAAAAAACCAAACAATGTAAAGAAAAAGATCATTTAGTTTGCTTCCATCAGGATTCAGGCTCAGTTCTTTCTAGTTATATCTCTGGATGGCGCTTTTCTCACTTTCTTGAGTCTTTCGGGATTGACTTATATCACTGCATTACTGAAAAAAGTCCAGTCTGTCACAGCTGGTCATCACAGATATGGTATGTCTGTGATTGTATACAAATTTCTTCTGATTCTACTCTTCTCACTCAGCATCAGTTTGTATAAGTCTCTCCAGGTAATTATGAAATCCGTCACCTCCTCGTTTCTTATAGCACAATAATATTCCATTACATTCGTATACCACAACTTGTTTAGCCATTCCCCAATTGATGGGCACCCCTTTAGTTTCCAATTCTTTGCAAACACAAAAAGGGCTGCTATAAATATTTTTGTACATATGGGTCTTTCTCCCACTTCTGTGATCTCTTTGGGATATAATCCTAGAAGTGGTATTGCTGGGTCAAAGGGTATGAAATTATTTATAATCCTTGGGGCATAATTCCAGACTGCTCTCCAGAATGGTTGGATAAGTTCACAACTGCACCAGCAATGTATCAGTGTTCCAATTTGTCCACATCCTCTCCAGCATTTGTCACTTTCTTGTTTTGTCATCTTAGCCAATCTGACTGGAGGGATGTGGTATCTCAGAGTTGTTTTGATTTGTATTTCTCTAATTAATAGTGATTTAGAGCATTTCTTCATATGCTTATAGATATCTTTAATTTCTTTCTCTGAAAACTGCCTGTTCATATCCTTTGACCATTTATCAATTGGGGAGTGACTTGTATTCATATAGATTTGGCTCAATTCTCTATAAATTTTAGAAATGAGTCCTTTATCAGAGACACAAGTTGTAAAAATTCTTTCCCAATTTCCCACCTCCCTCTTGATCTTGGTTACATTGGCTTTGTTTGTACAGAAGATTTTCAATTTAATGTAATCAAAATTATCCATTTTGCATTTTATAATGCACTCTAATTCTTGTTTGGTCCTAAAATATTCCCCTCTCCACAAGTCTGTCAGGTAAACTATTCCTTGCTTTCCCAAATTGCTTACAGTATCATCCTTTACACCTGGATCATGCACCCATTTAGACTTGATTTTGGTATATGGTGTTAGATAGTGATCTATGCCCACTTTCTGCCATACTGTATTCCAGTTTTCCCAGGAGTGCATTCTTATCCCCAAAACTGGGGTCTTTGGGTTTATCAAACAATAGATTACTATATTCATTAACTGCTGGGTCTCCCGCACCTAATCTATTCCATTGATCCACTACTCTACATCTCTGCCAGTACCAAGCAGTTTTGATGACTGCTGCTGTATAATACAGATTAAGATCTGGCATAGCTAGTCCACCTTCCCTAGAGTTTCTTTTCATTAATTCCCTTGATATTCTAGACCATTTGTTTTTCCAAATAAATTGCTGGGTAGTTAATCCTTGGTTGTAGTCCTAGCTCTCTTGACCTACGAAATATCAAATTCCAGTCCCTCCGCTCTTTTAATGTAGAAGCTGCTAGGTCCTGTGTGATCCTAACTGTAGTTCCTCGATATTTGAATTGTTTCTTTTTGGCTGCTTGTAGAATTTTTTCTTTAATCTTGTAATTCTGGAATTTGGCTACTATATTTCTTGGAGTTTTCAGTTTGGGATCTCTTTCAGGAGGAGTCCAGTGAATTCTATCGATAGCTATTTTGTCTTCTGATTCCAGGACCTCAGGACAGTTTTCTTTGACAATCTCTTGGAGGATGTTGTCTAGGCTGCTTTTTTCATCGTGGCTTTCTGGTAGAACAATAATTCTTAAGTTGTCTCTCCTGGATCTGTTCTCTAGGTCAGTTATTTTTCCAGTGAGATATTTTACATTTTCTTCCAATTTTTTGATCGTTTTGTTTTTTTGATTGACTCCTGCTGCATCATAAAGTTCTGAGTTTCAGTTTGATTGTATCTAATTTTTAGGGAATTATGGTCTTCAGTTAGTTTTTGAAGTTCCTTTTTTAGGGAGGTATTTTCTCCAATTACTTCACTAATTTTACTTTTTAAGGATTTATTTTCTTCACTGAGACTTTTTTCCATGTTGGTCACTACTTCCCTGATTTGGTCTTTAAAATTTTTCTTAAGCTCTTCCAGGAATGCTATTTGGGCTTGAGACCAGATCATGTTTCCTTCTGTGGTCTCAGGCGTGGGTAGAGAGTCTATACTGTCCTGTGTATTTAGTTGTTCTTCCCCTACATAGTAGGCTCGAATAGACTTTCTTGCCTTCCCCTTCTCCTTTTCAGCTTCCTTCCTTCCCATTGTGACTTCCTGTTTCTTAGTTTCTCAGGCTATGAGTTTAGGGCCTGATCCTTGACTTTGAATACCTCTGGGTGGCTAGTTTATGGCTAAGTCAGGGAAATCAGTGAGGAATGTAGATGTTTAGGCGGGGGTGAGTCTGACCACTTCAGACTTTAGCACCACAGCTAAAGGCTAAAGGTTAGAACTGCTTCATTGCTCTGTTACTGAGCTGAGAGACACACAGTTACATTTACAGAATTCATTTCTTCCTCAGTAACCAGCTAGGGCCCTTGCTAGCTAGTGATCACTTTTTTCTATCCTGAATTTATAACCCAGAACTGGGTTATGGGCAATAGAGCTGTCAGATGACACCCATTCCTATACCCAGAACTAATTCAGAAATCTCCTGGGATCTCTTTCCACATACTTCCTTCCCTGGTGCTCTGTCTCAGCTCTCTTTCCATCCCTGCCATTGCCAAAGCCTGTGTTCCCTGATCAGCTCCCAGGTCTAATATCCAAAAACTTCTCTGCCTCCCTAAGTTGCCCTGAGCTGGAAAAATGATTCACTATGACTTTTTTGGTGACTTTCTTGATCAGAATTCAGTTTAGTGTATTTTCTAGGTTGTTGTAGAGAAGGTATACTGGGCAAGGTAAGGTAAAAATGCTTCCTATCACTCTGCCATCTCAATTCCATCCCCGGCTTTATTTCAGATGACTTCCTTTCAACCCAGACTGGCCTTTTAGTTGTTCCTGGAATTTGCAATGTCATCTCCTACCTCCATGCATTCACATATTCAATCTCCCATTCTTAGAATGTGATCTCTCCTCACCTTTACCTTTAGATTCCTTATCTCTGGGGTGGCTAGGTGGCTCAGTGATTAGAGCACTGGCCCCGGAATCAGGACGACCTGAGTTTAAATCCAGCCTAAGACACTAAACACAAAAACTAGCCATGTGACCTTGGGCAAGTCACTTAACCCCAACTGCCCTCCAAAAAGCAAAAAAAAAAATTAAATTAAATTTAGATTCCTTATCTGCCTTTGAGCCTCAGCTGATACGCCACCTTCTCAATGAAGTCTTCTCTCACCTCCCCAAATGTTGGTGTTTGTTTCCTCTTCAAATATTCCAAAAATACTTTGTCTTCTCTCTGCCTCTTTTTTCTCAGTCATGTTCTTATTGTTCTTATCTGGTTTTGTGTACATTCATAATAGTGATGATGGCTAGCATTTCTGTAGCTCTTCAAGGTCTATAAGACATTTTTAAATGTATCATTTCCTTTGATTCTCATTATGACCTTTACAAATGAGGAAACTGAGTCCAACATAAGTGAACTAATTTGTCCATAGTCACATAGCTGGTAAGTGTCTGAAGCTGGATTGAAATGGAGGTCTTCCTAGTTCTAGGCTCGGCACTTTAGCCATTGTGTTATCTAAGCTCTTAATGCATCCCATTGGAACAAAATTTCCTAGTGCACCGAGATGTCTTCTCTTTTTGGTTGCACCCTGAACACATAAAAAAAGTACCTTATTCATAGCTAGCCTTTGTTTGTTGAATTGAATAAATTAAACAATGAACTGGGAATTAGGAAACCTGATTGGGAGTCCTGGTTCTGCCACTTACTAGCTGTGTGACTTTGAGTTTATAATTTTATTTTCCTCTGTGAGACTCAGGTTCCTCATCTCTAAAATGAGGGCAATTAACACCTGCACCAACCCCTTATGGGATTGTTGTGAGGAAGGTGTTTTGTAGACCATCTTGCTATATAAATTTGTGCTTTTGCAATTTTGGAAGGACAGGATGGTGAGATCAAGTCCTAATCTAAAACAGAAATCTGTGTTTTTATTTTATACAAATATGTTGCTACTGTTGTAATTCAGTCATGTGTGATTCTTCATTACCCCATTTGGGGTTTTCTTGGCAAAGATACTGGTTTGCCATTTCCTTTTCCAGCTCATTTTACAGATGAGGAGACTGAGGCAAACAGGGTTAAATGACTTGTCCAGGTTCACACAGCTAGTAAGTGTCAGAGGTCAATTCTGAACTGAGGTCTTACTGACTTGAGGCCCAGTGCTCTATCTATTGTACCACCTAGCTTCTATGTTGCTGCTGACCTCTCATTAATTTAGCCATATATTTTGAGTTATTTTTTTTCCACTGATGAGTGATGAATTTTTACTTATCCCTCCTATGACTAATGCCATAGTTTGGGGGTGGGTGAGTGAAGGAAGGGTAAATTAATACTAACTCACATTTGCATAGTGATTCAAGGTTACAAAGTTTTCCCCTTAAAATAGCCTTCTGAAGTATGTAGAACAGATATTCTTAACCCCATTTTACAGGGGAGGAAACAAGACTCAAGAGTTTCATGAAACAATTTGTCACATAGGTCACCCGTCTAGTAAACATCAGAGCAAGAATTCTGACCCAGACCTCACTTCTAGGTTTAGCACTGTTTTTGCTGTGCTAAGCTGTTGTAGTCTACTATATGCAGACAGTTCGTCAATAAGTAGACTGAACTCACAGCCATTGGGATTACATTATTCTGAGGTCATTGAATCATAGATCTATAGCTTAAATGGACCTTAAAAGTATTTTAGTCTAATCTCATTTTATAGAAGACAAGACTGAGTCCTAGGGAAGGTAAATGATATATCCAAGATCACACAGATAGTAAGGGACAGAACCAGAATTTTAACCCAGGCCAGCTGGCCCCAAATTCAATTCTCTTTCCACTATACCAAGGAGCCTACAACTGAGCTATGCAGCCACAATTGAAGAACAGTCAGTTGATGGATGCTAGTCACCATATGATAGCTTAATGAGTGGCAAAAAAAAAAAAAATAGAGATTTAGAGCAGATTGGTTTCACAGTACAGTGTGGTATAAGCTATGGTAATCCATTGTGAAGGCAGCTAGGTGATGCTGTAGTGGACAGAATGCCAGACCTGGAGTCAGGAAGACTCATCTCATCTCCTTGAGTTTAAATCTGGCCTCAGATATTAACTAGCTGTGTGACCTTGGGCAAGTCACTTAATTCTGTTTGCCTCAGTTGCCTCATCTGTAAAATGAGCTGGAGAAGGAAATAGCAAACCACTCCAGGATCTTTGCCAAGAAAACCCAACATAGGATCAGAAAGAGTCAGACACAATTGAAAAACAACAGCAATCCACTGTGAAAGATACTGATGCTGGTTCATTGGGTTATGAAGAACCTCTAAATTGCACCATTAAAACTGATATATAGAAGTTTCAAAACATAATCATACCAAGAAAATAACGTATCCAGAAATATCTCTTGCTTTTTATCTGCCTTTCTTTCATTGTACATTCTCAGATGGAACAGAACATCAACAGACACACTACTTGTCTTGGACTGAGTTATGTAACTTTTTGAACCATTTCCTAACATTTATATCTTCAATAAAATAACAATTTAAGTCATCTTCAAAGTCTTTGCTCAGTAATTAAAAAGGATAATTTGCTTAGCCAGTGTATTTGATGAGAGGGCAGCCTAATCCTTAAAGAGAAAAACAAATATTGAAGAAAAGCAAGGGTTGGTAATTTGCAACAAGGCATTCTACAGGCTTAGAAAGCAGTGCTTTGTCTTCCACAAGCTATTTCCAAACAGGGAACAATGTTGTCTTATCTGTCATTCTACCCCATTCTTAGAAGGGTAAACCAGAAAGACCTGAGGTCATAGATTGAGGCCACCCCCCACTTGCATATAGACTCCCCAGAAAAATTGCCCAAGGTTCAAGGTTCTCAATGGGTCTACATCCATCCAAAACTAGCCAGTCAATCAACAAGCATTTCTTAAACATTTTTTATGTATTAGATACTGTGCTTAATGCTAGAGATATACAAAGAAAGGCACAAAATGCTTCTTGCCCTCAAAGAGCTCATCTACTAACAGGGGCTCTGCACATGAAAATAACTAGGTACATAAAAGATATATACAAAGTAGATGGAAGGCAATTACAGAAGGGAAGGAACCTGGTTCTCCTTATGACTTTCCAACCTTTGTCACCATGCCTTAGAACTTTCCTTAGTGCCTGGGGTCTCTTCGCCCTATAATATCTGTTTATCTGATCTTGAGGCCTTTTCAGCTTGGAACATCCCTCTACCATGCTGGCCCCCTTTTCCCACTAATGCATTCTTACTAGGGTCTCCATTTTAGGGAAGGTTTAGTCTGGCCAAACTCTAGTCTCCTTCTGGGTCTGCTTTCAGTGTTCCAGACATCAACTCCATATTCCCATGTGGGGTACCTTCCCTCTCTTTATCCTACCCACCTCCCACACTTTTAAGCTCCCTTTTAATGTATTATCTTCATTTCCCATTAGAACATAAGCTTCTAAAGGTTCTAAAGGACAAGGCTACCTTTTTTGCTTCTATTTGTAACCCCAGGACTTAACACTGTGTCTGGCACAAAAAAATGAGCTTAGTGAATGCTAGTGACCTTGCCTTACCCTGGTGATGGGATGCTTGGGTGCCTGTGCTTGGACCCCAGTTTGTAAAATCACATTTCTCCCTAGCTCCAAATCTCCCTAGCCTCAAACATTGTCTCAGGTAGTTTCTCTCTAGCTCAAGGACAGCATTCCCTAACAAAATATATGTTTTTCTTCTTGATACAGTGGCCAGCTGCACCTATAGAATTTAATAGTTTTACCCCGCTGTGTACTGGCTGAAGCAGCTGTGTAATGGGTCATACCTATCATATATATCCTAGATTTAGTCACACATCCTGAATCCCTCTTTAGCCTGGAACATGTTTATTCCCAACATCTATCTTGTCTAACAAGACATTGATGGGGACTGCCTGAGTTTTCCCAGTCAGCCCTGACCGCTAGCTGACTTAGTGACATTTCAAGCCTAAAACCACACCATCAGGCAACCCCCCTCAGGCTATTTCCCAGTGAATTCTGGGCAATAGGCCTGTGCTGTAGATATTAAAAATGCATGTTCCTTTAAGAATTGACCACTACTTAACTCCTCCCTAATCCCACCCTGACTCACCTAGTTAGCATATTTGGCACAGGTTCTACTAAAGCCTGCCCTATACAAACTTTAACTCTATCCCCTTTAAGGCTGCAGGTTCCCTAAGTACTCTTGCCCGCTGTAAAGCATAATGATGAATTTTTACCATCCTGACTTAAAGATGCTTGAGTCCATGAATTCATTCTAGACTGCTTTCCAAGGACTCTGGCTATTGGGGGTTCCTGGACTCCCTGAACTCCTTGACCCTCCCTCCTCACAAGCACTTGGGAGGTTCAGAATCTTCTGCTCCTCCCAGAAGAGAAGACAAGTGAATTTTGAAGGAAACTAGGGATTCTGTGAGCCAGGAGTAAGGAGGGGGAGCATTCTAGGTTTATGTGATAGCCAACGCAAAGGCTTGGAGAGGGGGAGTTGGAGTATCCCGGGTGAAAAACAGTAATGTCCACCAAGTTGCTTCTTTTTACTAGTCAGTCAGAGGATATGTTAGTTCAAAGCCAAGGCATAAAGTAGCATAGTTGGTTGTGGTTTGGTTTTTTTAAAAATAGCAACAAGATATTTTCACCATAAATGAAACATATTCTCCCACAAATATGTACACTATGTATGGGAAGAAAGGACACATGAGGATCACAAATAAGTACCATGTAAACAGAACATATATATCCAATGTATATATAAAGAGAGGCAGCTCATGTCACCAGTAATGCAAGTTCTTCAATGTTGCTCTTGCAGTCATTTCTAGATACGTATTCTTTATAAGACATTATTCCCATGAGAAAGTCTCTCTACTACCAGTTTCTGGAGGAAGTTCTCATTCAACATTTGATCTTTTCCCCATAAGAGAAAGAGAATGCTCTACCATCTCTCTTTTAGCTGAGAACCTAGGGATTCAAGTTTTATCTTTTTTGGTTTAAAAAAAAACAGAGCTTTTACATACCCAATCATCAGACTATGAAAAATAAATTCTCTGCTGCCTTTTCTCCAAAAGGAAAGAGAGATCTGTGAACTACTAGAGTTTCAACCTTCAAGGGCCATACTCTGGGAATACATCTGCCAGCCAACTAAGTAAAGGCAGCAGGCATGTACGTCAATCTTTGAACTTACTTTCTCCTGCTCACCAGGATCAATGTTTCTTTCCTAAACCTCAAACTGATTTAGGTTTATAAAGTGTGTATAATTCTTGTTTTATTACTGGTTGCCAACAAGCATTCCCCCCAAATGATTTTAAAAACCACTAAAGACTGTCTGAATCTGGGGCCCTGTGGTTTTCCTCAGTTTTACCACACCTCTCCTGCCCAAGATACTTTGGGTCTCTCATGCAAATGCAAACTGAGGGAGGAAAGACAAGAAAAAAACCAACAGGTATAGCTATGGTGAGGCATTACATTCCATCTCCATAGTTTATTCCAAATTCCTGCCTCTATTATGCATATGTGGTCAGAAACAAGTCTCCCAGGTGCAGTACTACTCTATAGAAATCATCAAATCCAAATCCTTCATTTTACATATGAAGAAACTGACAAAAAAAAAAAAAACCGTTGCATGGATAGCAAATATCAGAGCCATGGTTCAAACTCAGGTCCTTTGAATCTATATCCAACACTCTGCACTGTCCCTTACAAATCACAAAATAAGAGGTTATGATTTTAATTTTCCCCAAACCAATCATTATTTGAAAGGACTATGATATATTGCAAAGAGCCCTGGAATAAGATGATTTGGGTTCAAGTCCCTGCTTCTGGACTTATTAGCTCTGGGATGCTGGGCAAGACATTTTTTCTTTCTGAGCCTCCATTTCCTCATATGTAAAATGGAATTTATGTAATATGTGTCTTAAAAGATTGACCCTGTAAACGTCACAGGACCGTCATAAGCAACATGCTTCTTTAACCTTAAAGCACTACAGAAATTCCTAATCCTTCTACAGTTTGGCTTCAATTTTCCTCCTGTCCTCATTTTGTATTATTCCCCTACACACAATCTATAGTCCAGGTAAATTGGACTAATAGGTGCTCCTTGAAGTTGATCTGTTTTCTCCCACCTCCATGCATTTGCACAGGTCTAGTATGTATACCCTCCTTTTTGCCTTTTAGGATCCTTTTCTATTTTAAGGAGATACTGCCTCCTCCCTCAAGTTTCCCTTGACCCTACAAGCTAGAAGTAAACTCTCTCTTCTCAAATCTTCCTATAGCATTTTGTCTGGATCTTCTTTGCCAGCAACTAAAACTATTATCTTGTATTTTATTGTCTGTTTTTGTATATTTCCCATAATAGAATGTAAGCCTCTTAAAGAAAGTTAGTTTTTTTTAAAATATTTATATCACCAGTGCCTAGCATAGTACTCTGCACAAATGTATGTCAAATTGCTGACTTGATTTGCCCTTAGTAGAGCATGTTTCAGAAAAGGGAGATGAAGTTGATGAGGGGATTGGAGATCATGCTATAATGAGGGCATGGAGAAGAGAAGACTTGGGGAAGACATGATAACTGTTTTCACATATTTGAAAGGCAGCCATGTGGAAGAGGAGGCTTAGACTTATTGTGCTTATTAACAGAGAGGGGTCAGAACTAGAAGAAACTGGCGTAAGATCAAAGCAACCTGAGATCCAGAAAAGCTTTAGAACAAGTAGAGATTAGAGGAAGTGTCACAGGCTGCCTCAGCAGGTAGATGATCATTTGTAAGGGATATTGTAGAGGGGATTTTTGGTCAAGTTATTGGACTGGATAGCCTTCCAAGTCTATGCTTCTAGGAATCATTCACCTTTTCTGGAAGTAGATAGAGCTTACATGAAGTTTTCCAGCCTAGTCAAGTGAGAAGAAAGCAAATATTCAATGAAGAATTGGCCCATGGCAGCTGACTTCAAAATCACTAGCTCATAATTGATTTTGGTTTTATCCACATAGAATATTTACAGATAATGTCTAACCCAGTTAGAAATGATCAAGGCAGCTAAGACTGTCTAATGCAATTTTTTTCCTGTGATGTGGACAGGATTTTAGGCTAGCAGGAGTCAATATTTTAGTTGGGGCTTTGCTGAAATCCACATTGTTCATTCAGCCCTAAACTGGTATCAAGGAAAACATTAATCTAATTGTTCTGACTACTTAACTTAAGCTCTCAGGATCAAACATTTAAACTAGAAGAGACCTCATATTGCCATAGTTCAGATCCCACATTTTACAGATTTTCTTTCACTGACTAAATTCAGTCATCAAATAGTATGTTTCTGGGTACCACCACTTTCAAATTCCAACTGAAGAGTGGAGAGGTGAGGCTCCTCCATTTCCAGAGAGGCTTCCCTCATTAAAAAAAAATCCCCAAAATCACCACACAAATTAAAAAAATTCAACTAAATCACGTGTCACCTAATCTAATAATATTTATTTGTCCTTCTCCCACATGCCTCAGATAAGATGAGTAGGCAAGCTGCTTTCCACTGGGAGGGAAGTTCAGCCACAGGTTATATGTGAGCAAGAGGCCAGTACTTGTGGCATAGTACTGGGGCAAACCACTTGTTGATATGTGGAACTCAGGATCAAAAACTTTCCAAAGATCATTTGATTCCCTTAGGACAGAGAGAACAAAAGACTTTTCTACTGGACCAGCAAAATAATTTCATAAAGAACAAAGCAAATAGTGAAAGGCATAGTGAAAAAAGACTTGGATTTAGAATCAGAGGGCCTGGGACTAAGTCACCCTTCTTTTTGCACCTCAATTTCCTCTTCAGTAAAGTGAAGGAGCTAATTAAATATTTGAAAGGTCCCCTCTGCCTTTAGAGACTATGAACCCTGTGGAGTAGGTAGTATTATTACTTTTGGAATAGGACTCAAACCTTGAGCACTCCAGGGATCATAAGAGGTTTTCAATGGGAAGTAGATCAAACAAGGCCATCAATAAAAAGTATAGACTTAATCTTATGAAAACAATCAGTCTGCAGGGAAGGCTAATCTCCCTACAAAGGTTTTGTTCTCTCTGATTAGCAGAAACCCTACTTTGGAAAAGTAGTTGGGTCTTAAGATCACTTAAGTAAAGAGAATAGTAGCAGACTGGATGCTACTTGAGGCAAAGAGAATTATCAGGAGATAGCTGCAGGACATGTTTTATATGCTTCTGATACTAAGACTTTTACACTCCAAAGGGAGTCAGTGTTTTAGTGGCTAATTGTTTATGTTAGAAAAAGTATCACAAGAGGTGGTGGAGGCCAGGAAGAATAAAAGGGTACTTTCTGTGACTGAGGAAGTATTTAATTATGCAGGCTTTTATAGAGATTGATCAAAATATGGCATTTATGGAAAGTCACTGGGCTAGACCATAGGGCATTAAGTTGAATTAATAAAATGAAATATAATAGGGAGAAATTAAGACTTTACACTTGGGCACCAAAAATTGACTTCACAAGTACAAAATGGGGAGGCCTCAGTTATACAAAATTTCTTTTAGTAGGTTTTGGTAGAGTTCAAGCTCAATATGTATCAATGGTATGTTTATTTTTTCCCCAGACTATAAGCTCATCCTTGCGAGGAACTCTCAGTGAGGAAACTTCCCTACCAATGAAGATCAGTAATTATTTTGAATCTTAGTTTTAGGGAAAAAAAAGATAATGTGATTTTGGGATGCATAATTTCTGGTTGCCACAATTTAGAAAGAAAATGGATAAATTGGATAGTATATAGAAGCAATAAGGTTAGTGAACTATCTTAATCCATGACATAGGAATACTGATTGAAGGAACTGTGGGTATTTAGCTTGAAGAAGAGAGGACACTAGTGGGACCATGATAGCTATCATTAAGTAAACTGTCATGTGAAAAAGAGATTAGACTTTTCTATTCGGTCCTAGAGGATGGAACTAGGAGCAAGAGGCAGGGAGAGAAGTTTCATTCCAGGAAACCCTTCCTAAATTAGAGCTATCCATAAGTGAGATGGGCTGCCTCAGAATGGGCTAGATATCATTTTATTAAAGATGTGCAAAGGTTGGATGACTACTTTTCAGGAATTCTTTGTACTTTATGAGCGGACTGAATGGTCACTGAACGACCATTCAGTGAACAGCTTCCAAGTCTGAAATTCTGTGATTCACATGTTTCTGTGACCAGAAAATGAATCATCCTGTGACCACCTGGTGGTAAGCCTCTCTAAACTTTGCTAGGCAGATCTTTCAGAGACCAGACAAAGGACATGATTGCTTGCCAGCTTGGTGGAACCTGCCAGAGCTTGCCCATGATTGGTCTAAACTTCAAGAACCTAAAGCCACTTCCATGCTATGCTGAATAGAAGAGAAGAGCCATGTGCACACATGCAAATAAAGATTTCAGCAGCAATCCATAGATGATATTCCTATCACTTTTAAATAAATATTGGAAAGGAAATGATTTGGTTTGAGCAATTATGGCATTAATAAGAGATAACATAATAATAAAAAATTGGTTCAACCACAGAAAACACTGCTGAATATAAACAAAAGATATTTATGCCTTTGTTGATTATGTTCTTGGGATGATAATTGATTTATTTGAGTTTCTAAGCACCTTAGAACTCTAATCACTTGGACTTGCATCCCCCATGGTGAACAATGGATTGTTTCTTCTGGTTTGCTAATTTTACTGGGATTGCATTTCTTTCTCACCCTTCCTTTCTTTTCATTCTTTTTTTGTTCACTTTTTCTTGTACAAAATGACTAATAGGGAAATGTTTTACATAATAGCACATGTATAACCTATATCAGATTGCTTGCCATGTCAGGAAGCGGGGAGAGAGGGAGGGAAACAATTTGGAACTCAAAATTTTTTTTAAATATAAAAAATTGTTTTTACATACAATTGGGGAAAAATAAAATATTTTTAAAAGACTTAATGAATTGATCAGAAAACACTTATTAGGCACCAGTTACTATGTACCAGGTATAGTGCTTAGTTGGACTTAACTGATCTATGGGACTAAGACTTAAACCATAGCTTCCTGGTTGCCTAAAGCATAATAATCCCAGTGTATTTATCACAAGAAGTTAGCTCCTCGGGTTTGATGGATCCACACTTCTATGCAAAGCATCTATTTAGGCCTGATGCATCCCTTTATGGAGAGTAGAAGAACTTCATCCAAATGAACCAACATTGAATCTTTGCTGAACAGCTTTCCCATGCTATTATTAAGTAAATTTATTTACAAGTATCTCACCTCATTCCAATCTCAAACCTGAACTACTGGACTAACTTGAATCAGATGTGACCAAAAACACTCCTTCACTATGAGATATTTATAAATGCTTTCCTATTTTTTTTTTATTTTTTTGCTTTTTGGAGGGGGGAGGGCAGGGCAATTAGGGTTAAGTGATTTACCCAAGGTCACATGGCTAATAAGTGTTAAGTGTCTGAGGTCTGATTTGAACTCAGGTCCTGTTGACTCCAGAGTTGTGCTCTATTCAATGTACCACCTAGCTGCCCCAAAGCTTTTCTATTTTTAACAACAACTGATTTTATTGTTATTTCTCTCTACTCAGCAGGTAAGTAAAGTGTTTGCTGACTGTGGTTGCTCTGTTGCTCTCCTTGTTATAGCAATTGATTCATATTAGTTAAAACTTCTATATACATACATACATACATACATACCTAGCAATGCCCTGTGTCTATTGCCAAAGACCAATCTAGTTAAATTGAGAGAGGTTTACCAGCAAGTTGATCAAATACTGATTAATTTCCTACCCACAGCAACTCTAAAAGACCACACAGTAAGGCATAAAGTGTTTATAGTTTTCATCAATGAAAGATATACTCAAAACAGGTGAAATCATGGCTCCTTGAAATAGAAAACTTCAAATGAGGCAATTCAAACACTTCTTTGCTCAGCTTAGAAAAGAATGAAAATACTCAACTATCTGTTAGGTATAGCAAAGTCTAGGGGCCCTCTATTTTCCCATTACCCCGTGGAGCATTTTTGTTATCTTCCAAACATGACAGTAATTCTCTTATGTCTTTATATGCCAAATTTCTTTGGAAAAGTTATCTAAAATTTGCATTTAGGTAATTCTTGATTGTTTACTAGTAAGCAAGTCAAGCATGGTGGAAAAAAATAATCTTCAAATCAGGGGCAGATAATATTAGTGATTTTATATTTTAGAATGCTGCAAAGTCTTTCAAAATTTTCTAAGATGTACAATGTAATAGAAGTCTAGATCTTAATTAAATTAGCATATTAATTTCTTCCATAATTTTATTGGCCTGAATGTAAAATAGTGAAATTGCTTTATATAACTGCTAATTATAATCAATTCATTCAAATCTGTATTAACATAAAAAATAATTGATATAATCATATATATTTATCAAAACATTTTATATTAAAAATGATATATATCATTAATACTTTGTCTAATGGGAGAAAAAAGTGCTCTATAACTCTGATAATTGCCTGTTCTTAATATTTTCTTAATATTTGATATAATCATATATATTTATCAAAACATTTTATATTAAAAATGATATATATCATTAATACTTTGTCTAATGGGAGAAAAAAGTGCTCTATAACTCTGATAATTGCCTGTTCTTAATAGTAGCTTTACCATAATTTTCAGTGTTTTCTCAACAAAAGTTCTGTATAACAACAGAATGATCCATTGAAAAGTGAAAAATCAATAGTAATAACTTACAAATCCAAAGCACTTTGATTTACAAAGTGTTTTCCTTTCAGCAGCCCTGGGATGGAAGTAATACAAGTCTTATTACTCTTTATTTACAAAGGAGGAAACTGGTCCCCCCAAATGGTCATCTGACTTGCCCATTCTATCACAACTGCTGAGTTTTGGAATTGGGACTCAAAAGATTTCAATTTAGTTAATTAATTGAGAAAGGGAAAGAAGAAGGAAAAGGAGTACTAATTTATATAGTACCTACACTTTGCACTGTGCTAAGCTCCTTTTGTGAATTTTATCTCATTTAATCCTTAAAATAACTCTGTGAGGTAAGTACTGTTATTATCCCCATTTTATAGTTGAAGAAACTGAGGCAGATAAAGGTAAAGTGATTTGCCCAAGGTCACACAGCTAGTAAGTGTCTGAGGCTGGATTTGAATTCGAGTCTTCCTGACTCCAGACTTAGCAATCTATCCACTGTGTCTGTCATCAGCTGCTACAAGTGTCCACTTTGTGCAAGTTACCATGTCTGGTACTGAAGATAAAAAGATAGATATAAAACAATCCCTACTTTCAAGGAACTTACATTCCACTTTGAGGGAAGGAGGAAGTGGTATCGAACATAAGATGAAGACAAGTAACAAATAAAAAAAATATAAAACAATGTGGTCAAAGTTCAATATTAATTATTGAAATTAAACTCGGCTGCAGTTTTTTCAACTGCAAAATGAAGGTAATAAAACTTGCACTACCGATTTCCTTTTTTTTATCTTTTGGAGGCAACAAGTTTTAAGTGACTTGCCCAAGGTCATACAGATAGTATCTAAGGTCACATTTGAACTCAGGTCTCTGAGGTCAGATTTGAACTTACTGTGCCTCCTAGTTACCCCTGTACTACCTATTTCAAAGACTTATTGGGAGGATCAAATGTGATGTTGGTCATACACACAGACTCAGAGAGCATACCCATAAGGTTGTGGTGCAGGTAAGAGATTTAAAATCAAGGGTCTAAGAGAGATGCAATGGCACCAAGATCTAGCCTGCTCCCCTGTCATTGAGGATGCTAGATTCATCAGCCAGATTGTACCATGTGGAAGAAGTGTCTGTATTATTTTATCTGGACTTCATTTCAGTGCTGGTACTACAGGGACAGCCTGAAGATCATCGAAATTTCAGACTGATGAATGAATAATAATAGATTCAAACCAACCCACTATCTCATAGCAGGCAATGCCACTCATTTGTGGAAAATCCCAGTGGATTTTGTCCCAGTCCTATAGGGACAGAGGTAAAGATAGATGCATGAACTTATTCTCCAGAAAAGGAGATAACTGATACATATTTGGGGAAAGGTGAAACTGCTGACTGTGTTGGAGAAAGAAAAATCAACTGGAGTTGCCTCCCACTCCCATTTGTATATGGAGGCTTGGAGATAGACACCAGGGATCCTGGTTCTTAGATTCAACACAATCTGAGCAGATCATTCCAGGTTCTGAGTAAAAACTTTTTGGTTAGTGAACCTCAGGTTTTTACTCTCTCTGGTATTCTGGAGAGGTTGGAGTGGGACCGAATGGTGGTGGTGGCATTATTGTTTGGGATATACAGGACTGATTGAAATTTCCTATTAGCGTGCTTATGTTTATTTTGACACTTTGATTAAACCTCTTTACAAAGTAATATTAACAGAGATGACTCTGTAAGTCCCAAAGCGAAGGGAAGAAAGTAATTTTACTTGTTAATGGAGACAAAAATGTCAAAGGAGCTGATTGGAGGGAAAAACTCACTCCTAGCTCCATTAGGTTGTCAGCTTCTTGAGGGTAAGGGCTGTCTTTTGCTCTTTTTGTATCCATAGTTTTTAGCACAGTCTTCTATATAGTAAATACTTAACAAATGTGTATTGATTTTTTTTTTATTGACATCCAGCTGCTCTCAGGTTCTGACAGAGAAGAATAGTTATTAGCTGATATCCTCAATATTATTTGGTGTTAGATGGTATCCACAATAAAATTTAAGGATTTTGTAATGACGAAATGATATGCAGATATGTTCTAGATGAATTTCAACTAGATTTACAATATATATTGCACACTCACATATATAATCTATATTGATTTAATATAGTTTGAGTCAGAGTCAAGAATCTAAGATGCTGTAGCATAAGTCATAATACAGCCTGTTTAGTCATAATTATTTGCATAATACACATTAAATTGTGAGGTCCTAAAGTATAGGGGCTGTCTTTTACCTTTCCTTGTATCTCTAGAGTTTAACACAGTGCCCAGTACTTGATAAAAGTTTATTGACTGTTGACAGTTGAGAATATTGCACAAATTGAGAGTCACAAAGTAAAGTAAATCAGCTTTCCTGAGGAAAAATACTTAGATTTTTAAGAAGGGGCAATCAGAGAAGATGAAAATAGGTCAAGTGCTATTGGGGTCCCTGATGGAAGATAGGAGTGGAGTGGGGTGCACTGAAAATCTGCAAAAACAAGTTTGTTTGGTTTTTATATATATAATTCTTATCTGGGTCAAGCAGGACCAGGCATCAGGGGATCTCTGGAGTGGGAACCCTGGTCCTAGAGTGCAGTTTAAGATCACTGGACTGATGCCACTTTGTCCTGGGGGGGGAACACCCAAGGAATTGGCAGCTGGTTGATATTAAACTCCTTGATTAGGAGTTGTTACTGTTGTTACTGCAGGCCTCACTTGGACTGGGTGACTTAGATTCGAGCTTCTCCAAGCTTATTTATTTAGTGGTGTAGGGAGGCTACTAAAGTCTTTATACAAACATATCCCTACATACTTGAAATAAATGAAAAATAAATATATACATATCTTATATGTATATAATATGTACACATATACACATGTGTGTATAAGTATGATGATGAATATAATTTTGGCACAGGATGTTATTGTTAAAGGATTTTGTTTGGTTCAGATCTAGGCTTCATTTGGTGTGAGGAGGTGACTAGCCACTATTTTACACTTGCTATATAGTCATAGGCTCATTAGACAGTTGCCCTGGGGCTCTGAGATCCAAGGCTCTGACTTGCCCAGGATCACACAACCAGGATCCTTCAGAAGTAGGACTCAAACCTGGGACTTCCCGCCTGAATCCATCCTTCTACCCACTTTACTTCCCAGGACTTTGTTTACTGAAGCTAATAGAGATGATGTTTTCAGAGTTAAGCACAATCTAGCTAATTAAAAAATTATCATTCAAAATAAATATGTTTCCAATCCCCTGTCCCTGTAGTAATCTGTTTAAGGACAATAATGTCCTTAAACAATAATGTTTTCAAGTTTCAGATGTAATTGTGTTAGTATTCTGGAAATTCAGCAGGGTGCAAAAAAGAGAAGATAAGTGTGAGTGAGTGAGAAGTGAGGAGGAAAGCAGAATTTTAAACTGGAAGGGACCTTGCCTCTCATTTACAGGTGAAGAAACTGAGGTCTGGAGAGGTTAAGTGGACTGTGGGATTTAGAACCAGGGTACCCGAGCAATTATCCAGTTCGAGTCCTTCCTTTTACAGAGAAGGAAACTAAGTCTCCAAAAAGTTAAATGACATGCCTAAGGTCACACAATTAATGGTAGAGCTAGGGCAGAAAACAAGTCTTCTTAACTTGAGTATGCTTTCCAGTACTCTTTACTGCCTCTGACAGCAGTTACAAGAGCATTCATTTTCATAGTTAACATTAAATTCAGCTGTTTCCTGCTCCCAATAACCCAGAGACCCTATATCCTTCGGTTCAGTGAACCAACAATTCAGAGCTCTCTGCAGCCCTAAGAAGCCATTACTGGTAGCAACTGTAGTCCTCTGTCACCTGAAGTATTGAGTTCATTTGAGTTCAATTTATTTAAATGAGCAAAGAAACAAGCAAACCCTGCCCTTCTGTACACAAGAATACAAAATCTTTATTTAAAAGTAATTCATTTAAGGCAGTGCCAGTCAACTGGGGAATGACTGAAGAAATTACAGTATATGAATGTTAAGAAATACTATTGTGCTATAAGAAATGATGAAAAGGATGGTTACAGAAAAACTTGGGATGGATTGAACTATTGCAGAGTGAAGCGAATAGAACCAGAAAAATTTATATCATAAAAATCACCTTATAAAGACAAACAACTTTTTTGTATCCCTAGCACTTAGCACAGTATCTAGCATATGGAAGGTGTTTAATGACATTAATTGACCGACTGAATTGGGAGACTTAAGAACTCTGAATGAACACCCATCACCATTTCAGAGGACCAATGATGAAGCAAGCTACTCATCTCCTGAGAATGAGGTGTCAGAGTAAGACATCATCAATGAGGGAATTCATTTTGCTTATCTGTGCATATTTGATAAAAGAATTGTTCCATTTTTTCTTTCCAATGAAGGGGAAGTAAGAGGGAGAGAAAATAGATTTTTGTTGATAAAAAAATTAATAAAAAAATAAAGTAAAAGCAATCTAATTAAAGTAATCTATCTTAATTACCTCTATCTAATTCATTAAAATGGGATTTTATTTGTACATTCAATTCTCAGATCTTCAGATTCATGGGTAGAAGACCAGATAATCTCAAATGATGAATAATGTGAAAAATTTCTACATTTGGATTTAGAGTGCAAGCTATAATTCTTTTTCTCCAGTATATTTTCTTTCCCAACTTTTCTTAAGACTAAGCTGACTAGACCTGGGACTAAGAACATCTGGGTTCATTCAAATCCCAACCTGCCATTTTTAAGCTATGTGACTATGGACAAATCCACCTATCTGAGCCTTCGGTTCCTCATCTATAAAATGGGAGTGATAATTCTTCCACTGCTTAATTCATAAAATTGATATGAAGATAGCACTTTAAAAATCCTGAAGTGCTATAGAAATATATCCTATTATTTTTATTATTACTTAGTCTGCTTTCTCTGAGCACACTAACTTCTAGCGGCAAAGAGAGGTAGCCTTAAAGAACAGTGGGAAGGAACCAGGCAAGAAATTCAAAATCTGAAACTTGTCTGACCATATTTAATAGCTATTTCAGAAGAGAAATTAGAAGGTTTGTAAGTCACAAATAAAGAAGGCTACACTGTGTGTGTGTGTGTGTGTGTGTGTGTATTTAAGGGAGGGAAAGAATATAATAAAAGCTCACATATACAGAATTTTACTATGAGTTCTCCAAATAAGAGAAGGACCTGTGGTTTCCTTAGGATGGGGAATATTGGCAGCATGAGAATTTTAGTAGCTTAGGGAGTTTCTCAACTAGTCTAAGTTGCCACAGTAAATGCTGGAGGCAGGATGGTCTTCCTGATTCTAATATTAGCACTATCTACTGCATCAGACTACCTCTTTTAGTATTATTATCCCCATTTTACAGATATCCAAGAACCTGGAGTAACTTAGTCAAAAAAGTAAGTGTCAGGACCAGCATTCAGACCTAGATATACTGATTTCAAAATCCAGTGCTCTTTCCACTAAACAGAATAATTTCTCCCTTTGAAATTTATTTTAAGAATGTGTTTGTTTGGGGTGGCTAGGTGGTGTAGTGAGTAAGAACTGCTGGCCCTGGAGTCAGGAGGACCCGGGATCAGTTCAGGCCTCAGATACTTACACCCACACAAAAATAACTGGCCATGTAATCTTGGGCAAGTTACTTAACCCCAATTGCTTAAAAAAAAAAAAAGGATGTGCTTGTTTACTGAGTACACATGGTATTGTACCAAACAAGGAAAACACATGAAATTGCATACCCACACCTAAACGCTTTAAATGAAAATGGAAGGTTGGTATACAAATCATCAGTGGCTACTTTTACCTAATTTAAGGCAATATAAGAGACAGCATGGTATTGGAGAAAGAATGGAAATCAGAGGACCTGGGTTTTAATTCTATTTCTACAAAGTAGATAATGTATGTAAAGTACTTTGCAACATTAGTATGCTACATAAATATCATCTATTCTTATTATTATTACTGCCTGTGGGATATTGGGCAATTCTCTTAACCTGCCTGGGTCTCAGTTTCCTCATCTGCAAAAGAAAGATTTTTAATCTTTAAATTAAAGATAATTGATCTTTAAATTAATCTTAATTTAAAGGTCTGTGACCTTTAAAAAGATTTTAATAACTGTATTTCAATATGATTAGTTTCCTTTGTAATTTTATGTATTTTATCCATTTAAAAGCATTATTTTGAGAAGGGGCTTCACCAGACTGCCAAAGGGGTCCATGACACAAAAAAGATTAAGAAACACTGGCCTCAATGGCCTCTTAGGTTCCTTCTAGCTCTAAATCCTATGACTGCAGAAGTAACATGTAGACATCTAGACAAATTTAGAACAAAGATGTAGTGGGAGAGGAGGGAGGCAGGGAAGAAACAGCTTAGAACTGTTCCAAGTGTATCATTATGGAACAGACACTCAAGTTCAACTCTGTGATGGGGACAATTCTTCTACAGAATAAAATTGAACCAAATATTATTATATTTATTAAGGGAGTGAGGCTGATTGACTGCATAATTCAAGGAGTCCTTTTCCACCTTTAATTTTTGTGATTCTCTTTTCAAGCAAAGAGTAATGTTATCATCCCACACACTTTCTCATTCTTAACTAATCAGCATGATGAATTGTTGGATTTTTTTTTAACATCACGTACTTCTTTGATTTTTTTTTCCCTGTATAACTGTTAACTCTTCTTGCAGAAGTCTTGACATTAGTCACAAGTGCAGAAAGAGACTGTGCTGTTCTGGGATCCTGGGAACTGCATGCTTTCCTTGGAAGCTCTGGCAGAAAGCTGAGTGATAAGTGGTAAGTGGAAAGCTCTTTGTCTTCTGGAAATTTTGAGCACAGAGTGACTCTAAGGAGCAAATAGGCATAGACAAACATTGGGAGAAAAATCCATTTTAGGCAGTAAGAACAGGGCTTGAGATAGGTGGAAAGGGCAAGGGAGGATGCCATCCTATCTCTTTGAGTAGGTCCTCAATCTTAAATTCAGGGATTCTCAGACTGAGAGTAGCAAGCTATTGCATAATAGAGAAAACTCTGAAAAGAAAGCCAGAACATCAGGACTATTATATTGAACTTGACTCAGACTATCCTATGTTGCCTGGAAAGCACTCGCTCCTCATCTTCCACCTTATAAGAACCTTTAATGTTCTACAAAGGTCGGATCAAATGCCACCTCCTCCATGAGCACTTATTTTTTTTTTGGGGGGGGGAAGACAGGGCAATTGGGGTTAAGTGACTTGTCCAAGGTCACATGACTAGTGAGTGTTAAGTGTCTGAGGCTGGATTTGAACTCAGGTTCTCCTGACTCCAGGGCCAGTGCATCACCTAGCTAGACCTCATAATCACTTTTCTAAACTCCCTAAATGGATCTTTCTCCCTCAAAATATTTTGTATTTATTTATCTGTTTGAATGTTGTGTCTCACCCCCATTTTCATGTAAGGTCCTTAAGGACAGGGTCTATTTTTCGTTTCATCTTTGTACCCATCTCATTTAGCCCAGTGACTTGGACATGGAAGGTATTTGTTCCAATAAGTCCTTTTAGATTCACATGGAATTAAACTTTGGTAAAGATCAATAGAACTTAATTTCAATAAATATTTATTAAGTACCTATTATATGCAAAGCACTGGGGATGCAAAGATGAAAATAAAACAATTGCTGAATTCGTTGTCAAAGTTAAGACAGCTGGGTTACTGTGCTGAGCAGTTGACCGAGTCATGTAATTTCACCTTTGGAAGAGACCACAGTCAGTAGAACTGGAATCTTTGTCATATATTTGACATTTAAATAATGCTTGTGAATTGGCCTAGTGATTGATTAATTAGAGGCCAACTGAGAGATCATCTAGTTTAAGTGTTCTTAACTGGTGTCTGTGAACTTCTTGTTGCTTTTTAATTATTCAGTGGATAGAATGATGGTCCTGGAGTCAAGAAGACTTGAGTTCAAATGTGACCTTACTAGCTATGTGACCCTGGACAAGTCACTTAACCCTTTTTGCCTCTGGTTTCCTCACTTGCAAAATTAGCTGGAGAAGGAAACGGTAAATCACTCTAGTATCTTTGTGAAGAAAACCCTAAACGGGGTCATGAAGAGTTGGACATGACTAATCAATCAAACAAACAAAAGCTATATTTCAGTATAATTAATTTCTCTTGTCAAAAGTTGGTCAGTCAACTTACTAAGTGCTTTACTATGTGCCAGGCACTATGCAAAAATCTGGGGATATGGCACAACAATGTGGCACAGTAAATAGAGCATCAGCCCTGGAGTCAGGAGGACCTCAGTTCAAATCTGGTCTCAGACACTTGATACTTAGCTAGTTGTGTGACCTTGGGCAAGTCACTTAACCCCAATTGCCTTGCCTTACCCCCCTCCAAAAAAAAGCTGGAGATACAAAAAAAAAAAAAAAAGACAAAAAACATTCTAAATCCTTGAGGAGCTCAACAGTTAATGAGAGAGTCAGCATGCAAACAACTATATGTAAACAAATTATACAAATTAAATGCAGGATAAACTGGAAGCAGTAAACAGACTGAAGGTGTTAGAATTAAGAGGTATTGGAAAAGGTTTCTTGTAGAAGGTGGGATTTCAGGTGGGAATTGAAGGAATTCAGGGAGGCCAGGAGGTAGATATGAAGCAGAACATTCCATGCAGGAGGGACCAACAGTGAAAATGCCCAGAGTTGGAAAATGGAGTTTCTTGTTCCTAGGATAGCAAGGAGGCCAGTGTCACTGGATTAAAGACATGTAGAGGAAGGGGCCGCTAGGTGGCGCAGTAAGTAGAGCACTGGACCTGGAGTCAGAAGGACCTGAGTTCGGATCTGGCCTCAGACACTTAACACACACAAACAAAAAACCCAGCCATGTGACCTTGGGCAAGTTATTTAACCACAACTGCCTTCCAAAAAGAAAAAAAAAAGATATGTAGAGGAGAGGGGGAGGGGGAGAGATGTAAGATTTAAGAAGTTATAATGTTTAAAGTTATTAAGGACCTTGAAAGCCAAACAGAGGATTTTATATTTGAACCTAGAAGATTCATAGAGAGACACCGGAGGTTTTATTGAGTGGGGAAGGGGATGAGTGTGACATAGTCAGACTTGAACTTTAGAAAAATCACTTTGATAGCTGAGTGGAATATGGGCTGGACTGGAGAGATACTTGTGGCAGATTGGACCACCCTCCCCCTCCCCCCGCCCCAGCAGGCCACTGCAAAAGTCCAGGTGTGAGGTGATGAGGGCCTACAGCAGGATGGTGGCAGTACCAAAGGAGAGAAGGGGGTTCATTTGAGAGAGATTACAAAAGATAAACTCACAGGCCTTGGTAACAGATTAGATAGAAGGGATCTTAGAGAGTACTACAATGCCCTCATTTCATAGATGAAGAAACTGAAGCATAGGAGATTAAATGATTTGCCCTGAGCCATAGAGCCAGTAAGTGTCCCCAGCCTTTCAGTGAGTTTTTTGGGGGGGTTGGGGGGCTTGTTGGTTTTTTTTTTTTGCCTTTTGGAGGGGGGAAGGAGGGACAATTGGGGTTAAGTGACTTGCCCCAGGTCACACGGCTAGTGTTAAGTGTCTGAGGTAGGATTTGAACTCAGGTCCTCCTGACTCCAGGGCCAATGCTCTATTCACTGTACCACCTAGCCTCCCCTTTAGTGAGTTTTTTATTCAGCTGCTGCTCAATAACTGTGGGTGACCTTGAATGCCATTTCAACACATTGACCTCAGTTTCTTCTTCTGCTTAATGAAGGGGTTGGATTTGATGCCTAAAGTCTCTTGAAACTCAGATTAAACTCTAAAAGAATCTATTATTTTATACCTCTTACATGAGGCCTTGTAACCTGAGCTCTTGGCCTGGTGCTAAAGGTTCCCAACACAAGAAAAGTGAAAAACATTCTCAAAACCCAAGGTAGTGTTAATTATTATCCTGACATTCATCAAAGCTAAGCAAGGCAAGCAACTCTTCACCTTAAGAATTATAACTGGCATCTTAGCTTTTGGATTTAAAGACAGAACAAATAGGGTTTAAAGAGGAAACAGTATACTGACAAATCCCCTTGCCAGGAAAGGAATCAGTCCCTAAGGAAAGATCATCATAAATAAAAAGCCAAAAGTAAGATACTTCCAATTCTTAAAAAAAAATTATATCTGCGGTATTGTAAAAAGAATAATGGAATAGCAGTCAGGAGACCTGGGTCCCAGGTCTGTCACTAATTCCTTGTGTAACCTTGAGAAAAACACGGCCAGTCTCTGGGCCTTGTTTTCTTCCTTTGCAAAAGGTCCCTTTTAGGTCTAACAATCTTTGGCTCTATATTTTTGTTTATGAAGGATCTTTTTACTAAAGAAGAAAATGTTCTAACTTACTTTCCTCAAAAAAAAAAAAAATACACACACATATGTGTGTGTTATATGTGTGTGTATAAATTTATATATAGTAAGACAATAAAACTCCAGCTGATCAGGAAATGCTACCAAATGTTACGACATTCTTTATTTTAATCAGCCTGGCTGATTAATACAGAGTTATGTTCATACACGGCTTGCTAATTTTCAAAGGAATTAAAATATAATCAAGTATGACTGACAATGAATCAAGTATTACTGACAATGAAACTGTTTTGACCAGAATGTGATCTTTCTTGGGTCCCAACAATGCACCCAGGACTTCCAACAGCTTCAGGTCATCATTATAAATTGAAATGATCTTTGTTTACTTGCTGTAAAACAGGCAGTTATTTGAGCTTTCTGATTGTTTGATTTCTGTATAAATGAGAACATCTTGTCCCTCTCTGTGGGGAGGCAGTCAGATTAGCCAATGTTTCTTTTTATTAATGGAATAAGCAAGGGCATATTTCACTTTTACTTATTTTTTCACTGAATCCAAAAAAATATATTCTCTATTACCCCTAATATACCAGAACCTCAGTCAAGTCCTCAGTCCATTCCAGTGTAGAATTAAATATAAAGGAGATTCCATTTGGCCATTGGGATTTGGAGGAAGGTATGGAGTTGGCTAACAGCTGCCTTAAAATACAATAATAATAATAATTCCAATTTCCATGGTGCTTTAAGGTTTACAAAGCAGTATCCTTATAACAGAGAAGCCAGGTGGCTCCGAGGATAGGACTCCGAGGATTGGAATCAGGAAGAATCATCCTCATGAGTTTAAATCTGGCCTCAGATATTTATTAGCTATGTGACCCTGGAAAAGTCACTTAACCTGCCTTGCCTTTCTTCCTCCTCTGTTAGATGAGCTGTAGAACTAAATGGCAAACTGCTTTAGTATCTTTGCCAAGAAAAACCCAAACAGGGTCAAAAAGAGTCAAACACAACTGAAATGACTAAAAAAACAAAAACAAAATAAAAAACCAGAGTCATGGAGAGTCACAGAATAAGGCACAAGTTAATAACAATACCCTTATAACAACCCCACAAGGTGGATAGTACAAGTATACCCTGCCCCAGCCTCAAGTACTATAGCCACAGAAGGCCCAGAATGTGATCACAAGTTGTTAATAAAATGTTAAACTTACTGTAAAGACATGTCATTCCCCTGAACCCTTTAGGAGGTGCAAACACCTCTCTGAGTTAAGAAGGAAACAGTGCCAAGACTCTGGGGTCTGAAAATAGTTAATCCCTAGAGGAATTTCAGGGTTTGAGAATGGGGTGATTTCTATATCTCCAGGAGACCACGACAGGGGAAGAATGGAAGTTCTCCTAGCCACCCTCATCAACGGCCACATAGTTTTGAAGAGGATCAATTTAGTCATTAGGGATATTGTATACAGTGGAGAACAGCAATACTTATCCTAGACAGATAGAAATACAGAAGAAACTGTAACCTGAGGGAAGAAGCAACTTCAAGGAACATGAAGCCTGAGAACAGAAAAAGGAGTTAGACTATGGCAAACATCCAGCTCTGGGACCTAGCTGAATTACTTTTCCAGCAGGGATTCTGAATCCAAGGGGAAGTGAGTGAGGACTCTACAAAAGAGAAAGGACTTCTAGAGCCAGGAGTTCCAGGAATATTAAGTTGCCTATGTCACATATGTATTCTATACACGGGGATATATTGGTCAATGTTTATTTAACATCTAGCTCTCCAGAAAAAAAAAGTATCCATGACATTTAAGTTTAATTTGCATTATAAACATTTTTTCCATCACTTTCTTAAAACCAGATAATCAATGAAACAATAAATCAAGCCTAGATTTGTGGCATTTGCCCATTTCCCAGATATGAATGCTCACAATGAAAATTTAACAATTAGCTCTCTGGAGCAGATTGAGCTGAATCCAGTTTACCATTGCCTATACAGAATTCCTCACTACCCCTGCCCTCTAAGTTTAAGTCCACTATCTCCATAAATACTGTGTGTATGGGAAAGTGAAATCCAGGTTTATTGGAGTAGAGGAGGGAGTAGAGAAGAAGGGAGGAAAATCCTTGAAATTAATGGTTTACCAAATCATCTTATTAAATGTCTTTGTTAGGAGATAATTGGGTCTGTTAGCTGATTGATAAAGGGCAGCCACATGGTGGAGGATTATGGAGCTCTAGCATTAGAAGAGTGACTCAAGAGGGTAACCCCTGATCCTCAAAGTAATAGCTATTCTCTGGGGATCCAAACCCCAAATGTGAGTTCAGGTTGAAGGACTGCTCCAGAGTGGGCTGCTACATGGGTATTTTTCATTTTCCTGGTGATGCGATTGATACTCAAGAAGTTTAAGTGACTTGCTAGTAAATAGCCGACAGGCTACCTATTAGCTCATGGAAGAAGGATTAGTTCATAGTGCAGAACTAGACCTGGTCATGGGGAATGGCTAATGAAATTGTGGCATAAAATGTAATTATATAATACTGTGCCTTAAGAAGTGATGCTCCACTAGAAAAAAATAATAACAATTCATCTGGAAGAATAAAAGTTCAAAGATATCAAGGGAATAATTTTTAAAAATGTAAAAGAGGAGGTTCTAGGTGTACCAGATTTCAAACTGCATTATGAAGCAGTAATTATCAAAACAATCTGGTACTGACTAAGAAAAAGTGATGAATTAGTGCAATAGATTAGGTATAAATTATGTAATTTAATAAATGACCATAGTAATGTATTATATGTTAAACCCAAAGATACAAGCTTTTGGAACAAAAACTCACTATTTGACAAAAACTGCTGGGAAAACTAGAAAACAGTATGGTAGAAACTAGGTATAGACCAACGTCTCACACATATACCAAGAAAAGGTCCAAATGGGTACATGATTTATACCTAAAGCAAATTAAGAAAGAATGGAATAGTTTATCTCTTAGATTTATGGATAAAGGAAGAATTTAGGACCAAAGAAGGTATAGGAAGCATTGTAAAATAGATAATTTTGATTATATAAAATTTAAAAGTTTTTGCACAAACAAAACTAATGCAACCAAAATTATAAAGAAATCAGAAAAATGGGTTGAAACATTTTGTCACAAGTTTCTCTGATAAAGACCTCATTTCTCAAATATATAGAGAACTGAGTCTAATTTATAAAAATGCAAGCCACTCCCCAATTGATAAATGACTAAAAGACATATGAACAGGCAGTTTTCAGACAACTATTATGGATAGTTTCAAAACTATCCATAATCATATGAAAAAATGCTCTAAATCACTATTGATTAGAGAAATGAAAATTAAAACAACTCTGAGGTACCACCTCACACCTATCAGACTGGCTTATATGATAAAAAAGGAAAATGTTGGGGGGGCGGAGCCAAGATGGCGGAGTAGAAACAGCTCATCCAAGCCTCTCTGCCCCCAGATTCTCCACAAACTATGTAAAAAAGGACTCTGAAAATCTTCTGGAGCCCCAGCACCCACAGAACGACACAGAGAAGCTAACCTCCCGCTGAGGACAGCCCAGCACCCTGCAGGAAGGACCAGCGCAGTGGTCTGGGAGCCGGCAGCGCACAGAGCGCAGGAGCCGAGCCGAGCCCAGGTCCACGTGAGCCGAGGTTTTAGCCCCAGGGCGGCAGGGCCAGCAGCCAGCTGGAGGAACCCCAGAACACCAGGAACTGTGGAGACTCCAGAATTATCAACATAGACATGCCTAGGACAAAGTAAGAGGTTAGTGTCCTATGGACTTTGGGACCTGTATTTGGGGAATGCGTCAGCTCCCTCCCCTGGGGGCTAGAAGCTGCTGAGGAGACACGCCATTTTGTAGTTTTCAGAGGCATTTCCGGCTCCCAGCCTACAAATCGTGGGGAGATCCAGCGATCAGTCTTGGGGGGTAATCGCTCTTGCTTTAACCTCCCTGGATCTGGATTGTGATCTAGGGTGGAAGCTGTGGGTGGGTTTACAGCTTGCCAGAAACGGAAGTTGCCCCCCACACGTTCGGGACGAAAATTCCTCTATCTGGCCTTAAAGCCATAGTGTGGCAACAAGCCCAAAAGTCAAGCAATTAAGTGGCAACATGCCAAGGCAAAGGAAACAGAAAAATGCAACCCTAGACTCCTATTTTGGGGGCATAGAGCGGGAAAAGGACTGTGAGGTCAGAAGTCCTGCTCCAAAAGCCCCAGGGGAAAACATGAGCGGGTTGCAGGCCATAGAGGACCTTAAGAAGGACTTTAAAAATCAAATAAGAGAAGTGGAGGAAAAATTAGAAAGAGAAATGAGAAGGATGCAGGAAAAGTATGAAATGAGGGTCAACAGCCTGACTGAGGAAAACAACACCTTAAAAAATAGACTAACTCAAATGGCAAAGGAGGCCCAAAAGGGCAATGAGGAGAAGAATGCCTTAAAAAGTCGAATTTGCCAGATGGAAAAAGAATCTCAAAAGTTCACTGAGGAGATTCATTCCTTCAGAGTTAGACTGGAGCAAATGGAAGCTAATGACTTTATGAGAAATCAAGATGCTGTTAAGCAGATCCAAACAAATGAAAGAGTAGAAGGCAATGTGAAATATCTCATGGGAAAAACCACTGACCTGGAAAATAGATCCAGGAGAGACAATTTAAAAATTATTGGACTACCTGAAAGCCATGATCAAAGAAAGAACCTAGAAATCACCCTTCAAGAAATTCTCAAGGAAAACTGCCCTGATGTTTTAGATCCAGAGGGCAAAATAGAGGTTGAAAGAATCCACAGATCACCTCCTGAAAAAGATCCCAAAAAGAAAACTCCCAGAAATATTACAGCCAGGTTCCAGAATCCCCAGATCAAGGAGAAAATACTACAAGCGGCCAGGAAGAAACAATTTCAATATTGTGGAAACACAGTCAGAATAGCCCAGGACCTGGCAGCTTCTACACTGAGGGATCGAAGGGCATGGAATATGATATTCCAGAGGGCAAAAGAACTGGGAATGAACCCAAGGGTCACCTACCCAGCAAAACTGAGTATTTTGTTTCAGGGGAAAATATGGTCATTCAGTGGAATAGAGGACTTTCAAGCATTCTTGAGGAAAAAACCAGAATTGAATAGAAAATTTGACATCCAGACACAAGAAGGAAGAGATGCCTGAGAAGGTAATCAGGGAAAAGAAATCAAAAGGAACTTATCAAAGTTGAACTATTTACATTCCTATATGGAAAAGCAATAACTGTGACTGATGATATCTTTCTCACTATGAAAATAATGGAAGAAGGGTGTGTGGTCATATGAATACATATGTGAATGTGTGTGTATATAGTTACAGTTATATATGGATAGAGGGCATAGGTTGAATTTGTTGGGAAGGGAGAATACTCAAGGGATGAAATTATGAGGTGAGAGAGGAAAGTGGCAAGAGGAGATGGGGAGAGACATGGTAGGGTAAACTATCTCATGTAGGGAAGTGGGTGCAAAGGAGGGGGAGAATAAGGAAGGCTAAAAAGGCAAAACCACATTCACATTGAATTTGGTTCAGGGAGAAAATGACATACATACTAAATGGGATATCTCAACCTGCAGCAGGATAGGGGGAAGGGGGATGAGAGGAGGGATGATGGATGGGAGGGCATCCTTGGGGTGAGGGGAGGTTGGAAGTACCCACTATAGAAGAGGGACAGGATCATGTAGGGAATGGACCAGGTGGGGGGTGGGATGAGTGGGAGGGAATTATAAGCAGCCTTGTACAATATATCTACTATGATAATGTTTTGCATAGCTAGACATGTACAACATATACTGAATTACTTATATCCCAAGAAGGAATGGGTGACAAGGGAGGAAGGAAATGGATCTGAAATTCGAGGTCGTAACATTAAATGTTTCAAATATATATATAAATACTATTATTAATACTCTTTTGCCTATAATTGGGAGATAAGATGTGCAGGCATTGGGACACAAAGATTCATCTTCCTCTAATGGAAAAGTCGATGGGGGTATGGGAGAAGGTATGGGAGAGAGCAGATTGGAGGAAGCGATATCTTGTGGGACTGCTATTCTGGGAGGTTGGGTAGGGGAATAATGGGGGGAAAATGATTGTAACTCAAAATCTGGCGGAAATGAATGATGTAAAACAGAAGTTAATAAAGTATTTGTTAAAAAAAAAAAAAGGAAAATGTTGGATGTTGGTGGGAATGTGGGAAATCTACACTAATGCATTGTTGGTGGATTTATGAACTGAACCAACCATTCTGGAGAGCAGTTTAGACCTAAGCCCAGAGGGCTATAAAACTGTGCATTCCCTGCTTTGGGAGGGGGGGAGGAGAGGGAGGAAAGAAGGGATAGAATTTGAAACTCAAAATTTTTAATTAAAATGTTAAAAAAAAAAAAGAACTAGAACTGTTCAAATGGAAATTACTTTTCTAACAAAATGTAACAGAATGATGCCTTGTAAGGGTAGTGAGTCCTCTGTTACTAGATGTATCCAAGCAAAGGCTGAATTATCTTTGTCTGAGATAGAACAATTTGCATTGCATAGGCAGCTGTACAATGCCCAAATACTTATATGAATCTGTGCTCTCATGCATTTGGACATTTCATCTAAAAATAAGGTAGCAATTATGTCTACTCATCCTATGCAACTCTTGCTCATTTCCTCCCATAAGTTTTACACATACAGGGTATCCTCCTAATATCCTAGAAACCTTATAACCTCTAAATTCCCTTCTAGAGGTAAGATTTGATGTTCCAATAATTCTGGAATCTTGTTCAAAGATCTAAATATTACATTGTCCAAAGTAAGCCTTCGATAAATGTTTGTTTGAATTTAATTAAAATAGAAATATTTTGGGGCTTAAAATATTTAATTAAAATTCAGGAAATATTTATTAAATAGTTAGTATAGGCAAAGTGCTATAGATAGCCACTAAGAGAATGAACAGTAAAAAAAGAAATAGTTGCTGATCCCAAGGCACTTATATTCTAAGTAAAGAAGGTGCATTTGGGTTATGAATTGAAAGAAGTATGAAAGTGATCTCTTTATGATACTCACATCTCCTTCTAATTTATCTTTTTTCATTGAGTTGACCCAGGGAGCTCAAAAGTTATGCTAAATGAAAGCCAAACTCTGGTAAGACTGGCCAAACTGGAAGGACTTCAGATACATGCCCAGGAAAGGACACAAACACAATGTTTTTACATCTTTTGAAGACCAATATAGCTAGGTTAAGAAACAATGATCAGCAGAAAGTTGGTCAGAAAATGATATAATTTTGACCTAGAGGTCTTATAGGCTCCAAATTGCCTTTTGGAGCTAAGATTTTCTATTCCAGGAATTCTGGAATCTTGTGCTCTGAAATGGTAGAGATAGTACCTATGCCAACAAAATAAAAGAATTATAGAAACATTGAATGCCAGAGATGACAGAAATTTCCATGGTCATCTAGACCCACCTATACCTAAAAAAACAATTCTCTTTACAGCACACCTGACAAATACATCAATCCTTGAAGTACTGACTATATTGTGGTAGTGGGTACCTGGCTAATGTGAGCACTGTCCTCAGAATGTACACAGCATACTCTGCCTGCTACTAGCCCATGTGGAAGAACTGGGGAACCTGTTTCGCAAAAGGCAAACTTATCTGTAAGTGAAGGATCATGCTCCCTAACTCAGAAGAGGAGCAGACATTCTGTATCTAGTTCCCACCTGCTAACCATGTGAAAAAGACAGTTTTTTCAATAGTACTAAACAGAACATGGAATACATTTAAAAGGTACTAATGAACCAAAGTGAATCTCTTTCTCTTTCCTAGCTGACTGTGTTCAGATGTTAGAGACACATTATAAGTCAATGAATGGGGAGAAGGCACAGGCCCTCCCAACTTGGGGATGATTTGCATCCTTTGAATGATGTTCTTTAACTTTTTGCAAAGCTTTTTACTGCCTAGAGAGCGAATATTGGTCGGTTATAGCCCTGTGAGCTTCAAAAGGTCAGAATGATAAGGCACCAGAAGTCTAGGAGCCTGATATGCCAGATTTTATAGCCAACTAAGATGAAGAGAGGTGAAATTTCAAGCCACCCTATTTAACCCAGAATAGGCAAAAAGCAGACAACAGTGCTTCATCTATTGGTTATGCCTCCTTTAGAAGTATACTTGGTGGAGTAAATGCTTTGAGTTTGAGCCCACTCTTCCCAGGCCCAAGGTGGGAGGAGGGGAGAATATACCCACAGATGTAGAGGGGAAATAGCTTTATAACTTCTATTCTTGTCATATCTTCAAAGTAAATATCCCTTTGTAAAAGTTAATTGATATTAATTAGTTAAATTAATCTGTAGTACTAATCACTAGTGGTTAAAATTGGGGAAAACACACTAGAATGGAAACTTAAGCCAATAGCTTTAGAGAAAATAACCCCCAACCCCTCAGGAGCAGCCCTAAGATCATGAGGAGGCAATGTTGTCTTGCTTTAGGAGACCTGACTCATCAGTGGGAATAGAAATTGACATACAGATGACTTCACAGCTTGTAAAAACTACAATGGACTTTTTCAATAACTTCTTAATTGGCCTCTGACTCATCTCCCTTCACAATCCGCCTTTCACATAATTGCCAAAGAGATTTTCCTAAAATAGAGATTTGACCAATTTTTGTCTACCTCTTGCCCACTGCCACCAGTCAGTAAACTCCAGATGCTACATGTTACCTCTGGGTAATCTAAACTCCTATTTGGCATTCAAAATCCTCCATAGCTTGGCCCCAGCCTACCTCTTATACAGAGGTATACTTATACTCTTCTTCATGTTCATTATGGTCACTGGCCATAAGAACTGGCCTTCTTATTGTTCCACATGCAAGGCACTATATTTTCCCATCTCCGTGGCTTTGTACTAGCTGTCCCCTCTTATGTCTGGAATGCATTTTCTCATCACCTTCCCCTCTTCAAATCTCTAGTTTCTTACATGACTTGGCTCTAGTGCCACCTTCTAAATGAAATCTTTCTTCAAGTTTCTAGTGGCTTTCCTCCATCAATCACTTTCTATTCTACTAGAGCCATCTAGGAGATATAGGGAATAGAGTACCAGACCTGGAGCCAAGAATGCCTGAGTTCAAATCTAGCTCAGACAATTACTGTGAGACCCTGGACAAGTCACTTAACTTCTGTGTGCCTCAGTTTCCTTAATTTTAAAATGAAGATTAAAATAACTCCCACCTCCCAGGATTGTTGTGAAAATTAAATGATATAATAGTTGTAAATAAAGGGTTTATTCACAGTGCCTAGCACATAGTAGGCACTTAGTAAACACATTCTCTCTTTTATGCCTCCTCCTCCCTTCTGTCCCCACATTATATATCTATTCATGTGACTACGTCTCCTTGATTGAATGTAAGCTCACTGAGAACAGGGAATGCTTTGTTCTATCTTTATATCTCCAATCCCTGGCACATAGGACCTTGATAATTGTTGACTGATATTGATATTTACTTGCAAAAGACTTTTGCAAAGACATAATAGATAGAATAAGACTTAGATCAGTATGGAACAGTGGTAAGCTAAAGGATGCTAAGATTTAGAACTAAAACTGATCTTAATGGCCATCTAGGTTAATTTCCTAATTTTATAGAGAAAGAAACTGAGACTCAGGAAAATCAACTTCTTTGTCCAAGATCACACAGGCAAACAGGTTAAGCTGTCAAGCTGCATTTCAGACCCAGGTATTTTGTCTTCAGATCCAGTGCTCTTTTCACTAGGAAATGATGCTTCACAGCACCACAGACAGTAATTTGGTATGTGTACTCGATCTGGAGTCAAAGGCTCTCATTTTGGACTCTAACTCAGCTGCTTACTAGTTGGCAAGTAACTTTCTTCACCCTCCCCTCACCTCCACCCACCCTCCCACCATGGCTTTTCAGCTTTCTTTTATGTGTTGCCTTCCCCCATTAGAATGTAAGCTACCAGGAATGTAGAGATGGTTTAACATGAGCAAAACTAGTAACCTAATTGATTGTATCAATAATAAACGTTTTTTTTAATCGTGGTTATATTGATAGATAAAAAAGCTTTTGATAAAATACAACATTCATTTCTATTAAAACCACTTGAAAGTATAGGTATAAATTGATTTTTCCTTAGATTGAGAAAAACTGTTTAAAACCATCTGCAATCATTATTTGTAAAGGGAATAAGCTAAAAGCATTCCCAGTAAGATCAGGTGTGAAACAAAGATGCCCAGTGTCACCAATATTATTCGGTATTGCATTGGAAATCCTAGTAATAGCAATAAGAAAAAGAAATAGAAGGAATCAGAATAAGGAAGGAGGTAATAAGACAATTTCTTTTTGCAGTCAATATGATGATCTACTTGGAAAATTCCAAAGACTCAACCAAAGAGTTAGTTGAAACAATTAATAATTTTAGCAGAGTAGCAGGATATAAAGCAAATCAACATAAACCATCAGCATTCCTATATACCATAAACAAAACCATGCAGGAAGTGATAGTAAGAGATATCCCATTTAAAATAACTCTAGACAGTAAAAAAATAAAAATACCTGGGAATACACTTGCCCAAAACAAAACCAGGAGCTATATAAACAAAATTACAAAAAAAACCAAAAACTTTTTATACTAATAAAATCAGATTTAGATAATTGGAGAAATATTAATTGTTCATAGTAGGCAAGGCCAATACAATAAAAATGACAATTTTACCTAAATTGAATTGGTATTCAATGCAATACCAATTAAATTACCAAAAATCATTTTACTGAATTAGAAAAAAATAATAATAAAATTCATTTGGAAGAACAAAAAGGTAAGAATATCAATAGAATTAATAATAATAACATGAAAGATGTAAAGGAAGGAGATTTAAGTATCAGTTCTTAAACTATATTATATGACAATAATTATCAAAACTATTTGGTACTGGCTAAGAAATAGAAAGGTAGATCAATGGAACAGAGTAATCATACAATTTACAGCAACAAATAAATACAGTAACCTTGTATTTGACAAGTGTAAGTCTTAAGATTTTGAGATAAGAATTCATTATTTGGTAAAAATTATTGGGAAAACTGGAAAGAAGTGTGGCAGAAATTGAGCATAGATCAGTATTTTACACTATTTGCCAACATAAGGTCAAAATGGAAACATGATATAGATATAAAGATATTACAAGAAAAATTGAAGAACATGGAACATATTACTTATCAAGCTTATGGATAGGTAAACTATCATGAATAAACAAGAGAGAGAGCAGAGTGAGGTGTAAAATGAATAAATTTGATTACATTAAAATTTTTTGTAGAAATAAAACAAATGTAGTCAAAAATCAAAAGGAAAGCAGAAAAGTAGGGGGGAGGAGTGTGGATTTATAAACAGTTTCTCAGATAAAAGTCTTATATCTCATATATGTAAAGAACTTTGTCAAATCTATAAGAATACAAGTCATTCCCCAATTTATAAATGGTCAAAGAATACAAACAGTCAGTTTACCAATGAAGAAATTAGAAAAAATTAGTCATATGAAAACATGCTCTGAATTATTATTGATTAGAGAAATGAAAATTAAAATAACCTTGAGATATCATTTTAAACCTATCAGATTGGCTAAATGATTGAAAGGGAAAGCAACAAATATTGAAGGGGATGTGGAAAAATGCATTGTTAGTGGAATTGTGAACTGATCCAATCATGCTGGAGAACAATCTGGAATTATGCCCAAAGAGTTATTAAACTGCCTGTACTTTTTGACCCAGAAATACTAATACTGGGTCTATTTCCAAAGATGAGTAGAGAAATAGGAAAATAACCTATATGTTCTAAAATATTTATAGTAACTCTTTTTATTGTGACAAAGAACTGGAAAAGATGCCTGTCAACTGGGGAATGTCCAAACAAGTTGTGGTATATGATTGTTATGGAATACTACTTTGCTATAAGAAATGATGAGCTTGATGATCTTAGAAAATCATGGATAAACTTGCACAAAATAATGAAGAACGAAATCAGCAGAAACAAGAGAATGTTGTATCCAGTAATAGCAATATTATTTTAAGAAGAACTTTGAGCAGATAAATCATTTTGACCATTATAAATCCCTGAAATAGCTACAAAAGGCAAACGAAGGAAGATGCTATCTTCATCCATAGAGGAAAAAAAATGATAAATAGAAGTAAGTATAGGGGCAGCTAGGTGGTGCAGTGAATAGAGCACCGGCCCTAGAGTCAGGAGAACCTGAGTTCAAATTTGGCCTGAGACACAACACAAAAAACTAGCCATGTGACCTTGGGCAAGTCACTTAACCTCAATTGCCCTCCAAAAAGCAAAAAAAAAAAAAAAGAAGAAGTATATGTGTGTGTGTGTATATATATATAATGAGTTTACATATATATACATACACGTATTTACATATTTTTGTCTAATGGTAGCCATTATCACTCACATGATAATTTTGTTATATATTTAAAAGGAATAGCAAGTTGTACACAATAAGTTTACAGATTCATGTGCAATCATCTTTTTAAAAAATATGCTATATTATGGAAATGTTTTATTCCATAAATTAAAAATAAAATAAATAAAAATTTTAAAGAAAATAATATAAGCTTCTTGAGGACAGGGACTGTGTTTTGTTTGTTTGTATCTTCAGCTTTTAGCATTGTGACTGGTAACATAGAAAACTTTTAATAAATGCTTATTTACTGACTAAATTGTCTGAAAAGTCAGAAAACATTTGTTTAGAAGGTACCATGTTCTAGGAATTATGCTTAGTACCAGAAGACAATACAAAGACAGATAAGATGCAGTTTCCCCAATCAGTCATTCAATGACCATTTATGGTGTTTAGGAAGGGCTAGCACCTCTGGTATGAGGGCTCAGCCTCTTCAGGGCTGCTCATCTACCTTTGGTAGCCACCTATCATCCAGTTCTCATTTGCAGCTCCAAGAAGCTGTAGCATGCACCGTGGTCTCACTCTGGTAAACCATCTGAGCAGACAGGCTAAACCAGATTGAGGGTAACCATCAGGTCTCAAACCTATCAGTCAGTTAGGGGATCTCTAAGCACGTGAAGGCTTCCCTTGGTTGAATGGGCAGATGAGAACAATCTGTTCCACAGGTTGCTGAAGCAGGTGCTATAGGAGTGCTGAGAGTTTGGTCAGACATCAAAGATGCCAAGATCATCCACTGCATCCTGGGCCACTGCCAATCATCTTAACTTTTTTCTTTGCACTGGACTTTGATGACTCTGGAAGAGAGTGAGGCTAATGACTTTGTGCAGCTCTGCCTCACTTATGTGCAATCCTATTCAAGTCAAGATGTTATCCATGATGTCACTGGTTCTCTTCAAAAACAAAGAACGAAGAACAACATTAAGCACCTATGAAATGTCAGGCTCTGTGTCAGATGAATAGGCAAAAAGGGGAAAGAAAACCATCCCTGTCTTTTAGGAGTTTATGTTCTATTAGAGGAAATAATATCTACACATATAAGTTTATGAAAAATAGGCAAAAGGCAATTTTGGAGGGACGTACTAGTAGCTGGAGGAGATTAGGAAAGGCCTCATGTAATAGGTGGCATCTGACCTGAGCTCTGAAGGAAACTTGAATTCTAAGAAGCTGAGGTGAGCAGGAAGGACAAGAAGGAATATTCTGTATAAAGGCAATCAGATGAGAGACGGCCTGTCCTGTATGAAGAACGTCTTCCTCCTCCTCCTCCTCCTCCTCCTCCTCCTCCTCCTCCTCCTCATCATCATCATCATCACCATCATCATCATCACCATCATCATCATCATATCACCACCACCACTATCATCATCATAGCGGGCATTTACATAGCCCTTTAAGATTTGCAAAAGTGGGGCGGCTAGGTGGCGCAGTGAGTAGAGCGCTGGCCCTGGAGTCAGAAGGACCTGAGTTCGGATCCAACCTCAGACACTTAATGCACACACAAACAAAAACCTAGCTGTGTGACCTCGGGCAAGTTACTTAATCCTAATTGCCCTCCAAAAAAAAAAAAAAAGATTTACAAAAGTGCTTTAATATCTCATATTAGTCTCACAAAAACCTTGGGAGGTGGGTATCATTATTTTATGGATGAGGAAACTGAGGCATAGGTTGTTACTTATTCAAGATCACACAGCTAGTAAGTGTCTGAGGCAGAATTTGAACTCAGCTCATCCTGATTCCAGATCTACTGCACCACCTAGCTCCCTCTATATCCAAAGTTTTGCTGAACTATAAGAGTGGGAGGGGCAAGACTAAGCCTTAGTCTCTTTATCTATAAAATAAGGAACTCAATCTACATGGTCTTTAATGTCCTTTCTGGCTCTAAATCCTATGGTTATCTAACTTCAGTTGATTGTCATTCCCAATGTGATCCTTAACCCTCTCTTGCTGCTAATTATGTGACTATGAGTTTGGAGCAACACTTCTGTTTAGGGTGTCCTGAAATATTTTCCTCTCTTGGTGCAAGCCTGGCCTAGCAGCTCTCATTCCTGACCTAACAAAGTCTTAGTACAACCTGTCACCACCTCAGGAGCCAGGCACCAGACAACTTTTTTTGCAGTCAGTATTTAGCTAATCCCAGTTTAGTTTTCTTTTCTTCCATTCTCATTCACAATTAAATGAAAGAAGCATTTGTACAAATATGATTAACCCACTAATCTTTAAATTACTCATTTTGGGATTCATAAGATTTTCAAGGAAGGATTTCATTACAGCCTTGCCATTACCTTTTCTACTTTTTTCCATGGTGAACATTAGGAAGTGTGCTAGGATTTGCATACAGCAGACTCAAGAGGATTATGAAGCATTCACAGAATGACTATCCAGCTAGCACAGCCCAAAGTGTATAAGCACTTGGGGAGTAGTCATTTCAGTATTATGGAGGGGACTAGTTAGAGAAGGCCCAGACTGGCCTTTTCTGGTACAGACTGAGCATGCACAGATATTCCCTGTGTGGTTCCAATTCAACATGTAGAACTTTGGAAACCTGTTTCTAATCATGTGTTACTAAGGGATTAGTACTGTGTGGAGGTGGTAGTAGTGATAATAGTAGTAGTAAAGCCCTTTAAGTTTTTTGCTTTTTGGAGGGCAGTTGGGGTTAAGTAACTTGCCCAAGGTCACACGGCTAGGTTTTTGTTTGTGTGTGCGTTAAGTGTCTGAGGCCAGATCCGAACTCAGGTCCTTCTGACTCCAGGGCCAGCGCTCTACTCACTGCGCCACCTAGCTGCCCCGAGCCCTTTAAGTTTTGCAAAGTGCTTTGCATAGGTTATCTCATTTGACCTTCCCAACAACTCAGGGAAACAGGAGCTATTATTAACCCCATTTTACAGATGAGGGTACTGGAGCTTAGGGAGATTGACTTGCTCAGAGTCACACACCTAGCAGGTGTCTGAGACAGGATTTGAAATGAGAACTTCCTGACTCCAAGTCTAACAATCTATTCAAGGTCTTGACAAATGTCTTCTAACTGACTGAAGAGACAGAAGAGCTAATGACTTCAGGAGGCCATTAGCAAGAACTGAGTTTATTTTTTAAATTAAATTTTTATTTTGTTAAATTTTTTTCAATTACATATAAATTTTTTAACAATCATTTTTTAAAATTTCAAGTTGCAAGTTTTCTCCCTTCTTGCTCTCCACCCTCCCTGAGAAGGCAAGCAATTTGATATCAGTATATGTGAAGTCATGCAAGACATATTTTCAAATTAGCCATATTATAGAAGAAAACAAATAAAATACAACAACAAAAGTCAGGATAGTAAAAAGAAGTATGCTTCAGCCTGCATTCAGAACTCATTGGTCCTCTCTGGAGTATTTCTCATCATGGGTTCTTTGAAACCGTCTTGGATTATTATTGTCCTGATAAGAGTAGCTAAGTCTTTCACAGTTAATCATCATACAATATTGCTATTCCTGTGTGCAATGTTCTCCTGATTCTGCTCACTTCATTTTGCATCAGTTCCCAGATTTTTATGAAACCGTCCTGTTCATTATTTCTTTTAGCATAATACTATTCCATCACAATCATATACCACAATTTATTCATCCATTCCCTAACTGATGGGCATCTCCTCAGTTTCCAATAGTTACCACAAAAAAGATGCAATAAATATTTTTGTACAGATATGTCTTTTCCCTTTTTCTTTGATCTATTTGGGATACAGACCTAGTAATGGTATTGCTGAGTTAAAGGGTATAGTTTTCTAGCCCTTTGGGCACAGTTCCAAATTGTTCTTCAGAATGGCTGGATCAGTTCACAAGTCCACCAGTAGTGCATTAGTGTCCTAATTTTTCCACATCCCTTCCACTATTTGTCATTTTCTTTTTTTGTCATTTGCATTTCTATAATCAAGAATATTTGAAGGATTTTTTCATGTAACTTTTGATAGCTTTTATTATTTTCTTCTGAAAACTGCCTGCTTATGTCCTTTGACCATTTATCAGCTAGGAGATGGCTCTTAGGTTTATAAATCTGGCTCAAGGAACTGAGTTTATATACAAATGGGACAAACCATCTATTAATTCAATATCTTTTCCTTCCTGGCATCAAGTGAGGCAGGAAATGCTGTGAGCTGTATATGCAGGAGTTGGGGTAAGGAGTGTGATGGCTGGTAGAAGAAAAGTAAGGTAGTGGTTCCCCTCTATTTTGATGTTATTTTTCAGTCATTCAGTCATATCTTACTCTTTGTGACCCCATGGAACATACATATTGTCCATGGGGTTTTCTTAGAAAGGATACTGGAGTGGTTTGCCATTTTCTTCTCGAGTGGATTAAGGCAAACAGAGGTTAAGTGAATTGCCCAGGGTCACATAGCTATTAAATGTCTAAGGCCAAATTTGAACTCAGGTCTTCTTTACTCCAAGCCCAGCACTCTATCTACTGTGCCACATGGCTGTCTCCTTCCCTATAGCTCTCTCAAATTCTGTGTTCTTGAGCACATGGCACCTTTGTTTCATTTGTGCTTATTCTTTTCCAATATTAAGTGAATTCACATGGACATGTCCAGGTGAACATATGAGATCTATATGAGGAAATCCAGAGATCTATAGTTCATAGCAATGGCTACCAGAATAGTAGTGGCCAATGACAGAGGAATAACCTGCAGACAAATGTGAAAAGACAGTTACCTGATGCTGGTAACAGCTTCAGGGATACTCACCCTTTGTGATAGAGAGAAATCCCAGCTATAAACCCTAAAAAGTCATCAATCATCAAAGCCAGCAAAAAGCTACACCAAAGTGGGATTTCATGAGGATTCCAGAAAGGGAGAAAAGACTTTCAGGTTGAGGGCCTGGAAAGTACCCTTTTGCCACTGATGTTCTAAACACACGTACCTCATTAAAACTGTGAATTAAGTTTGAGAATACTCTTTCCAGGGATCTTCTATGAACAAGGGGTGAGTATCCCCTCTGTTTGGAGGAATAAAAACTCTTGTCTCTATTTTTTCAGCAATTTTTTTTTCCTAAGATGGCTTGTAATAATGGAGAAGACACTGGTGGGGGCTCAGGAACTATAGTACTAGAAACCCCTAACAGGACAGGGTTACTTCTTACAACTTGTAGGGGAGTGGTAGTCATTGCCCTCCAGGAAACCAACCTGCTAGAGCAAGTGCAAGTTGGACTCAGAGGTAATACTACAAATGTAAATCCGAAAGGGGAAGATAGAAAAGTATAATTTAATTTGATTCAATTCAATAAGCCTTTACAAAGCACCTATTATGTTTACAGCTTCAGTGCCCAATTCAACTATCTAGGACTATTAATTATAGAACAAGTACCAAACTGTATTGGGAAAAAGCATCTAGCAGCAACTTACATGTTTATCGACCTGATAACATTTTGCTGTGGTGCAAAATATGTGCATACTACATAGAAAGAATGAAAAAGGGGGATATTAAGATGGCATCTACAAACTACCATGAAATGTGCTAATAGCAAAGGTAAACTGGGTGTTGGTAGTAATTTTCATGTTTATAATCTCAATATGATTTTGATATGAGCAAAATGTCATGGTATGGGAATTTTCTACTTTGAGAGATATAACAACATTATGAGACATAAGTGAACACCTACTTAGATGTATGTAGATCCAGTTTTTTTTTTGTAGTCTTATTTTCTGTCTTTCAGTTTCTAGAGCTGTACCCTTCCCTGGAACGAAGAAGGGGAAATATTTTAGGTAGAAGCAAATTTGTCCTTTTTTCCCCATTTCTAAGTTACCAATGTAATTTTGCCATCATACATAAGAAAAGTCAGTAAAAATAGTGGTGGAGGGGGCGGCTAGTTGGCGCAGTGAATAGAGCGCCGGCCCTGGAATCAGAAGGACCTGAGTTCGGAGCCGGCCTCCGACACTTACTTAATCCGCACGAACAAAAACCTAGCCGTGTAACCTTGGGCAAGTTACTTAACCCCAATTGCCCTAAAGGGGCGGCTAGGTGGCGCAGTGAGTAAGAGCACCGGCCTCGGCCTCGGAGTTTGGATGACCCGAGATCAGATCCGGCCTCAGAAAATGAGCACCCACGCATAAATCAAGTGACTAGCCGTGTAACCTTGAGCAAGTTACTTAACCCCAATTGCTTTAAAAAAAAAATAGTGGTGGAATATTTTTCCTACTCAGATGAATAAGTTATAAAACTCAATTATCCTTGACTGCTTGGTTTTCCCTGCAATTTGATGCTATGTTAAAAGTACTGGGAACAAAGGAAGAGATAATGATAGATAGGCAAGACACCATAGAGACTAACAAATGCAAAGGGTTGAAATGAAAATGAAAAGGAAGCTTTATGAACTCTTTAGGGTTATATGGAAAGTCACTGTAATGTTTCTGTGCCTACAGGCAAGGTAGGTGAGTTCCTACAGTCAGCCACTAGAAAGCAATACCACATAAATAATGGTGTAGCTGTAATGCTGACCTCCAGCTATAGCACTAGGGGTGTCAGCTTTAGAACAAACTGCAATTTGGAGTTGAGAGATTTTGGTACAAATATCATTCTACCATTCACTGATTCTGTGGTCATAAGAAAGTCATTTAAATTTGCTGAGCCTCAGTTTCTTCATCTGTAAAATTGGGATAATGATATTTGAGATACCTATCTCACAGTGCTGTTGTGAACTCAAGAATGGGAGCTGCTTTTATCGTGAATAAATAACTTTTAGGTCCTGAAGTATGCCATTTGATTCTGAAGTCAGGAGTTTCAGCTACATTTTTATCTTGAGTGTCCCATGAATCTCAAAATCCCTCTAAAACCCCAGTCTACATCTCTTGCACACATGGATGACAAAAACTGTGATCCATATTACCTATACTATTCATGCTTCCTTACTCCATATCCAACTAATTGCCAAATCCTGAATATTCTATCTCTACAACATCTTTTATATCTGTCCTATTCTTTCTTCCATTCTTGTTCAGGCCCTTATCACCTATGGCTTAAACATTTGCAGTAGGTTCCTAATTCGCCTTCCTGACTACAGTCTATACTACTTCATTTAGCGATATTATTGCTTTTTTTTTTGGAGGGCAATTGGGGCTAAGTAACTTGCCCAAGGTCATATGGCTAGGTTTTTGTTTGTGTGTGCGTTAAGTGTCTGAGGCCGGATCCGAACTCAGGTCCTTCTGACTCCAGGGCCGATGCTCTACTCACTGTGCCACCTAGCCGCTCCTAGCGATATTATTAGTTCTCATGAATTTAATCACTATCTTTATGCTGATGATTCTTTTTGGGGGGGAGGGGAACAATTGGAATTAAGTGATTTGTCCAGGGTCACATAGCTAGTAAGTGTCTGAGGCTAGATTTGAACTCAGGTCTTCTGACTGCAGGACCAGTGCTCTATCCATTACACTACCTAGCTGCCCTGATTCTCAAATCTAAATATCCTTCTTTAGGGGCAGCTAGGTGGTGTAGTGAGTAGAGTACTAGCCCCGGGGTCAGAAGAACCTGAGTTCAAATCCAACCTCAGACACTTAACACAAAACTAGTCATGTGACCTTGGGCAAGTCACTTAACCCAATTGCCCTACCTTCCCCTTTCCAAAAAGCAAAAAAAAAAAAAAAATCCTTCTTTAACATCTCTGCTCACCTCCAATTTCGTATCTCCAACCGCCTTTCAGAAGGCAGTTTTGAATTGGATGTCTAGTATACATCTGAAATGCAATATGTCCAAAATTGAATTCATTATCTTTCCCCTAAATCCTCCCTGCCTCTTAACTTGTCTATTACTGTTGAGGCAACAACATCTTCTCAGTCATTGGAGCGCACAATCTAGAGTGTCATCTTCAATTTCTCACTATCTCTCACCTTCTATAATCAATCTTTTGCCAAAGCCTCTTGACTTCACTTTTGCAACTTTTCTCCAACATACCACTCCACCTCCACCTCCCACCTCCCACCTCCCTTCTATCTGACACTGCCATCACTGTGGGGCAGGCTCTCATTACATCATGCCTGGACTATCACAATAGCTTGCTGGTGGGTTTGCCTGTCTCTTTTCTCCCCACTCTAATCCATCCTCCATACATCCACCAAACATGGCACCCAGCACCACAACTACTCCCAATAAATTCAGTGGCTGATAGGGCCTCCAAGATCAAATATAAAATGCTCTTTTTAATATTCAAAGATCTTTATAACCTAGACTATCCTGCCATTGTAGTCTTCTTATGCCTTTCTCCCCACCACTCCAATTCAGTTACATTATCCTCCTTGCTGTTCCACAAACAAGACATTGCATCTCTCAGCTCCAGGTATTTTCTCTGGTTGTCCCACCCACCTGGAATGCTCTTCCTCCTCATCTCCACCTACTGGCTTCCCTAGCTTCCTTTAAGTCCCAACTAGAATCTAGTTTTCTACAGGAAAGTTCTCAAACACTATGCAGCCTACAACATTCCTGAGTACTGCCTGAACCAGATTAAAATGTCATTGAGAAATATTTAGGAAAATAAATGAAAATACAATAAAACATAGATAATGTTAATATGTAGTTTTTTAAGTCAATGTGTACGCATAAGGATACTTATATATGGTTTAGTGACCCCATTTCTATTTGATTTTGATACTACTTTTCTACAGGAAGCCTTTCCCAACTCCTCTTAATTCTAGGGTCTTCCCTCTCTTAATTATTTCTTATTTATTATGTATATTGCTTGTTTGTAAATATTCATTTACAAGATTGTAAACTCCATGAAGTCAGGCACTGTTTTGCCTATTTTTGTATCCCTAGCACTTAACGCAGTGCCTGGCACATAGAAGGCAGTTAATAAATGACTATTGACTGACTGACTGCCAATCTTTCCCTTCTTCAACCTGTCCTTCACCATAATTGCCAAAATGATATCACTAAAGAACTGATCTGTCCAATTAAGTCCTCTTATAAAGTAGCTGTAGTGGCTGTCTATTGTCTGTAGGATAAAATGCAATCTGACTACAACCTATCTTTCTGGATTAATTTCATGTCATTCACATCACATGTTCCATGTTGCAGTAAAACTGACCTATTTGCTATTCCACATATATAGTGTTTTATCTCTCTCCTCTGTGTCTCTATACACTTTTCATTCCATCTCTGGGATGATCTTCTTCCTCACCTCTGCATCCTGGAGACTCTTCCTCTCTTCCAGATTCAGATGATATACTGTATACAAAGCCTTTCCTGACTACTCCTCCCCTCAATTTATTCATTTGTTAAGAGGACAATCCTGAGGAACAAATATTTCTGCCTATACAGAACTTCTAAACCAGCTTCACGAATGTGTAATGCAGGGCAGAAGTGACTTGGGTTAGTTCCATTTTCTCCCTGGTATGGACCTGGTTGGATCTCACAATGAAGGAGGTAACCAGGAAATCTTTGTACATTCCAAAGATGCATTTCAAATGAGTAAAGGATTGTGTTCTTTGGGAGCACTTTTGTGACCTTCAGACATCCAAAGCTTCTTAAAGACTAACTGGAAAAAAATATTTGTTGAAAGAAATTTCCACAGAAAGAGCAATTCATGATTATGCTTCAGAAAAAGCAGCAAGCTCAGGGCCTCCTTGGGGGAGCTCCAGGCTACCACCAGTATGTGAGGAAGAAAGTCAGGAACACAGCACAGTGAGAGACTTACAGAGGACAGAGGCAGAAGAAGGGGGAGGAGAGAGAGGGAGGTCTATGGTAGTAGGAGGGGGAAGGGAAAGGGAAGAAGAAAGAGGAAAAGGAAACATCAAAGAGTGAGGGAAGAGGACTGGAGGGAATGGTGGGGGGAGAGCTTAATTTGAGGGACATCCAGATCACAACAGAGGAAACAATGGAATTTTTTTAGGGATAAATCTACAGACAAATAGAAAAGAGGTCCATTTTTCTTTCCAATTCTATACCCCAATTACACCTTGCCTTCTTTCCCTTGTACTACAGTAAAAATAATGACTGGCTCTAGAGTCAGAGTACCTGAGTTCTCTAAACAAGCCTATACTTAGGACTCTTAGCTCTGGAGCCCCTGCTAGGACTTCTGGTAGTTTGACCTTTGAGAACCCAAGGTCATTTCTAGGCCAGGGCAATGCATCAGAGGGGAATGACCGTGGAGTGCTTCTACCATGTATCCTTCCAAAAAAATATAAATAACTTACCTGAAATGATGTGAAATAAGCACTCAAGGGGCAGCTAGGTGGTGCAGTGAGTAGAGCGCCGGCCCTGGAGTCAGAAGGACCTGAGTTCGGATCTGGCCTCAGATACTCAGACACACAAACAAAAACCTAGCCGTGTGACCTTGGGCAAGTTACTTAACCCCAATTGCCCTCCAAAAAGCAAAAGAAAAAAAAAGGAAAAAAGAAAAAAAAAGAAATAAGCACTCAAGGAAACATTATACACAAACAACCACAACAACGTAAACAGAAAGAATGACAACTACAAAAAAATGAAAAGATGAAAGGTAGAAAATTACCAAGTTTGGTGCAAGGAACACCCTTTCACATGACTTTGCAGAAGTTGGAGGTCCACTGGTGCAGAACATTGAGTATGTTGTCAGATTGTTTTGATGTATTGACTGGTTTGGCTCATTTGTTTTTCTTCCTCTTTTTCTCTTAAAAAAAGTTCTTTGTTATATAGGATAGCTCTCTGGGAGGGGAGGGGGAAAAGATCCAAGGGGAAATTTAGGTGCTGTATATGAATAAAAATTTACTTAAAAAAATAAAAGAATATAGGTATACTCCAGAGACATGCTACCAAACTAGTAACAGCAGATTCCACAAGTCTGGAGTGGAAAGGTTAGAAGGAGTTCCTGTGCTTTGTTGAGTTCAGGGCAGTCATGACAGTCAAACCTAGTAGTCAGAAAGGTAGTTCAAAGGCAGATTTATCTAGTCTTTGCATTCAGTAGTGGTCCACAGCCAGAGCAGATCACAAGGAAACTAGCTAAACCCATTAACAATGCTACCTGTATAATAGGTCAACAATTGTCTTTAAGAAAAGTAGGGGAAGGAAAAAGATGCAGAATTCCACATACACACACCCCTCCCCCAATTTTAATCCTAGTTTCTTGAGATCAAGAGTTTTCTAAATCCTGTTCTCCCCTGAGAACACCAATAGATACTATAACATTTTAATAAAATCATCACCACCAACAGGTGATTGATAAATAACAAGTGGAAATTAAAACCTTGTTTTGAATACACCCTACTTAATTATTCAGAACACCATCTGTTTAGTGAGAGCAGAGTATTCACCTGGACTGTAAGGCAACCACATTGTTAATGAGGCAGTATGGATTTCTTTCTCTCTTAAAAAAAAGTTTCATTGATTCCTTTGATTATTTTACACCCTGGTCATTGCCCAACACTCCCTGCTTCACACCGAATAGCATAATAGAACCCATCATTAGGACAAAGAAAACCACACATAAAGCCAGTAATGTCCATGTGTGAAACAGCAACTATGTCTGAAACAGTGGCCATGCCTGTCAGTGAATTGCTCATTTATTTATGGAATTATTAATTGAATAAGGGAATGGGACCATGAGGGCAAACCTCTGGGTCATATATGGACAAGTATAGCAGTGGAGTGCTTCTACCATGTGTCCTTCCAAAAAATATAAATAACTTACCTGAAATGATGTGAAATAAGTACTCAAGAAAACATTATACACAAACAACCACAACAATGTAAGCAGAAAGAACGACAACTACAAAACAATGAAAAGATGAAAGGTATCTTTGGATATTTGCAGGGAAAGGTCACAATGGCAGTGGGGAACTATGCTTGAACCACACTTTAGTAAGGCACAGAGAGTACAGAGACAAACTGAAGAAGAGGGAAAGGAGGCAGGTGGGCAGGGGAGGAAACAGAGGCAGATGGGGAAGAAAATGCGGGGGGAGAGAGTCATTTATGTACCTGCAGTTTGGAGTTGGGAGCACTTGGGCAGAATGATGCCCTAGGAGATGGAAGAGTGTTTGGGGGCAGGAGTTTGGTGTCTCATTTTTTAGGATTTTGTTGTGAAACAGACTGATTCTTATCTCTGCCTCCTTGGGGTTAATATGTTAACATATCTACATCATCTCAAAGTTATTAGCAATTTTTGGTGTTCTGCTTCTGGTCTTATCAGGAGCTTATATGAGGCTTACAGATCATAGCCTTTAGCAAGTTAGCTCTTATTAGTAAGGCCTAGCTGGCTTCCCCTAATTTAGCACACAGTCTCAGGATGTGACTTTTAATTAATTCATAATATCATTTGCAAGTATCATGCAAAGGCATTATGTTCCTTTGATCTATGGGACAGTCTGTAAGTGACTTCTAGGATTCCCTTTTCAATCTTACTTTCTATTATTGTTACTTTATTTCAGTTGTTGTTCAGTCATTTCTCAATCATGTGCAACTCTTTACAGCCCTTTTTGGGGTTTTCTTGGCAAAGTGGTTTGCCATTTCCTCATCCATCTCATTTTACAGATAAGGAAACTGAGACAAACAATATTAAATGATTTGCCCAGGGTCACACAGCTAGTGTCTGAGGCCAGATTTGAACTCAGGAAAATTAATCTTCCTAACTCTAGGCCCAGCCCTCTATTCACTGCCCCATCTAGCTGCCCTATTATTTTATACTGGCTACTTGTAAATTTACTATATTAACTAGAAGGGGAGACCATAACAAAAAACAATTTTAACACAATCAATAACATTGGATATCTGTAGTATACCCCTCCTCCAAATATACTCTGTTAGGGGAATGGAACAAACAAACATTTATTAAGCTGCTACTATGTACCATACTACACACTAGGCATTTTACAAATACTATATCTCATTTAGTCCTCAAACAATTGTGGAAAGTAGATGTTATTATTATCCCCATTTTCCAGATGAGGAAATTGAGACAGAGGTTAAATGATTTGCCCAAGGTCACACAGTATCTGAGGGAAAATTTGACTGTTTACTCTGCTGTCTATCTGTCTATACAAAAAAAAAGAATACTAATCTGATTTTAAAGCTCCGGATGGGACTGACATTTTATCTAAATTTTGCATGTCCTCCAGGACCTAGGAAGGTACTCTACACACAATATGCCCCTTTAAAATATATCATTTTTATTTATATATTTTCTTTTTACATAACCTTCATTTACAAATATCACCTCTATTCTTATCATCTCTCAACCAGCAACCCATCCCCTGTTACAAGGACTAAAAAAGAAGGGGGAAAAGTCAATTCAGTAAAAACCAACCAATGCATCCACTTTGTCTGACAGTTTATGCAATATTTCATACCTCTAGTCCTCCATTTCCATAGTAGCTACTTAATAAGTGTTTCCTGAATTGAATTCAGTTGAATTGAGAACCAGTTCAATTTTTATAATGGAATATATAGCATCATCTAGTCCATTTAACCTCTTCATTTTACAGATGAGGAAATGAAGGCCCAGGCAAGATGAATGATTTGTCACCTACCTGGATAGAAAGTAACTAAGGCAGGATTTTAACCCACATCCTTCAGCTCTAAAGGCAGTGTGTTTTCCAACATACCAACTCTCACTGCCCCCAGGCAACCGTTGTCTGTCTGCATTGATAGAAAGCTTCCATACCAGGTTTTCCCCAAACTAAAAGATCACAAATCTGGAGACTCTTTCCTCACCCCAAATAGTAGATAATAATGCTAGGATCAGAGAAGTGAAGGGCAAGAGGCAATATGATATAGTAATAATCACACCAGATTAATAGTCAAGAAACTGATTCTAGTCTCTGTTCTGCTACTAGCTCCATGGGTAAACTTGAGTAAGCCTCTGGGGCTTTAGTTTGTCTCATCTGTAAAACAAGAAGGCTTGATTAAATGATCTCTCTCTCTCTCTCAGATCCCTTCCTTTGCTCTAGGGAACACATGCTTCCTAATCACCCAGCTAGTTTTTATTAAGCACATACCATATATTCCATGCTTTGCTGGGAAAGCAAAGACAGAAGGAAAAGAGTCTCTGCCCTCAAGGACTTTCCATCAATGGAAGGAAGCCAGGGATTCCAAGACAGGTAGATGAGGAGAGAGAGCATTCTCTGCATGGAGGACAGTCAGTGAAGAGGCTTAGGGAGAAGGGTTAAGTCTCCAGGGAGAGGCCCTACCTGGTTGTGCCTTGGTTCCCCAAGTAGCAGTTTACCTGGCAGAGAGCCCCTGATGTGGTCTGTCTGATCTGTTGACATAATCCTCACCCAATTCATTCCTCTTACCCAAGCCTGTCCTCTGTCAATTTGTCCTTTTTTCTGTCTGTCCTTGGTTCTCTCTACACGACTACTTAGGGAGAATTTTCTCTATCATGTCCCCTTACACTTTCTTTCCAAATGTCCTGACGCTAAAGTTCCCAATTCAGTCAGATTAGGAAGGAGTGTAGCAGTGTGGTCTAATGGAAAGATCTGGAGTAAAAAAAATCCAGGTTTGGAACACCTACTCTGGTATTGTCATCTGTATAAACTTGGACAAATCATTTCCACTCAATAAGGCTAGGTTCTTTCTCCATAAAATGAGAGGGTTGGAGTAGATGTCTTTCTAGTAGAATTCTCTCCAGTCTCTAAGTCTGTGTTCCCATATAATTTGACTATCAGATCAGTCAGGGTTCTTTTTACTATGCCTTGCAATCCTACAACTCTTAAAGTCCTTGGTACAGGTTTCCTTTCTCTATCCTGAATTCTCTTAGGGAAAAGACTGAAGGATTTTAAAAGGACCAATAAAACTAAGAAGCCTAACCAGGCTTTCAGATGTGCCTCCCATCTCCAACATATAAAGGACTGGGCAAGAAATTACTATGATATCATCCTTACAAAGATCAGCTTTGCTAACAATATTTCATAGCTTTCAACTTTGCTTTTAGAGCCAGCATATTAATCAAGAAAAGCAAGATAGATGAGATGTCACTTGTTCCCAAGTCCTTTTTTTTCCTTTAAAAAAGGAAAATGTGATGTGGTTGGTAGAAAGAAGAATGGGAGAAGGGTGCCTGTATCCCTGGGGCATGCATTCCTTGGAATAGGTAGAAAAGCAAGGATAAATAACATTATAGATTCCATCCTCATGGACTTTGCAATCTAGTGGGGAGAGCAGCATGAAGTAGTGGAAATAGTATTGGATTTGAAGACAGAAGACCTAGGTTTCAATCCCAACTCTTCTAGTTACTCCCTATATGGCCTTGGGCAAATTACTTCCCCTCTCTGTGCCTCTGTTTACTCTTCTGTCAAGTAAGGGTCTTGGGTGAGATGATCTCTAAGGTCCTTGTAGCTTTAAAGTTTATAATCAGAGACAGTTATGCCAATAAAACAAAATTATAAGGAGAAGTCTCTAAGAGGAGCTATGATAAAATACTACTGTGCTATAAGAAATGATGAGCTCAAGGATCTTAGAAAACCTTGCATGAAATAATGAAGAGTGAAATGATCAGAACTAAGAAAATGTTGTCTACAGTAGAAGCAATACTGTTCTAAGAACAACTTTGAGTGAACAAGTCATTTTGACTATTATAAATACCCAAATTAACTACACATCACATATGAAGGAAGATGCTGTCAGCATCCAGAGAAATAACTGACAAATAAAAGTATGTATAGAATGATTTTAGACATATATACATATTTATGTCTAATGGCAGCCATTTCTCAGGTGGGGGGAGGATGAAAAGAGAAAAAAAGAAAAAAGTTTACATGATAACTTTACTATATACTAAAAGGAATAGCAAGTTATACATAATAGATTTGGAGTTCCATGTGCAATCACCTTTTTTGTTATATTTTGTTATGGAAATGTTTGTTTTATTCTATAAATTAAAAATAAAATAAATTTTAAAAAGAAGAGCTATGAAATCAGCTGAAAAAAAATCACTCCTGGCATGTTGATAGAGAGGGGGCAAAGGAGAGAAAGGAACAATATATCAGAGAAAATTTCATGGAAGAAGTAACATTTGAAGTGGACTTGAAGAGATATGTAGAATTTCAACAGGAGATTAATATGGTGGTGGGGTTGGGAGCAATATTCAAGGATGGGGGAGGAAACAATCTAACTCAGGGTTCTTTGTAAGGCTCAAAGAGTTGTCTATTTTAGCTGTAGCACAAAGTCCATAAAAGAGCAACGAGAGAAAAAGTTAGAAAGAATGCCTTGGATGTTAGGCTAAGGAGTTTGGGTTTTAGGCACCAGGCAATGGGAATTGCAGGATTTGGACTGGAAAGAAACCCTAGAGATGTTTTCAACTCTCATTTCACAAGTAGGATACTGAAGTCCAGAAATTAGACTTTCCCAAGTTCACACAGCAAGGAAGTGGTGGATCCAGTCATTGAAAGTTGTTGGGCAAGGCACCTCGTGTAAGGGAGATTAATTTGGGAGGAGTGTCTGGGATCATTTGGAGTAAAGAGAGGCAGGAGGTGAGGAGTCAGAATAAAAGTCAGTTATAAGTTCTAGGTGGATATAATGAGGACCCAAATTAGTATCATGGCAATGGGAGTGCTCTTAAGGCAAGTCATTCTGCTTTACTTAATAGTTTTTTATGCTATCTCCAACCAGTATTATGTTACTTTCAGGTTTCTTCCAGCTGGAAAAGGAAGGTGCTTAGATCTCTACATCTTTTAATTTATTTGCTGAGCCCACTCTGAACTCAGAAGATCAACTAATCTTTTTTTCCAAGTAGGGGGTATATTATTAAGTTCAGATCTCTGGTCTTTGGAGATCCCTTGATCTTTCTTGATTTACCTCCATGTTTTTCTACTGTATTTCTTTTTAGCAATCCCCAAATTATGACCCAATGCAATGAATATTGCAGTAAAATAAGTGATTTCCAAATGTCACATAAAATTAGTTAATTTCACAGGCCCATAAAACACAGCTATCTAAAGTTCTAACCAGATACTGTAATTTCTACTCTTTGTGCCTACTAAAACAATTAAGTGATATTTAAGTCAAGACAACCTGTTTTGTTTTGTTTTTAGGGAAGATTCAAAGTTAAATAAATAAGCTTGCTAACTGGATATTAACCTTGGGCCACCCTATATTTATTTGTAAAGACTTTCAGGGAACCATATGATTACCTGGGTTGATTCTAGGAGTTGTCAACACTGATTTTACATCAATTCAACCACAACTGTAAGGAAGAAGAATCTGGATGAAAGGAAGTTTAGCTGGAAAAGAAGATTTGCATAGGAAAAATTAGGTTGGAATGTCAAGTTACAGTCATGTATAGCTCAGTTAATAGTCATTAAGTTTTTCTATGTCTAAGGCACTATGCTAAATGCTGGGGGATATGAATGAAAAAAGGAAAAAACAAACAATCCCCGCCCTAAAGGAACCTATGTTCTGCTGAGAAAATACAGTATTATATAAGTAGGCAAATATAAATAACACACAAAAAGTAATTGGAAATAGCTTCTAAGGGTAAAAGAATGATGCTAACTGGTGGAATCAGGGAAAAAAAAATCTAGTTCCTAAGTCATACTTGGAAGGAGACTAGAGATTCTGAAAAAAAAAAATGAAACTGAGTAGGGAGTGCATTCCAAATAGAGAGGACCACATTTAAAAAGTCACAGAGCCAGGAGATGCAATGTTCTGTATGGGGAAGAGCCAGTAGGCTAGTTGAAGTGAAAGAGAGAGTGGACAAATGGAGAATTATACAAAAAAAAAACCAACCCCAAAACTGGAAAGGTAGGTGAGACATAGATGGAAAGAGGGCTCTAAATTCCAGGCTGAAGAAATTGTATTTTATGCTAAAAGCAATATGGTTCCATTGGATATTTTTAGAGGAAGAGTAGGGTGAGATCTCTGTTTTGGGGAATATTGATCTGGCAGCTGTGTGGAAGTTGGATTGGAGAGGGAAAACTGTGCAAAAAGACCAAGTAAGAAGCTATCATAGTCCAGGTCAAGGGTTCTTAACTCAAGATCCACCTACTATATTAGGGGGTCCATATACTTAGATGGAAGGGAAATATATATCCTTATTTTAATATAATTGGGGTTTGGGGTAATCCTATGTATTTTATTTTATTTGTTCAAAAACAATGTTCTGAGAAAGAATACATAGGCTTTGCCAGACTGCCAAAGGGGTCCATGACACAAGTTAAGAATTCTTGTTCAAGGTATAATGGACTATTACACAGACTAGGACCTAGAGTAGGGTAGAAGCCAAGTGAACAGAGAAAAGGGATTAAGTAGAAGAGATATTGTGAAGGTAAGGCAAGTGAGACTTAACTAATTTGATGGTGGGTCTGAGGTAGAAATAAGAGTCCAGGAAAAGTGTGAAGGTAGGTGAAGAGAAGGATGGGGGTATCATCAACAGAAATAGTGACATTTGGGGGCAATGGGTTTGAAGGAAAATATGGCTGCTGTTGGGGTCATGTTGAGTCTGACCATATTGGTTGATATGCCCAGCAGGAAGTTGATAATATAGAATTGAATTTCAGGAGACAAATTAGGATACATATATAGGTGAGTAAAGACCAAGAGTGGAAGGGAAGGACTTAGTAAATATTCTTATACCTTTACCTTTCCCGTTCATTTGCAAAGGAGATGAGGAGTTTATGGATCTAAAAGAGTTTATGGATCTAAAGGAGTTTATGGATCTAAAGGAGCTTATGGATCTAAAAGAGTTTATGGATCTAAAAAACTGTAAGGTCCTTGCAACAAATATGGTCTCTTCCAGATGTGTTGTCTCTGTAGTTTGCTGTAAGTGCAGAATCTAAATGAATGTTGACCTATGGCAGTCTAGTGATTTGAAATTAAGCAAGGAATTACATGGATATTTCTGACTCTACATTAGATAGAGATACCCTTCCCCCCATACCTCCCCACTCTCTTGAATAAGAATAGGTAAATAGGAAATACAGTTTCAAAAAAAAAATAGAATTAAGCTTAAAGGCTCTAAACTAGGGTGATTGGCCCTGTGATGCAAAGACCTTAACTAAGGTAAGAAACTTCCATCTGGAGAAAATACTTTTATTCTAGGAAGTTTTACTATAGTCCAGTGATGAGGTATGCTAGACCTTTTACCTTTCCAAAAGAGTTGTAGAAAAGATTCCATGCTGTAGCAGAGAAAATAAACTTTAACTTGATTAAAGGCTGGAGTTTCATTTTTTTTAAACAAAACATTCATTAGATGGGCGACGATTTATAGGGGGGATTTCCCTCCTCCCTTTGGGTTTAATAACCACAATTCAATATATTGATATTTATAATTACACAGCATACCTGTGGTAACTTTAGCTTCTTTGTGGCAGTGCAGCTGGGAAGATACCTTGAAAAGTTTCCTTATGAACCTCAACAAAGCAGCATTGTTGGGCAGATGAAATGGGGAAAGGTCATTGGGAAAAAACAGTGCCTTTCATGGCACAGATACTCTCCAGTATCTCATACTCAGTCTTTTCCAGGAGGTTATTAAGAGGCTGTGACTGATTAAGGGGAGTGTTCTCATTAGGTGCTCTGCCTCATTTTCTTTAAACAAGCTAAAAGCAATAATCTACTGGCAGGAAGACTTCAAGTCATGTAGTAACAACACAATGTAACATTAGTTAGATGATGCTTTCTTCCAATCTCAAGTTTGCCCTTGGGTTTTCAGGGTGATGGAGGAACTATGCATTATTTGTATTTCAAGCAACTCCAGTAGGAGCCTTCCTAAAAATGCTCTTGCTGATCTCTGAGTCCTGAGAGCCTATAGTTTAGGTTTGGTAGTCTACTTAGTGCCCTTGACCTTCCTAGATGCCCCTTAGTCCCAGTAAAAGCCATGACTTTTGCTCCAGTAGGGCCAAGCTAATACATTGAATGCTGCTTGTTGGGTTTAAACTGGGGAGAGATATACCAGCAATTTTAGCCACAGACTCATCTATAACAAGGATGAGCTGTTTGGTTTCCAAACAGTGCTTTGGAATACTAAATACAAGTAATTAGTAAAGGAAATACACCCTTTTACTTGGGAAAACCAGAAGCCCTGGCTTGTTAATGAATTATTTTCCACTTAAGTCATGCTAGCATTCACTGCTTATACGTTCTGCAAAAGAATCTATGGCCCATTATACTGAGTGTTTTTGGAAATGTAAAATGCCAAGTTTCCAACTGAAAATAATGTTATCATTAGAAGTATGGTCCATCTGCAGTTCACTAAATCATAGTATGAAGAAAAGCATTTGTTTAGGGGTTTCTATATACCAAGCATTGTGTTGAGTATAAAGTATACAAATATAAAAGCAAAGACCATCTCTAATCTCAAGGAGCTTACATTTCTAATATGAGACAATTTAGATAGCAGAATGGTAGCCAGAGGGGGAAATTTTGTTCTAGAAAGTTCCTGGGATGGTGAGTGGGTCCATTAGGGAGTAGACTGACATACTCCTTCCAGAAACAATGACAGAGTTGATTTGATCACGGTTCTAGAGTTTGGATGGGGTTGGTTGTGGTGAGGGGAGGTAACCCACTTGGTATCAAGGCAATTCTCAAAAGCTGACTCTAGGAAGTAGGGAGTGAAAGAAACATAATTGGGACCTGTCTGAAATAATGGGAGAGGGGAGAAGCAGGGCAGATTTCTAGAGACAAAAGAATGAAAACCTGCTGGGGATTGTCTCTAGGCTAGGCAGCAAAGAATCAGCTAAGAAGATGTTGGGGAGGAAGGAGTAGGGAATAAAGAGTTAAGTATTACTAACTAATAAGGCCCTAACAATATAAGCTATATTACAATGAATCTCTGTGGAAGAGCCTATTTCTTTACATTACCAGAAAAACTTGAATTTTTTACATAGAGTAGGTTCTAGAGCTGGAGGGAACCTCAAGGAATATTTAGTCCCATCTTGGCATTTTATGGAGGAGAAAACTTACAGAGAGAGGAAATGACTTGCCCACCATCAAGCCAGATCCTCCAACGCCAAATCTAGCAGGTTCTCTGATACCATTTTATTTCTTGGTGAAATCTTCTCATACCTCGTAAAGTACTCTGACATAATTTTCTTCAGCAATAACAGCCAATAGAAGTCAGAGAAGCATATCTAATCAACCATAAGTGCCTTCACTGCCTAGAAAGCCTGTTTAAAAGAGCAAAAGGAGTTGTTGGCAAATCTGAGCCAAGGTAAACTTTCTTAATGGTGAATGGAGTCTGGACTGACTCATCCACCAGAAAAAAAAAAACAAACTAAAAAGTCAGTGCTTAAAAGCATTAAGGAAATCATGTTGGCAGCCTGGCATTATCCTAAGAGAAGCACAGGACTATTTGTCTGTAAACTATATTGTGATTAAATTGTTATTGGGCATGGGAAGACCACTGTACTGAATAAATGAAAGAAAGGTCCCCTAATGGAACTTACAGTTTCTTGTGATGGGCTGGGACACATCCACAGAAATTTCATTGTTTTCCCAAATCTGATAAGGACCATGAAAAAATTACTTGGGAAAATAAATATATAGGATTTAGAATGGGAAGGGACCTTGCAGATACATAAGTCCACTCCCCTCCCCATTTTACAGAGGATGAAACAGAGTCCCAGAGAGGTTAAGTGGATTTGTTCAAGCTTATACAGTTAGTATGTAACACCCTCAACTCTTAAGTCCATCTCTCTCCACTGATGTCTCCTTCCCCAAGCTAATATAGTAGATGATGGGCTACACAGTCATTCCTAACCAGCATAGTGCTGTGTAACCGATGGCAGGTCAGTTGACCTCTGGGCCCCAGTTTCCTCCACTGCAAAATGAGGTGATTACATTAGATAATTTCTAAGATTCCTTTTAACTCTGACATCCCATGATTCTTAGCTATTGTCGAATAAGCCAGGCCCATTGCAACCCCTAATAAAACTGCTACTTGTTACTCTGAGTAAATGGATCTGTCCTAAAGAAAGCAGAAGCAATCTGAGGTCACTTTATTGGCAGGGTAACCTTGAGCCACTAGGCTGCTCTGATTGCATGTTCCTTTCAGGATAAATGCTCTAATTCACTCCCTTTTCCAATTGTCCTGGGGAGTACACTTAGGGGAAAAACAATAATCAATAATGTGATGAAAACGAATTACAAGGGATGTGATGGATTTAGAAACCATGCCAGATATGGAGCAATTGTTTCCAAGATTTAGCAGGGGTTTTGAACTTACTCTGCTGTGCATTTTATTTCATTTTATTTCTTAATTCCTGATTTTATAGCTCTTTGATGAACAGTACTTACCACTCACCACTCACCAAATTTTAAGTGCCCTTGAAACTTCTTTGTGTTTTTCACACTTGCTGTTATTGTGCATTATGCTCTTGGATGGGAGACAAGAACTAAGGGTCAGAGCTTTTGTCGCAATTTTCCCTGGTAAAATTCAGTGTGGCAGAGTAGAAGAGACATGGAACTGGGAGCCAGGAGACTTGGGTTCTAGTCCTGGATCTATTGTAGATTTACTATGTGATCTGTTGAAGCAACAAGACTTTTACCCTGGAAAAGAGAAGACTCAGAGTGAGATGTGATAGCTCTCTTCAAGTATTTGAAGGTCTGTCATGTGGAAGACATATTAGACCTGTTGTTTGACTTCAAAGGGCAGAAGAGGAATAAAAGGTACACATGGTAAAGAAGAAAAAATGAGGGTGTTAGACTAGATGATGTCTAAGATCAAAAAAACATAGATTTAGAGATGGCAAATACCTTACAGGCTATTGAGTTCAACCCCTTTTTAAAGATGAGAAAATTGAGATTAAGAAAGGCTAAGTAAATTGTGCCTAAGGTCACACAACTTGTAACTGACAGAGGCAGGATTCAAACCCAAATCATCTTAAATCCAAGTCAGACACTCTACTCAATAGGACACACTGTCTTCTCAATAGTCCTTTTCATATCTAAAATTCCATGAATTGTCTTATGCTCTTAAGTATAGCCATTTTTAGGCTTAGCTTGAATTAAATCATTATATGTCAATTATATGACTTTGACTTTCACTCTCTCTTTGATATTTCCCTCAGTAATATCAGTGATACAGGTCTATCTTAATTAATAAAAGATATATGTTCCTGCCAACTTTTTTGTAAGGCAAAGCATATTGTCCTATTGATTTCCATTGTAATTTTAAGAGATACATCCCCAAGGAAAATACTTTGTCCACAGGTTAAAATTTTTTCTTGTTGCCAGGATAGCCTCAAGTAGAACTATTAATTAGGAATTTTTGTACCTGGGGCAACCACCAAAACCATACTCTTGGAAAATGACATGAAATCAATCTTCAGTTAAAAAAAAGTCCAAGTATACAGTACTGTGTAAAGATGACAGAGACCCCAAGACAACAGTGCAAGGTCATTTCTCAGAATGCCACAGATGGATACAGGTTAGGTTAGGAGAGACAAGATGCTCTGGTAGTTTCCTATTGTAATTAATTATTACTAGGTATCAAGTTTATATTTCTATACTTCTGAAGCATTGCAACTATTGTCAGTGTCTTACAAATTTGGTGTCCTCTAAATTTGGCACTTTGAGGTCTCTGTTGCCTTGCCTTAGTCACAGCTCTGTTCTCAAGAACATTTCCTCAAAGAAATTGTTGAATAGATAATTTTGTTGCTTACTATTTTAAAATAAAGTATGAGATCTGGTAATTCTAGGTCACCTTCAATCCTACTTTATTAGCTATTTCTCTTGAGATTCTCAATGAAATACATTTTCTTATTTTGTCAAGTTTTAGAAAATAATGTTTTGGTCTTTCTCTGCTTTCTTTTGCTGTGATGAGCATATGGTGGAGGCCAGAAGCAACTCATTGGTCCCCTGTTATGATTGCTACATAATTCTTCTTAGAGCATTTATTTTTTTGATCACATCCTATACCCTTCTTCTTCTTTTGTTATATGTCACAGCCTGCTCACATTGACTCTATATGTCTCTAATGTCTTTTGGATGGTAATTTTTAAAAATGTGTTTTATTGACCTTTTGTCCTTACATTTTAGTTGTTCCAACCATTCCCTCAAGAGTGAGACTGTTGTGACAAAAAAAAAGAATAACAATTAAACAAGGCCATTGGATAGAGTAACCAATCTTATAATGTATACAGTCCTTTAGCTTAGAAGTCTCCTGCCTCACTGCCTTGAGAAAGAAGTTATGTTTCAGTATCTGTTCTCTAGCACCTTCATTGGTTTCTCAGTTATTCAGTTCTCCTCTTTTTAATCATCTTTTCCATTTATAATGCTTTATCCATTGTTCCTGCTGTTCTTTTCATTCTATTTATTTCACCTTTCAACAGTTCTTACATATCTTCCCATGTTTCTCTAAAGTCCTTATTTTTATTTCTCCTATTCAATAATAATAAGTGCTATCACTTATATAATGCTTAAAGGTTTGCAAAGCACTTTAAAAATCTTACCTCATAATAGGTACTGTTATTACTTCCATCTTACAAGTGAAGAAACTGAGGCAGAAAGGTTAAGTGCCCAGGCTCACACAGCTAGTAACTACCTGAGGCAGGATTTGAACCCAGGTTTTCCTGACTTCAAATCCAGGACCTGTCTGTCTTCAATAATATTTATAACATTCACATAACATAGTCTTTTCATTCATTCCATGAATTAATGGTCACCTATTTTGTTTCTACATCTTTGCTATGACAAAAAGTACAACTGTGAATATTTTGCTATTTCTACCATGATTTGTGTGTGTCTGTGTGTGTGTGTGTGTGTGTGTGTGTATTTGTGTGTGTGTACCTAATCATGGGATTGCTGGGTCAAAGGACATGGACAGTTTAATAACTTTTCTTGCATAATTGTAAACTGATGTCCAGAAGAACTGGACCAATTCATAGCTCCACTCAGAGTGTTTTCTTTTCCTGTTTCCCCACAGCAACTCCAGAATGGATTATTACTATTTTTTTGTTGCTGTTGCTAATTTTCATGGTCAAAACTATTTTAAATTGCATTTCTCTTACTATAAGTGATTTGGAGTATGTTTTTCATGTGATCATGTATAGCTTGCAATTCATCCATCAAAAACTGTTCATACTCTTGTAGCAGCAAGCGCCCCATCGTCCCCAGGGTGGCTGCCAACACAGGTTCTTACATCTGCTTTTCTAAAGGAAAGCAACTCAAAATGGGTTAACAATTTTGCTTTAATCAACCAAACATATCATTTACCTAGTTCAGGGGAAAAAGGTCAGCACCCCGAACTTCAGAGTATACAGACAGAAACATTTCAAGCAGACAGGCCTCCAACTGTCCAACCATTACATCCATACCAACTCACAGTTACCAGAGAGGGAAGTATCAACATCTGGGTTTTTCAAAGCCAGGGGGCTCTCAACCAGAGTCTCATCTGGTCAAATCACACTACACTTCTCAAAGTGAGCCCCAAAACAAAGTCTCATATCAGGGATTATATAGCTTTCTCCTGGCTCAGAGAATGTAACAATCCTCCTGACCCACTGCCCAATCACAAAGCACCAAGGTGTGGGTGTTCCTGAAAAACAAGCCTCCAGGAGCACTTAACCTAGGGGCAGGGAAGATCTTAAAAATTTACATTCCTATAACAACTCTTTGACCACTTACCTATTAGAAACTATTTTTGACACTATGTATTTGTCTTATTTCCCTATATATTTTGTAATGAGATTTCTACTTATATTTGATGCCAATATTTTCCTACACTACATTTTCTCTTCTAACTCTACCTTCATTGATTTTATTTATCCCACAGTATTTTTAATTTTACATAGTCAAAATAGTCTATTTTTTAAAAAATCTTTTATGCTATATCTAGCCATATTTTTGAAAGGTACTTGAAGAACGTAAGCTCTATGAGGAGAGCCAACCCTGCCTGTTGAGAATTGGACAGTAGGGAAGAACAAGCCCAGAACTCCAGCTGAGTGACTGGCCAAGCAGAGGTATAGCACCTAAGGAAAGAACACTGGGGATTCATAGTGTCAGAGGAGTCAGTTGTGTAGATCACATGTGCTCCCTGCATCTGCTTCTCTACTAGTGTACCCTGGGGCTAGGGGTGGTGGGAGGTAGCACTCTTCTTGCTGATTCTGCTTATAGTTGTGGAAGAATGTTCCCTGAAGTTGTTTTTTTTTAATGCTTTATTAACTTCTGGTTTACTTCATTCATTTCTACCAGATATTGGGTTATAAATTTTCTCCTGTTTTTCCCCTACCTACCTCCCCAAAATAGAGGTCCCTCAGGATATCCCCTCCTCTTATTTCCCAATTACATGTAAAATAGTATTAATAAGAGTATATATATATATATATATATATATATATATGTATATATATATATATATATACTCTTATAAATATAAATATATATATGTGTGTATATATATATATATATATTTTAAACATTTGGTTTTAAAACTTTGAATTTCAGATTCATTCCCTTTCTCCCTTGTCACCCACCCTTACTGGGAAGATAAGCAATTCAATATAGGTTGTACATGTGTAGCTAATGCAAAACATTACCATAGTAGATATATTGTAGAAGACTGATTATATTTCCGTCCCTCCTATCCCACCTCTCACTTGTTCTATTCCCAACTTTGAAGGAATGTAAATAGTTCAACTTTGATAAGTACCTATGATTTCTTTAACCTGTTTACCTTGTGATGCTTCTCTTGCTTCTTGTATCTGAATGTCAAATTTCCTATTCAACTCTGGTTTTATCTTCAAGAATATTTGAAAGTCCTCTAATCCACTGAATTTTTTAAAATTTAATTTAATATTTTATTTTTATTATTAATTTTATTTAATATTTTATTTTTTAAATTTAATTTAATTTTTTATTTTCCCCTGAAACATGATACTCAGTTTTGCTGGGTAGGTGATTCTTGGTTTTAATCCCAGATCCTTTGACCTGTGGAATATCATATTCTAGGCCCTCAATGTAGAAGCTGCCAGATCCTGTGTTATCCTGATTGTGTTTCCACAATATTCAAATTGTTTCTTCCTGGTTGCTTGTAATATTCTCTCCTTGATCTGGGAATTTTGGAAACTGGCTATAATATTCCTAAGAATTTTCTCTTTGGGATCTTTTTCAGGAGATAACTGGTAGATTCTTTCAACCTCTATTTTGCCTTCTGGTTCTAAAACATCAGGGCAGTTTTCCTTGAGAATTTCTTGAAGGCTGATTTCTAGGTTTTTCTTTGATCATGGTTTTCAGGTAGTCCAATAATTTTTAAATTATCTCTCCTGGATCTATTTTCCAGGTCAGTATTTTTTCCATGAGATATTTCACATTGCCTTCCATTCTTTCATTTCTTTGGATCTGTTTAACAACATTTTGATTTCTCATAAAGTCACTAGCTTCCCTTTGCTCCAATCTAAATCTAAAGGAATGATTCTCCTCAGTGAGCTTTTGAGATTCTTTTTCCATCTGGCAAATTTGGCTTTTTAAGGCATTCCTCACCTTATTGCCTTTTTGAGCCTCTTTTGCCATTTAAGTTAGTCTATTTTTTAAAGTGTTATTTTCCTCAGTCAGGCTGTTGACTCTCATTTCATACTTTTCTTGCATCATTATCATTTCTATTCCCAATTTTTCCTCCGCTTCTCTTATCTGCTTCTTAAGGTCCTCTATGGCCTGTAACCAGCTTGTATTTTCCTTTGAAGCTTTTGGTGCAGGCGTTCTTAACTTCACTGTCTTCTTCCTGTTCCATGCTTTGATCCTTTTTGTCCCCAAAATAGGAGTCTAATGTTGGATTCTTCTGTTGTTTTTTTTTTTTTTTGCTTCCTTTGCCCGGTCATTTTTCCACTCAATTACTTGACTTTGGGGCTCTTTGCCACAGTAGGACTCTGCCACCAGACAGGGAAGCTTCTGTCCCAAATGCTGGGGTTTTCTCAGTTGCTGGAGGTATTAGTTGGGTACCGTCTCTGAAGCCTCCACACTCTCTGGCAAGCTGGTCACACACCCCAGGACCTCCACGCTAGAATACAATCCACATCCAAGCAGGTTAAAGCAAGAGCAATTACCCCTCAGACTGGTCACTTGGTCCCCCCGCAGTCTGCAGGCCAGGAGCCAAAGCTACAACATGGTGCTGGCTGCTCCAAGGCTTCTCAGCAGCTTCTTGCCCTGGGGGCAAAAGCCCAAACTCTCCCCAGTCCCAAAGTCCACAGTGCACTGACCTCTCACTTTGTCCTTGGCATCTATGTGTTGATAATTCTGGAAACGGCCACAGCTGCTGGTGTTCTGGAGTCCCTCCAGCTGGTGTTTATGGTCAGGCCCACCATGGGGCTAAAACCTCTGGCTCATGCGGGTTTGGGGTTGGCTCCCAGAGCACTGCTGGCCACTCCCTGCCAGCATACTGGGCTGTCCTCATTAGGTGGTTAGCTTCTTTGTGTCATTTTGTGGGTTCTGTAGCTCCAAAGTTTGTTCAGAGTCCTCTTTTACATGGATTGGTGAAAGTGGGAGCTGGAGCCATGTGGAAGTCCTGTTTCTACTCCTCCATCTTGTTGCCCTGAAGTTTTGTGGGGGGCAAGGAGGTATTTTATTATTATTGGTCTTATAATGGCATCTCAGAAATGCCTTTGCTTTGAATTAATTGTTTTTGCTAGCTAACTATTAAAGGTAAGCACACTAAGCAGGGCCTATAAGTTATACTTTTGGGCATGAGGACACAGAGTACCTTCAGTCAAAGGTAGCCATTTGCCTAAGTATGAATACAAGCAGGGGAAAATATATCCTAGAAGTGATGCTACATGTATATTAGTCTGTCCATATATATATATTATATATGAACATACACATATACATATATAATATATTATATATGTATATCTATATACATATATACATGTTACGTGTGTATATATAATATGTTTTATGTATGTGTGTACATATACATATATAATACTTGATTACAGACATGCCATCTCCATCAATAGAATATAACTTCTTGAAGGAAGGGCCTTATTCATTTTTTGTCTTTGTCCCCCAGCACCCAGCACAGTGTTTGCCTCATTAGGATAGGACATAGAGAATGAACCTTTCCCTTACTGGATAGGTTCTCATTAGCTTAGGGAACTCTCAAAAGAAGAAATTCTCTATGTCAATTCCAGTCAGCACCTTCTCTATAACTTATAGTCTTAGGGAATTTTCTGAGGCACTTATGAGTTAAGTGACTTGCCCAGAGTCTTACAACCAATACCAAACAAAGGTAGGACTTGAACTTTGGTCTTTCTAGTTCCAAAGTTCTCCATCTACTGCTTAACATTTAGTAAGAGCTCAATAAATGCATCCTAATTACTTATTCTATTTGGATGGCATTTTACAATTCATTACATAGATCATCTGATCCTTAGAATGATCTTGGGGTTGAAAAGTCAAGTTTAATTAGTGCCTCATTTTATAGATGATGAAAATGAAGCTCAGATGGGTTCAATGACTTGAACAGTCACTCAGTTAACAAAGATTCTGCCCTTAATTCACTGCCCTGCCTGTTAGATTTACCACACTAGGTGCCACTAGTACATCCCTCTCCACCATGCACCCCTCCCTGAGGCTTACTGAGATTTAAAAATTTAAGGACACAGTCAATAGCACTGTCCCCTCCCCAATGTGCTCAGAAAATGTATTGTCAACATGATTACCTCATATCTCTTTCCTAGGCATTCATTGTCCTCATATAAGACTCTACTAAGGTTTAAGGGAAGGTGAAAGGTATTCCTCCTTATGAGAATGTTGGAATCCCTTGTTATTGATCAACCAGTCAACAAACATATTAAGTGCCTACTAGAACCTTGACCCTTAGGGTAGCAATTGTTCTGGCTAGTTCATCCTCCAATTCTGACCCTAACCTTTAGACCAGGTTCTTAACCTGAGGTCCAAGAACTTAAAAAAAATTATGACTGTATTTCCATATAATTGTTTTCCTTTATAATCCTATACATCTTCCTGGCTCCCTTTAAGTCCCCATTAAAATCCCACCTTCCACAGGAAGCCTTCCTCAACCCCTCTTAATTTCATTGCCTTTCCTCTGACATTTTCCCCCTATATATTCCTGTATATAATTTGCTTTTTATAGACTTCATGTAATTTGTTTGCATATACCCTTTAGAGTATAAGCTCCTTAAGGGTAGGGACTGTCTTTTGCCTCTCCCAGTTCTGCCACTTACTAGTTGTGTATCTTTGGGCAAGTCATTTAAACTCCATCTCCTGGCTACAGATTTTCATTGACTGTCACCATGCCTAGAATGCTCTCCCTCCTCATTTCTTCAGGGTTGGGTCCTTTCTGGGATCAGCAGCTGGACCTTAGGTAGCTCTTCCAATCTCTCGAAAAATGCAACATAAAAAAAAATCAACATCATTTTATCTCTAATACTCCTTTGCCTAAGAGTAAGAAAGAAGAAAAACAACATAGAAATAAACAGAAGTGCTTTGTGTTTAAGGCCACATGGCAACCAGGTGAGGGAAAGACTCCCTTACATGGAGGATCACAGTATTTTTCATTCCTTGCCTGAATGCCATAATGCAAGAGAATGTCATTTGAGTGGTTTGTGCTTTTTGAATGCATGCTCATTCTAGATCAGCAGTCATTCAAAAAGTTTTCTTCTCCACACAGGAAGTAGACAGAAATAACTAGAGACAGCCTGTGTATTCTCTCAATCAAGAAAAGGAGTGACATATCAGAGAATCGTTTTAGGAAATTTAATAATAAAAAAAGTTCCTGGAGTTTTATACTTTAAAACATTAAAGAATACTTACAACCCCAAATTTATATTTTAACACTGAAATCATGAGACTCTGGGGGTAGCCCCAGAATTCACCATCATTTAGAGATAAGCCCCTTTGTTGCAAAGGTACTATCTATGCAGTAGCTATTCAGCAGAGGTTTTCACAAGCCCTAGGTTCCATTTATCTAAGCTAAAGGGAAGGGAAAAGATGGGGGAAGGGAGAGGAATAATTCTATCCTGGCTCTTTGGTTGAACAACCCATGCTATGCCACATCTTAGTACATAAGAGAATAACGGGCTGGCTAGGTGCCACAGTGAATAGAGCACTGGCCCTGGAGTCAGGAGTACCTGAGTTCAAATCTGGCCTCAGATACTTAACACAAAACTAGCCGTGTGACCTTAGGCAAGTCACTTAACCCCAATTGCCCTACCTTCCCCCGCTCCATCCCTCCCCCAGAAAAGAGAATAACTACCTTGCTTATTTGGCAAGCATCAGGAAAACCAATAAACTTCTAAATAGCCTAAGTGGAAAGGAAATGGAAGGAATGAAGGAAGGAAACAAATATTTAAGTGCCTATTTTGTGCCAGGTGCTGTGATGCTTTACAAATATTATCTCATTTTATCTTTACAATAGTCCTAGGAGGTAGATGCTATTATAACCTGCATTTTTAAATTGAGACAGGCAGAGAGGTTAAATGACTTGCCTAGGGTCATAAGTAAGTACGTGGGACTGAATTTGAACTCAGGCCTCCTGACTCCAGGCCTAGCATTCTACTCACTTTGTCAACTAGCTTTCTCTGTGGGACAATAAATTAAACTAATTTGAATTCAGAAAACATTTGTTAAGTACCTACTATGTGCCTAGCACTATGCTTCCCAAAAGGAGAGATTTAGTTTAGTTAAGGTGTTCCCTACCTCTATGGGGTTTATAACCTAACAAGGTTTTAGCCTTGATTCACATGTCTTCTTTCTTTGCCCTGTGGAGTCACAAGGACACTCTAAGACTCCCAAGTTCCTTGATGCTATCACTGAAGTTTCAGAAACTGTTCATTTCAATGTTGTCAACAACCCAAGCAGAAAAGCTCTTTTTAAGCCTCATCTTCTTTCCTCTATCTGCAATTCCCAGCTGCAGGGATTAGCACATGGTCTCATGGGAAACATATACCTGGGAACTTCTATAATGTATGATTGTACTTTGAGGCCAGGTATTCTAGAAAACATAGTCCTACACCAACTTGCTTATATATCAGTATCTCCCCTCCTCCCACTGCAGTGGAAAAAGTCTGATAGAATTGTGGCTCTCAGGGCCTCATGCTAGAAGGCAATTATTGGGGATAATTATATTATGCCACAAAAGCTTCTATTTAAGTTACACCTATTTAAGTGAATTCATATAAAGTAAATTCACATACTCCTATAGTAAGAGATAGGGGGAGTTTTATTCTATAAAGGCAACATTGCTCCCTCTTCATATCATAAGGGAGAAAAATAAGATTACCAGAAGGCCACAAAGGAATAGCAATAGGTACAAGAACTGGATCTTTGATTTCATCCCTCTAGGGAAATTTCAGATGAGAATACTCTGCCAATTCAAGTCAGCCTCTCTCATGCATCTTGGAATCTTAGAGAGTTGTCTAGATCACAGCCACTGTGTGTCAGAAGCAGGAGTTGGACCCAGGCTTCCTAGATTTATGACATGAAAATAATTATGCCATATGCTTCCTAGTACAGTGTTGAGAATCTATGAAACACTCAATGAATCCTTGTTGATTACATGATTGATGCTGCCCCACAATCTATTTACCATCACCACAGACTCAATATTAAGATGGCTAAAGTTGAACTTCTCACATCTTTTCACCAAAACCATCTTATCTTCTGTAAATATTCCAATTACTATTGTCACAGTTATTTGGACTCAAAGGAAAAGGCTTAATTTACCCCAGGGATAGTCACAAGCACTATCTTGGGCAGCCCCAGAATCAGGCTAGTTTCTGAGTTGAGTTTGGTCATAGATAACAGATTTAGAGCTATTAAGGGACCTTAGAAGTCATGTAGTCTATCATTTTACAATATAGGTGTGGAAAGTAAAGCCTTAAAAATTGAAATTACTTGTCTAAGGTCATAAAAGACAGTAAGTGATGGGGGCAGAATTCAAATCTAGACCTTTGGATTTCAAATCCAGTACTCTTTGCTCTACACCACTTTGTTTCCTAGTTTGGTATAAGGACTCCCTTTACCAGGTATGACTTTGTGCCATTTTCCTGGTGAACATTTGACAACAGTAAGTAAAGCCAGTAATACCAAATGATCTGTGTTCTACCTTCTCTTTCTCCATCTTTTTTTTTTTTTTTTTGCTTTTTGGAGGGCAATTGGGATTAAGTGACTTGCCCAAGGTCACAAGGATAGTTTTTGTTTTGTGATAAGTGTCTGAGGCTGGATTTGAACTCAGGTCCTCCTGACTCCAGGGCCAGTGTTCTATTCACTGTGCCACCTAGCCACCCCTTCTTTCTTTATCTTCACCTTCTCTTTCAGTGTGGCTCCTAATAACTCTGCTTTCCTAGTGGAAACTGAAAAACTCCAATTTGATTATCTTTCAAGAACACAGTCACTGCATTATTATACTCTATACATTCTAACACTGTATAACTATTAAATTATAAGGATCTGCTGCGATAAGGTAATTGTAGCTATAGATCTTTGTGGTAATGATAATCTATTGTTAAACTGCCCAACAAATTCTAATGGTAAAGATGTATCATAGGTACATAGCTATATTTGGAAATAGTAGGATTATTGGAGTTAGAGCTAGAAAAGACCTTAGAAATCATCTTATCCATCTCCTTTATTTTACAGATGAGGAAACTGAGGCCTAGAGAGAAGTGACTTGCCCAAAGTAATACAGGTAATAAATGGTATTTAGGTTTCAAACTAAGGTCTTCTAATTACAAATAAGTATTCCCTCCATTAAATCACAAAAACTTCCATTTCAGAGTTACAACTATTTAAGTAAATTCACATGGTGGTATAGAGTCCATTGCAAGGGCAGAGGGAAGTTTTGTACTTTTATCAAGAACAGTTGCATTAAAAGTGTTCCTTGTTCTATTTTACTTCTCCTGAAGATAAAAAATGTGTCTACTACTTCCTTTTTATCATCCACAAAAAGCAAATAAATTGCATTCCATAAAAGAGTTAGCAATTCCTTAATTTCTTCTGTGAGAGTCAAAAGAGTCTGTTGTTGAGAGCTTAGCAGGGACTGGAGAATGAGAGGTGGGTGAAAAGGTCAGAATATGGCAAGGGTCAAGGAAGCATAATTTACCTTCCACACACTGAAAAGTGAGAGAAAATGTTAGCATAGTCCAAACCTGACTAGGGCTAAAGGATGGTACAGCAAAACCTTATCCTTTCAGATCTCATTAATTCAGAGCTTATGCTCCTTTATTTGGGTTGATCTTTATAATACAAGCTACAAAGATAGTATTCGTTAAGAAAATTCATAGACAAAATTTCAGAAGGAATGTGAAACTACTGGAGGGAAGTAGCAATTTTTAAGCACTTGAAATGTACCCATTTACTTCTAAATGTGTAAATATTGATTTATGATGTAAAGGCAAACCCAGGTTCTAAAAATCTATGCAAATGAAAGATAAATTATTGTAGGCCCTGCCAAACTGCAAAGGCTTTGAATATTATGTAACAACAGGTGATTTTTGGCTCTTTGAGGACCATCCCAGAGTTTACAGAGGCTCATTGCTGGAAAGTTGTTCACATTCAGCTAGACACTTACAAAGACCATTTTCCCAATGTAAGTATAAAATATGCCCCTTCCCCCAGGGTACTCTATGTTATCAAGTGAATTTACTTAAATAGAAGGCACTCCCAAGTGGCAGCTTCTGCGGTATTGTGGAGGATTTGAGGTTAGAAGACCAGTTTAAATCCTGACTTTGGCACATACTAGCTATATGACCGTGAGTCACTATTCTCTGAGTCTGCTTCCTCATCTGTGTAAAAGGGAGGAATTGGATTAGATGATTTCTGAGGTCTTTTCCAGCTCTCTGGGTGTTGCAGTTTGCCATCAAGGAGGGAGCACTCATTATGATAAAATAATTGATATGCTAACTATAAATGATTCTGATCTATTTGACTAAGCAGATCCTTTAAGGAACTCACTACCTGCCAACATTTTGTTAGCCTAGTTTGAAGTCCTACTCAAATACTCAAAGAGGTCTAAGATTTCATTGTGTTCTTTCCTTAAATCAATCTGACCAATAGATATGTTCATTAAATAAGCTATGTTTAACTACAATATCAGTAGTCAAATGTTTTATGTCTTTATGTTAAAAGTATGTGGAAGTAGGGAAGGCTAGGTGGCGCAGTGAGTAGAGCACCAGCCCTGGAGATAGTCAGAAGGACCTGAGTTCCGATCCAGCCTCAGACACTCAACACACACAAACAAAAACCTAGCCGTGTGACCTGGGGCAAGCTACTTAACCCCAAATGCCCTCCAAAAAGAAAAGTATGTGGAAGTACTGGCTAAGGGTTCTTTTATTCTGGTCATCAATTTTTCCTGCAATTAACTTTTAATTAAATTTTAAGATACTAACTCAGACAAAAATAACTGCATTAATATGATTTATTCCACTTTTATTATATTATAAAACACTACTAGAATTAAGATATCTGCTTACCAAACACCAGAAAAATGAAGTGATTCCTTCAATGAAGAATAGGATAATTTCAGAGTGAATGTAAATTTCTGGTACGGCATTGTGTTCTTTCCACTAATGCAGAGTATAACTCCTTCCTATCTGTCCAACATATGAATTTCTTATTCGTGTATTCCCATAGATTTATCATCATTCCCAGTGGGTCCACCCAATGTTCTGGGGCCCTTCTTCAATATCTCTGAACATTGCAAGGGTATCAGTGGTACACAAAAACTGGGAATCAGTTATCTCTTCTTCTTGCCATATGACCAAACCATCTTTTTTTTAATCCATTTCTTTGAAGACCTTGATGAGGCACCAGAGTAGGACTTTGTGAAAAAATAAAATTATGGGTTTTTTTTGACCTGTTGTTCAGGTTTCCCATCCCACAAAGGGTTCTGGCACTGGACTCATATTGACCATGTTTGGGGGGTAGAGAGGTGGTGGAGGTTCATCCTAACCTCAAAGGAGGGAATAAATTTTTTTTCTTGTGCTCACTGGCTCATTGCCCCCATGCTAGATAGACTAACTCTGGAAAAAACTTTTAAAATATTATTCTTAAAGATACTCTTAGGTATCACTCATATCTCGGGACTTCCCGAAAAGTATACAACAAGGTCCCTTCAAGAAAAAGTATTCAGTTGATAATGTGGGTATCAGGTATAGGATAGATGTTTATTTCTTCCACCACAGAAAAGAGTCAAAACTCCAAAGACTCAGAGATGCATGTAATTCCATTATTCAGAAAAGATAAAACACTAACCAGTCTTACTTTTATTTTCTCCCAGGAAAGAAAGACAACTTTGTGAGACTTCAATGCAGACATTTCAATTTTGCTTCAGATTTTTATTTCCTAAACAGCTTGCAGTCTGGTTCTCCTGGCCTGCTGGGAATGGGTTTAGTTTTTATCCTTCAGCTATAGGATTCTCCTGGTAGAGGTGCTTTTCTCTTCAGAAGTGGTATTATTGTGGAAGTCAAAATAGCACTTATGTTTAGCAGCTAGCACTTAAGTCAGAAGCCCTTCAACTCACTAGATTTTTTCAGGATTGCTGATGTCTGGTCTATGCTTAGAAAGCAGGAAAACTACTAGGGACTCAGGCTCACCTAGGCATGTATATATTATTGCTGCTTAAGTTCAGAGAGGAGGCAGAGCAACTCATGGTATGTTGGATAGGGCAATGAACTTGGGTCAGGAAAGCCTGGGTTCAAGTCCGGCATCAGACTTTTTACCAGTTGTGTGAATCTGGACAAGCTACTTAATTACTCTCTGCCTCAATTTTCTTATCTGTAAAATGAGGGTAATGATAGCATCTACCTCCCAAAGATGTTGTGAGAATAAAATGACATGTTTCAAAGTACTTCGAAAGTCATAAAGCACTATATGAATTTTAGTTATCATCATCATCATATACTTATTGACTAATTCAGACTTAATTTAGATAGGCATTCAGTCAGTCTGAATTACTGAGGCTTCACTGTTCTCCAAATTATTCTCCAAAATCACTTACTAAAATCTTGCAACATTAAAAAAAAATGGTATACATTATTGAGCCATCCATTCAGGAACTCAAATTATTTCTGTTGTGCCATTCAAATATATGCCAAATTTAAGAATTTTCCTGGATTACAATCATGTTTTTTAATTTAGAGTTGTTTGCCTTCCAGAGGTATTGGTCCATATAGTTTAAAAATGAGTCTATAGTTTCTTTTCTAATTCTGAGTCATTCTAAAATCTTTGTCTCTGTGATCTGAAGTTTTCAGAAATTAAAGATGGAGTAACAAAGTGTTCTGTATTTACTTGGAAAAGCAAAAAGATCAATTCAGTTTGCTATCCTTAAACCTACCACACAACCTACCCCTGCCCACAACTACTGCCAAGTATATTTAAATTTCCAGGAAGACCTTCAACCTGGTTTTCTAGGCACTTTCCAGACAAGGGTCGATCAGAATCAGATTTATTAGGGAGGTTCTGAACTGGATTTTGTTACTGACTTACTCATATTTACAGCTTGTGTTCCGAACTGTTTCAGCTTGTTTCTTCCTCCCACTACTACCTTTTTATTTTATTTTATTTTTTAAATTGAGGGAAGACTCCTTGGGAACTAGAAAAATACCTATTCAGATACGTGGTAGGAGACCAAGTCTGTTTACTGGCTGTTTATCATTACTGTCCCAATCACTTATCATGATATGAAGGATACATAGTATTTCAACACCAGAGCCTTTTGAGCACACCTGCCTCACAAACCTCTTACTGTGTCCACTTCCTCTCAAATTCCTGGTTCATCCTCACCATCTACTCTGCCATAGCCAGGAGCTATTTTCAAGGGCCTTAACCCCTCTTACACACTCCTAGAGATGTTTAGCAGATTCTGGGCAGCTATAAGCCACCCCTCTCCCCAGCCTCAGGTTGCTCTGGTCTCACATTCTTTATTCAGTTGAGTGTCCCTGAGTGTTGACTAGAGATATTTAATTGACTAGAACTTAGTCAAATAGCACAACTTCCACCGATTTACAGATGAGGAAATAGGTCAGGAGTAAAATGATTTGCCTCTTTGAGAATGACCTACATGGGAGTCTGAAGGGCATACTCTCCAGAAGGTTCATCATTTTTTTTTAAATTAAAAATGGCAAGGATTTCAGAATTTCAGAATTTGTTATGCACCTTATAACCTTCTTACCTTTGTTATTTTATATCAGCAAAGACCAAGATCCATGCCTCTTTCAAAGCTATACATTACTAATTTCAAGAGTGTGTTTAATTTACTTTTAATTAATTTTCCCATCCTCTTGTCACCAATCAAGTGAGACACTGAGATTTCTTATTTTCCATCTGGCACTTTTAATATAGTCCGTTTGAGAGCATTACGTTTAGCCTTCTTATTACTAATATATTGGTAGGAAAGGTTTTAGTCCTCTAAGGAATCTCTAAAGCATGATTAGCATTTCCTAGTTTTAAAATGGTGTTAACATTGTGTCAGAAAATAAATCAATGGGTCTATAGAATTGAACTGAATAAATCTGCTTGAAGCATGTTTTAATAATGCTGTTTGAAATCATCAGTGATTCCACCTTGCCTCTAAGGATAAAATGCGAACTTCTTAGTCTAGAAGTTAAAGCCCTCTACAGTCTGCCCCCTCCTTCTTATCCTTCATATTGACCCTGTTAGGGTATTCTCCACAGTAGCCAAACTGGCCTGCTAGCAGTTCCCTGAATTAGACATGTCATCTAAATTTGCCCATGTTTATAGCTACAGACCCCAGTGAAAAAAACCCTCACACTCCCAGGAGCCCTGCTTGCTTTTTCCAGCATGGTTTCTAGCTAGGGAAATCTCTGTCAGTTTTGTCTCCTTGGGCCCTGAGTGGCAACAGGAAGTTACCAGGAGCTCCTATACCTTCCCTAGCCTTCACCTGGAGGGGAAGAAGGGTGGGGTTATATCTAGTTCCCACCACAGTGGAGCCCTGTTTCTGAACCATCTCTGGCACACTGAAGACAAGGCTTTTTCTGATCCCCAAGGTCTCCTCCAAGACAATCAAGGTACTACTCCTAACTCAGCTCCCACACCTCCCTCCACTTGCTTCTGCCAACTGTAAGGGTGGCCTCTTTGGGTCTCACAAAATATACCATCTCCATCTGCAAGGATAAATCTCAGTGGTGGACCTGAAACTGTCTAATCTCCTATCTTCTTCAGTAAACTTCTTTCCAACCACTGATATTCTCCCTGAATTTATTGCCCAGTAGTTAGTCTATTCTTAATACCTTATACTCACTCCTCCCAGTGATTCTAAATTCCTGGCTGCCAATATACAAATCTAGTTCTCTGTGCTTGACTTTCTTATACCTATCAGCCTCAATCATATTATTCCCCCCTTCTCCAGGGTCCTACTCCAGATCTGCTTGACTTTTCCACTGTGCTCTCTGGAATGTCTCCTCCATAATGAACAAAATTCCTTTCATCTTAAACTTTTTCTTTATCACTCCTATCTTTTGGCTGACTGAAATACAGTCTTCTCCTAACAATAGTAATTTCCTTACTGCCCTCTCCATTATACTAGTTATATTTTTTGTCATAACATTTAATTCATAGGTTGTAGTGGAGGAGTTGAAATACTCCTTGCTCTCCATTGATACTTCCAGATTCTCTGAAAGGAGAGGTTAAATCACTAAATCTTTGAGGTTTATGTTATCTAAATATGTCACCCAATACAGATCATAATCTATAAATTCCAATCTAGATCATGATCTATAAATTATCCTCCCTATCCTCCAGGATATTTTTCCCCCTTCTTCAATGAGTTCAAAGTCTGACTCACAGTATTTCTTTCCTCCTTATTTCATCCACTCATATTAGTGCAGTTCAGTACATATTGAAATCCTCTCAAATAGCCTGACTTCCTAGTTCCTCAATTTATTCAGTTCCTGTGACCTACTCCTCCACTCTACCTCAACTATATAGATCGAGATGGTTACAGCCTTGACCTTGCAATCACCCACAAGTGTTCCACTTTCATGTGTATGAACTCCAAAATTTCTTAACCTGATCATGATCTTTTGTCATTCCATATTTCCTTATGCCTTATGACCTTCTAGATCTAGTCTTCATCCTCATTGTGACATCTATTCCCTCCAATTCTCAATTTTTTCTAGACCATCACATATGAACTGACTATACTCTCTTCCCTTTGCTTTCTTGGCCAACTCAACTCTACCTTTAATTCCCTTATGCCGTTACACAGTTGCTGATCCTTCCTCCTCAAACCCAAACATGGATTATTCCACTATCTGCTTCCTTTGCTCCTATTTACCCACTGCTAGACAGACCTAGAGTAAATCATGAAACTGTGCTGCGTTGGTCCATTACAAATTGTTATCTCATCTCAATTGGGCCCTCCCTGAAGTAAGACATTCTACTCCTCTCTAACAGATTTCTTATTCCATATCAACTGTTCCAAATCTTTACTCTTCTTAAATCTCCAGTGATATCCCTCCCCCCATCCTCTCAGCTGAGGACCTTCCCTCAATATTTCACCAAGAAAAATTGAGACCACTCACCAAGAACTTCACCTTCTCTGCTCTTTCTCATCTCACACCATTCGGACGTCTCCCTCTATTATCTCCTCCTTCACTAGTCTCAGATAAAGATGTGGTCTTTACCTTTATCAAGGCAACCCATTTGTGTCCACCTTTAACTCATTCCTTCCCAGTTTCTCCAGCATATTGTCCACTTTAATCATCCTCACACACTAATCTTCAGTCTCTCCCTATCTACTTACTCTTTCTCTACTGACTACAACTATACCTATATCTCCTCCATTCTTATTAAAACACTCATTTGGGCTGAGTTTCTGCTAGCTGTTATATGATATTACTCACCTTCCTATCTATAAACTTCCTGAGAAAACTGACTATACAGAATACCTTTATTTCCCTTCCTCCAAGTTTCTTGTAAACACTCTGCAGTATTACTTTAATTTTTTTGGTTTTAAATTATGTTGCTTCCCCCCAAATTACATGTAGATATAATTTTTAACATTCATTTAAAAATTTTTTTGAATTTCAAATTTTCTCCCTCATCTCTCCCCTCCCTGAGACGATAAACAAGTTGATATAGATTATACATGTTCCATCATGCAAAACATGTTACTATATTCATCATGTGAAAGAAGACACAGACCAAAATGGAAAAACCCACAAAAAATGAAGTGAAAAATAATATGTTTCATTCCACATTCATACTCCATCAGTTCTTTCTCTGGAGGTGGATGGCATTTTCCATCATAAGTCCTTCTGAATTGTTTTGGATCATTGTTTTACTGGGAATAGCTAAGTCATTCACAGTTGATCATCTTACTGTTGTTCTTGTTGTTGTTGTGTACAATGTTCTCCTGCTTCCGCTCACTTCACTTTGCATTAGTTTATGTAAATCTTTCCAGGTTTTTCTGAAATCAACCTGATCATCAGCATTTCTTTTTCTTTTCTTTCTTTTTTTTTTTTTGGAGGACATCTGGGGTTAAGTGACTTGTCCAGGGTCACACAGCTAATTTTTGTGTTAAGTATCTGAGGTTGGATTTGAACTCAGGTCCTCCTGACTCCAGGGCCGGTGCTCTATTCACTATGTCATCAGCATTTCTTACAGCACAATAATATTCTATTAGAATAACATAAAACAACCACACCCAATTGATGGGCATCCCCTCAATTTCCAATTCTTTGCTACTAGAAAAAGAGCCAGTATAAATATTTTTGTATGAACAGTTTCTCCTCCCCCAACCCTTCCTCCACTAACACCCTTTTAAAATCAATTTGGGACACAGACTTAGTAGTGATATTGTTGGATCAAAGAGTATGAACACGGGGTGGCTAGGTGATGCAGTGAATAGAGCACTGGCCTTTGAGTCAGGAGGACCTGCATTAAAATCCGGCCTCAGACTCTTAAGACTTTAGTAACTGTGTGACCTTGGGCAAGTCACTTAACCCCAATTGCCCCCCAAATAAAAAAAAAAAGAGTATATGCAGTTTTATAGCCTTTTGGCCATACTTTTCTTTTCAGCCACTCCCCAAATGATAAATATCTACTGTATTTCCAGTCCTTAGTTAGCACAAAGAGTATATATATTTTGGTTTATGTAGGAGATCTTTGTTTCTGTCTTCTGCTTCCTTGGGGGTAATATTCATAGTATGATCACTGAGTCAAAGAATATTAACACTTTTTTTTGTTCATAATTCCAAAAATCTGATATTTAGGAAGGTTGAATCCATTCATAGCTACTAATTGTTTATTACTATGCCTGTCTTGCTTCCACTGCTCCAATGTTGATTGTTCACATTATTTATCCTCTTTGTCAATATTATGGTGTCAGAAAGAGTCCTGCAGATTTTACAGAAGAAGAAACTACTTTTTAAAAATGTAATAACCTGTCCTTGACTCATAAAGCTGAACTGGGATTAGATTGGACCAAGTGTGCTTTAAATAAGTAAGCAGACAAATGATATATACATATAGAGAGAGATAGAGAGCAACCTACTTAATATTAAGCATATATATTATATATAATATGCATTACGTATACTTAAGTATATATTATGTTCCATACATATTTAAGTACATCTGCAACATATTTTATATATACTTATATATTATGTATTCAATATACTTAAGTATGTCTGTATCCACATACATGCATATATACATGTATGTATATGTATGTATTTGTTGTTAATGCTTTGCATTATAGTTAGAATAGACAAACCCTGTAAACAAAGTCCATGTTCAGGGAGGTGTGACTAGTTAAAGAGGACCACAGCAAGTGAGGAGATAGCTTCCTGATACTCTAATTGTTCTGGACTATTACAATAACCAAATTAGCTGATCATTTCTAATAAAAAATTTTAAATACTATGTATATTTGTACAGAGTTTTACATTTTACACAGCACTTTTTCTATCCATTAGTGAATTTTCTCCTCCAATGTGGGATTTCAATAATTTACCATTTTAAAAATTTGTGCATATAAAATTTAGTCAACAGTCAATAAACATTTATTAAGTGTCCATTACATGCCAGGCACTGTGCTAAGTGCTTGGGATACAAATATGCAAAAAGAAAGACTATCCCTGGTATCAAGGAGTTTACAATCTAGTGAGGGAAGACAGCACACAAAAGAAAACTGAAAAGGGAGGTACCTGACTTTGAGGACATGGTGGAGAAATCAGAGAAATTTCAACATAGTTTAGCTGGGAATAGTTTAGTGGGAAATGGGGAAATGTTTGTCCTGAGCCCCTTCCTCCACCCTCGATCAGAAGGGTAAAGGTTAGTGATGAAGTGTGAATGTCAAGGCTGACTTGATCTTTCAGAATGAAGAGGTTTCCCAATGATGAAACTCCTAGGGCATAGTTGAGAAGTTAGAGAAGTCCTAAAGTTAGAAACTTAAATAGATTTTTAAAGTTTCTAAAATAAAGGGATTTTATGATAAATGAAAACTATCTTTATATTCATTATTCTTAGACCACTGAACAAAAGAGAAGGGCATAGTATAATGGAAAGAATGCTGACTCTGGAGTCAAGAGAGAACTAGGTTAAAATCTCTTCTGACCCTTATTAGGTCTGTTACTGTCAATGTAGGACAAAAAGATTACTTAACATGGTGGGGAATGGTGGGACCTGAGTCTGAATCTTAGCCCTGCTACTTACTACCTGTGTAAACTCAAGCAAGTCCTTGGGTCTCAGTTTCCTTATTTGTAAAATGGGCTTCATATCTGTACTACTTGCTTCTTAGGGGTTATTTCATGGACTGCAGCAGCTAGATGGATAGTGGATTGAGTTCTGCTTTTGAAGGTAGTAAAACCTGAGTTCCAATTCTGCTTCAGAAACTTACTAGCTGTGTCACCCTGAACAATCTTTTAACGTCTCTCAAAACTCAATTTCCTCAACTGTAAAATAGGGATAATAATACCTGCTTTAGAGGGTTGATGTGAGAATGAAATAAGATAATCTATATAGGCTTTAAAAATTCTAAAGTGATACATAAAGGGAAACTAGTAATAACCTAGTAAATGAAATAACAGGTGAAATGTTTTATAAACCTTACTACCTACATGTTGGCCCCTGAGTAACAAGTTTTTGGTGGTTGTGATTATAAGATGAAAGGAGTATTCATAGAGTCATTCTATTCAATCCAATTCAAATCAACAAACACTTATTAAAAGTGCCTCCTGGAGTGGAACCACGATGACAGAGAAAAGGCTGGGACTCACCTGACTATTCCAAATTCCCCTCCAAACAACATTAAAATAATATCTCAAAACAAATTCTGGCAGAACCAACAAAAGGATGAGGTGAAACAATTTTTCAGCCCAAGATAACTTAGACTGTCAACAGGAAAGGTCTGTCTGGAGTGAGACTATAGCACAGTTCAGGTCAGGCCACATCTACACAGTCTAGGCCTAGCAAGCCAGCAGCAGCCATTGAGGAGGACTGAATCAAAGTCAGGAGTGCTCAGCCCACAGAGAGTAAGGGGGTCAATCAACTGAACAGAAGGAGATTGAAGAGAGCCTTTAGCTATCACTGGGAGCAATTTCATATGCAATTCCAGATCTAAGTGCACTAGCAGGAATGTAATGGTAATGGGAATTTGAAGATCTTCCTTGCCCCCTAATAGGCCAAATATAATTACCTGGAGCCTGTGGTGGGAGGAGTAGAGCCCACAGGAAGCTGGGAGTCTGAGCAATTAGAGCTTAAGGGAGGAGAGGATGCACCCAAGAAGACAGCTAGGCTTGTGAATGTTGTCTTCTCCCTGCTATGACAGCTAGGCTTGTGAGTGTTTGTTTGTGTAAAGGCTAAAGAATGGTGTGACTCCCTGCTGGGCTATGGTATATTAACTTCTTTGTTATTATGATGGTTTTGACTTTCTGGTATTGGGATTTGGTTTTCTGGTGTCTGATAAACGTTTTGCTTCTGTCTTATATATGGAGAGTCTGTTATATTTTGTGATTGAGAACCATGCTGGCATATTCGTAGTCACTGTCAGTTCTGTGAATATTGCATTGGCATACATTTGGCAACAAGGATGGGATTGTGAAATACTGAATCTCTATTTGCAGGCAGAAGGGCTTTAGAAGAAGAAATGGATATCCCAGGATGGGAGGATTTACCTTATTTCTCCCTAGCAAGGGAATGGGCTAAAAGTACAGGGCTCTGTGAAAACTGGGAACTGAGGCTACAGAAGGGAGAACCTAGAGATTCAGAAACACATTTGCAAGGAATACCAATAAAACCAGGGAGAGTACTGGAAGGGGTGTGTAGAAGAGGCTGGATTTTACTAACAGGTTACTGTATTATATGTAAAAGCATAGATGAGCTGCTGGAAAAGAAAGCACAATTGGAGAGGGAGTTAGCTAATTGGCATGAGCTACTTTCTGTGTTACAGTGTTTGGACTCTCCTTTAGGAGAGCAAGCTGGAGGGTCTTAGGTGGTAGAAGAGAAAGTTGCTGTTGTGGGTTTGGCTCAGAAAAAAGAAGATTCACCAGAAGGATGGGGAGTCCTTAGTGTCTTGGATGGTGAGCATCAGTGATGAAGGGGCTGGAGGAGTATAGGTAGATAATGTGGACTGCTTGAAATTTGTGGGTATTAGTCAGAATACTTTTGTATACCAAGCTTTTAGAGATTACCATATGCAAGTAGGTAACAATATGACCAATTTTAGCTTTAGCTGTTGAGGGATGCAATAAAATATATCCCACTGATTCTATGTGACCTAGTGGAGAGAGACCATGGTATTCGCTTAGGGACTGTATAAAAAAGTTAAAGGAGGAGGTAATGAAGAAAGCTATCATGGTCATAAATACAAATGCATATCACCATATCCCCTTAGCAGTTTCTCATAGAAATATCATGGTGAAGATCGCTCCTCCTGCTTATAAGCACCTAATTCTGACTCTACTAGTTGGTGAAACAGGGAGTCCTCTTTCAGAAGTGCTGAATAAGATTTCACAGCTAAGTGAGTTAGGGGAATGGGGAAAAGATAAATTTCCTCAAGAGAGAAGAGTAAATAGCCAGCAGATTCAAAGTCAGAATAAATTGAAAAGAAAATAATTGTTTACTGCTCTACTGAGAACAGGAGTAGATTTTGGAAGAATTGATGGTATTCCAACTAATGAACTATATAAAATGGATTGAGAAAAGGGGCTTGATGTTAGATGGAATAGAGAAATAATAACTACCCCTACAGATCTTCCTGAATCATTGTATTCAAGTTTGTCACACCTTAAGGGAGACTCAGAATAAAGAAAGTACTGGGACAGGTAGAAGCAGTCAATATGTTGAACTTTTGGCAGTACATCAAGCCATTAAGACAAGGAGGATAGTGTCATATATTTATTGATTCATGGGCGATAGCTAATGGGTTAGCTACATGGATGCCCATGTGGAAAAATCAAAATAGGAAAATTCATGGTAAACAAGTCCGGGGCAAAGAATTTTGGGAAGATATATGGGCAAGTCTTTTGTTATTAATTTGTCAGTTTTTTATGTAGATTCTCGTGTGACCCTCACCACACCAGAATGTGAGTATAATGCACATGTTAGTGAGTATAATGCACATGCTAATTGACTAGCAAAGATTGCTACCCAATATACTGTCCCTAGTCTGACACCAACTGATGGTTTGGTACTAGCAAAATGGGTCCATCAAATGCCATGTAGGGATCCAGACCCCACATTAGCAGGCATAAGACTAAAGTATTAATATCTCTCATTCATTTGGAATACATGTATTAGCTAGAGTAATAGATTCAAATTATCAAGGAGAAAATATCGTGACATTGCAAAATCTAGGTGAAGAACCAATACAATTTTGTAAAAATGATAGAGTAGTTCAAGTGATTATTATTCCTTGTGAAACAATACCCCTTGTGAAAACTGACCCTCCTTCTGAAATAACTATCAGAGGAACTGAAGGGTTTGGTTCTACTGATAAAATAAAATTGGGATCTAAAGTATAGGCAAAGTTGATGTCAGATGATGTTCCAAAGGCTGTAGAGATTATAGCACATGGGAAAGATAATACCATAACTGTTGTTTACTGAAGAGAAGATGGTTACCAAAGTGTGCTAGCAGGAGCAGGGCACTAGACACAATGGCAAAGCAGAAAAGAGTGCTTGTGGTTGCTCACAGACCACAGAACTGGGCAAAAGAGCAGTCACCACACCTTTCCTTAGACCATACTACTTTGGAAAAACTGAAAACTTACAGACCCTCAGAACTACTTCCAAAAACAGCAGCATGAAAAATCTGAAGTTTGCAGCAGTGTCTCCTCCATCCTGAGGAGCAAAGCCCAACTTTAACATAAAGTTGAAAGTCAAGAAATAGTCTGGGAAAATGAGCAAACAACAACAACAACAACAACAAAAAAGGACCTGACCATAGAAAGTTACTATGGTGACAGGGAAGATCAAAACACAAACTCAGAAGATGACAACAAAGTCAAAACAGTTGCATCCAAGACCTCAATGGAAAAAGTAAATTGGCCTTGGACACCCAAAAAAGAATGCTTGAAAGAACTCAATAAGGATTTTAGAAATCAAATGAGAGAGGCAGAGGAAAAACTGGGAAAAGAAATGACAATGATACAAGAAAATCATAAAAAAATAGAGTCAACAATCTGGTAATGGAGGTATAAAAAATATGGAAGAAAATAACACCTTAAAAAAACAGAGTAGGTCAAAAGATAAAAGAGTCACAAGAATAAAATTATGAGAAGAACTTAAAAAAACAGAATTGGTCAAATGAAAAAAGATATACAAAAATTCACTGAAGAGGGGCGGAGCCAAGATGGCGGAGTAGAAACAGCTCATCCAAGCCACTCTGCCCCCAGATTTCCTCCAAACTATGTAAAAGGGGACTCTAAACAACTTCTGGAGCCCCAGCACCCACAGAACGACACAGAGAAGCTAACCTCCCGCTGAGGACAGCCCAGCAGCCCTGCAGGAAGGACCAGCGCAGTGCTCTGGGAGCTGGTAGCATGCAGTGGGCAGAGCGTGGGGAGCCGAGCCCAGGTCCCTGTGAGCTGAGGTTTTAGCCCCAGGGTGGCAGGGCCAGCAGCTGGCTGGAGAGACCCCAGAACACCAGCAGCTGTGGCAATTCCAGAATTATCAACACAGACATGCCTAGGACAAAGTGAGAGGTTAGTGCCCTATGGACTTTGGGACCAGTATTTGGGGAATGTGTCAGCTTCCTCCCCCAGGGGCTAGAAGCCGCTGAGGACAAACGCCATTTTGTAGTTTTCAGAGGCAGCTCCAGCTCCTGGCCTGCGAACTGTAGGGAGATCCAGCGATCAGTCTTGGGGAGTAATCGCTCTTGCTTTCACCCCCCTGGATCTGGATTGTGGTCTGGGTGGGAGGTCGTGGGGTGGATATCCAGCTTGACAGAAACGGAAGTTGTCCCCCCACACGTTCGGAATGAAAGCTCCCCTATCTGGTGGCAGAGTCATACTGTGGCAACAAACCCAAAAGTCAAGTAATTAAGTGGCAACATGCCAAGGCAAAGGAAACAAATTAAACAGAAAAATGCAACCCTAGACTCCTATTTTGTGGATATAGAGTGGGAAAAGGACTGTGAGGTCAGAAGTCCTGCTCCAAAAGCCCCAGGGGAAAACATGAGTAGGTTGCAGGCCATAGAGGACCTTAAGAAGGACTTTAAAAATCAAATAAGAGAAGTGGAGGAAAAATTGGAAAGAGAAATGAGAAGGATGCAGGAAAAGTATGAAATGAGGGTCAACAGCCTGACTGAGGAAAACAACACCTTAAAAAACAGACTAACTCAAATGGCAAAGGAGGCCCAAAAGGGCAATGAGGAGAAGAATGCCTTAAAAAACTGAATTTGCCAGATGGAAAAAGAATCTCAAAGGCTCACTGAGGAGCATCTTTCCTTCAGAGTTAGACTAGAGCAAATGGAAGCTAATGACTTTGAGAAATCAAGATGCTGTTAAGCAGATCGAAACAAATGAAAGATTAGAAGGCAATGTGAAATATCTCATGGGAAAAACCACTGACCTGGAAAATAGATCCAGGAGGGACAATTTAAAAATTATTGGACTACCTGAAAGCCATGATCAAAGAAAGAACCTAGAAATCACCCTTCAAGAAATTCTCAAGGAAAATTGCCCTGATGTTTTAGATCCAGAGGGCAAAATAGAGGTTGAAAGAATCCACCGATCACCTCCTGAAAAAGATCCCAAAAAGAAAACTCCCAGGAATATTATAGCCAGGTTCCAGAATCCCCAGATCAAGTAGAAAATACTACAAGCAGCCAGGAAGAAACAATTTCAATATTGTGGAAACACAATCAGAATAGCCCAGGACCTGGCAGCTTCTACACTGAGGGATCGAAGGGCATGGAATATGATATTCCAGAGGGCAAAAGAGCTGGGATTAAAGCCAAGGGTCACCTACCCAGCAAAACTGAGTATTTTGTTTCAGGGGAAAATATGGTCATTCAGTGGAATAGAGGACTTTCAAGCATTCTTGAGGAAAAAACAAGAATTTAATAGAAAATTTGACATCCAGACTCAAGAAGCAAGAGATGCCTGAGAAGGTAATCAGGGAAAAGAAATCAAAAGGAACTTATCAAAGTTGAACTATTTACATTCCTATATGGAAAAACAATAATTGTGATTGATGAAATCTTTCTCACTATGAAAATAATTGAAGAAGGGCATATGGGCATATGAATACATATATGAATGTGTATATATGTTTACAGATATACATGGATAGAGGACACAGGTTGAATTTGTTGGGAAGGGATGATACTTAGGGCTGAAGTTAAGAGGTGAGAGAGGAAAGTGGCAAGAGGAGATGGGGAGAGACAGGGTAGGGAGAAGGGAGGTTGGAAGTAACCACTATAGAAGAGGGACAGGATCATGTAGGGAATGGACCAGGTTCGGGGTGGGATGAGTGGGAGGGAATTATAAGCAGCCTTGTACAATATATCTACTATGATAATGTTTTGCATAGCTAGACATGTACAACATATACTGAATTACTTATCTCCTCAGAGGGAATGGATGACAAGGGAGGAAAGAAATTGATCTGAAATTCAAGGTCTTAAGATTAAATGTTTCATATATATATAAATACTATTATTAATCCTCTTTTGCTTGTAATTGGGAGATAAGATGTGCAGGCATTGGGACACAAAGATTCACCTTCCTCTAATGGAAAAGTCGAAGGGGGTATGGGAGAAGATAGGGGAGAGAGCAGATTGGAGGAAGCGATATCTCATGGGACTGCTATTCTGGGAGGGTGAGTAGGGGAAAAACAGGGTGGGGGGATATAATTGTAACTCAAAATCTGGCGGAAATGAATGATGTAAAACAGAAGTTAATAAAGCATTTGTTTATAAAATATTTAAAAAATAAATAAATAAAAATTGACTGAAGAGAAGAACTCACTAAAAAGCAGAATTGGCCACATGGAAAAGGAGGTACAGAAACTTAATGAAAAACATAATTCTTTTTCCCCCACTACATTTCAATTTATTTATTTAAGTTTTCAACATTCACTTCCATAAGATTTTGAGTTCCAAATTCTCTCCCCATATCTCCCTCCTCCATCCCACCCCATGAAAGTATGCATTCTGATTACCCCTTCCCCCAATCTGCCCTCCCTTCTATAACCACCACCCCTTTCTCTTATCGCCTTCTTCTTCTATTTTCCTGTAGGATAAGATAGATTTCTACACTCCATTGCTTATATATCTTATTTCCCAGTTGCATGTAAAAACAATTTTTAACATTTGTTTTTTAAAACTTTGAGTTCCAAATTCTCTACCTTCCTCCTTCCCCACCCACCTTCATTGAGAGGGCAAGCAACTTGATTTAGGCTGTACATGTATAGTCATATAAAACACTTCTATAATAGTCATGTTGGGAATGGATAACTATATTTTCCTCCATCCTATCCCACTTGTTTATTCTATTCTCTCCTTTGATCTTTTCCTTTCCCAAGTGTTTCCTTTTGATCACCTCCTCCCCGAGTCTGTCCTCCTTTCTATTACCCCCTTCCCTCCTCTTATCCCCTTCACCAGTACTTTCCTGTAGGGTAAGATAGATTTCCATACTCAATTGAGTGTGTATGTAATTCCCTCCTTAAGCCAAATCTGATGAGAGTAAGGTTCATTCATTCCCTCTCACATGCCCCCACTTGCCCTCAACTGTAAAAGCTTTTTCTTGCCTATTTTATGTGAGATAATTTACTCCATTCTACCTCTCCCTTTCTCTTTCCCCTCTCATCCTTTAATTTGATTTTTTAGATATCATCCCTTCAGATTCATCTCATCCTGTGCCCTCTGTCTATATATTCCCTCCAACTACCCTAATAATGAGAAAGGTCTCATGAATTACAAATATCATCTTTCCATGTAGGAATGTAAACAGTTCAATTCCAATAAGTCTCTTATGATTTCTCTTTCCTCTTTAGCTTTTTACTCTTCTCTTGAGCCTTTTATTTGAAAGCAAAATTTTCTGTTTACCTCTGGCTTCTCAAGAATGCATCCTCTTTGTCATTAAATTTGAATTTTACCCCCTCATTCGTTACATTCAGTTTTGCTGGGTAGGTGATTCTTGGTTTTAATCTCAGCTCCTTTAACCTCTGGAATACCATATTCTAAGTCCATGAGAAATAAATTATTCTTTAAAAATTAGACTGTGGGGGTGGCTAGATGGTACAGTGAATAGAGCACTAGCCATTGAGTGTCTGAATTAAAATCCGGCCCCAGACACTTAACACAAAACTAGCCATGTGACCTTGGGCAAGTCACTTAACCCCAATTGTGCTACCTTCCCCCCTCCAAAAAGTAAAAAAAAACAAAAAATAAGAAATTAGACTTGGGCAGGTTGAAGCTAATGACTCCACAAGACATCAAGAAACAATAAAACAAAATCAAAAGGATGAAAAAATAGAAAATAAAAGAATATATTCCATTGAAAAAACAACCAACCTGTAAATAGATTGAGGAGAGGTCATTTAAGAATTATTGGACTACCTGAAAACTAAGATCAAAAAGAAAGCCTGGACATCATATTTCAAGAAATTATCAAGGAAAACTGCCCTGATATCCTAGAACCAAAGGGTAAAATAAAAATGGAAAGAATCTTAGGAATATTATAGCTAAATTACAGAGCTCCTAGGTCAAGGAGAAAATGTTGTAAGTAGCCAGAAAGAAATAATTCAAATAATGTGGAGCAACAGTCAGGATAACACAAGATTTAGCAGTTTCTACATTAAAGGATAAGAGGGTTTGGAAAATGATATTTCAGACAGCAAAGGAGCTAGGATTACAACCACAAATCACCTACACAGCAAAACTGAAGATAATCCTTCAGGGGAAAAATAGACATTCAATGAAATAGAGACCTTTTAACTATTTCTGGTGGAAAGACCAGAGGTGAATAGAAAATTTGACTTTCAGATATAGGACTCAAGAGATACATAAAAAGGGAAGCAGGAGTGAGAAACCATAAAGCATTTAATAAGGTTAAACTGTTTATATTCCTACATGGTAAGATAATACTTCTAACTTCTAAGATTGTATCATGATTAACTATGAATGATCAACTATTCTCAGCAAAGCAATAAAAAATGCTATCTCCAGAGAAAGAACTAATGCAGTCTGAAAGTAGATCAAAGGGTACTCAAATTTTTTTTTCTTTATTTTTCTTGTTTCCTTTTAGTGGGGAGGGGAAGGTTTGTGTTTTCTTTCCCAACATGGTTAATATGGAAATATGTTTTGCATGACTGCACATGTATAACCTATACCAAATTGCATACCTCAGAACTTCATTTTTATTAGGGCAGTTAAAAGGTGTATACACAGAGGCCATGGGTGTTAGTTAACTCTAATAGAATGATATCATCCCCTCCCCCTCAAAAAAATGAGTGAAAAAGAGGGATGCACTGGGAGAAGGGGGAAGGGAGAAATAGAATAGGGTAAATTATCTCACAAAAAAGAGGTACAAAAGAGTTTTTACAATGGAAGAAAAGATGTGGGTGGATGGCAGACAACACTTGAACCTTACTCTCATCAAAAGTGGCTCAAAGAGGGACTAATAACATACACATTCAGTTTGGTATAGAAATCTTTCTTAACCTACAGGAAAGGGGAAAGAAGGGAAAGGGAAAGTAGAAAGGATGGTTGAGAGAAAAGAGAGTAGATTGGGGGAGGCAGTACTCAGAAGCAAAACACTTTTGAGGAGGAACCATGTGAAAGGAGAGAGAGAAGGATAAATGGGGGAGAAATAGGATAGAAGGGAAATTCATAGTATTCATAACTGTGAATGTGAATCAGATGAATTTACTCATAAAATGGAAGCAGATCGCAGAGTGGAATACAAGATTTAGAAATAAAGAGTGGTATCTTTATGCAAATTAATAGAGTTTGGAATGGTTTACCTGTCAATCTATGGCTAAGGGAAGACTTTATGACCAAACAAGATAAAGAGAACATTACAAGATATGAAATGGATAACTTTGATTACATTAAATTTATAAAATATATTTTATATAAAACTAATGTAGCCAAAATTAGAAGGAAAGCAGAAAACTGGGAGGTTGGGGTAGGATGAAATTTTATAGCTAGTTTCTCTGATAAAGACCTCAAATATATAGAGAAGTGATTCAAATTTATAAGAATACAAGTCTTTGGGGTGGTTATGTGGTGCAGTGAGTAAGAGCGCCGGCCTCGGAGTTGGGATGACCCAAGATCGAATCTGGCCTCAGAAAATGAGTACCCACACATAAATAATGACTAGCTGTGTAACCTTGAGCAAGTTACTTAACCCCAATTGCTTTAAAAAAAAAGAATACAAGTCTTTCCCCAACTGATAAATAGTCAAAAGATACAAAAAGGTAGTTTTCAAATTAAGAAATCAAAGCTATCTATAAGTTATATGAAAAAAATGCTCTAAATGACCACTAATTAGAGAAATTCAAGTTGAAACAACTCTGAGATATCACCTTATACCTTTCAGATTGGATAGTATGACAAAAAAGAAAAATGACAAATGCTGGGGGATGTGGGAAAACTGGGACACTAAAATACCCTTGGTGGAGTTGTGAACTGATCCAACTGTTCTGGAGAGCAATTTGGTACTATAACCAAAAGGCTATAAAACTGCTACAGCAACATCATCACTAGGTCTAGATCCCAAAGAGATCAAAGAAAATGGAAAAGGACTTCTATGTATAAAAATATTTATAGCAGTTGTTTTTGTGTGTGGTGGCAAAGAATTGGAAATTGAAGGAATGCCTATCAATTGGGGAATGGCTGACAAATTGTAGCATGATTGTGATGGAATACTATTGTGCTATAAGAAATGATAAGTAGGATATTTTCAGGAAAACCTGGAAAGACTTACTTGGACTGATGCAAAATGAAGTGAGCAAAACCAGGAGAACATTGTACACAGTAACAGCAATATTAAATGATGATCAATTGCAAATGACTTAGCTATTCTCAGCAAAACAATGATCCAAGAAAATTCTGGTGGTCTTATGATGGAAAATGCTATCTACCTCCAGAAAAAGAACTGATGGAGTTTGAATGCAGAGCAAAGCATACATTTTTTATTTTATTTTTCTTGTGTTTTTTTTTAAGTTTTGGTTTATGTTTTCTTTCATAATGTGACTAATATGAAAATATGTTTTGCATGACTGCACATATATTACCTATATTAAATTGTTTGCCTTCTCAGTGACAGGGGAGGTGACAGAGGGAGAAAGAGAATTTGGAACTCAAAATCTGAAAAAAAAACAAAAAACAAATAAATATGTAGTCCTAACATGATATTCATAGCACTGACAGCAACTGTAAATATGATGGCATAGTGCTCAATTGCAAAATATAACAGACTTTCCACATAGAAGACAGAAGCAAAACATTTATTCAAACACCAGAAAACCAAATCCCAACACCAGGGAACCAAATCCATCAACCTAGAAGTTGATGCACCATAACATAGCAGAGAGCCATACCATCCTTTAGTCTTCCCACAAACCAACATTCACAAGCTTATCTGTCTCCCTGAGTGTGTCTTCTCCTCCACCCAGTTCTAATTGTTCTGATTTCTAGCTTCCTTTGGGCTCTGCTCCACCCCTCAGCAAATTCTTCCCATCACAGCTTCCGTGTGATTACATTTGGCCTATTAGGGGGCAGGAAGATCTTCAAATTCCCTTAGGCTTATTAAGGGACAGGAAAGATCCTTTTTTTTGTGGTGGCACAGAATTGGAAAATGAGGGAATGCCTATTAGTTGGAGAATGGCTGTCAAGTTACAGTATATGACTGTGATGGAATATTATTGTGTTATAAGAAATGATGAGCAGGATGCTTTCAGAAAAACCTGGAAAGACTTACTTGGACTGATACAAAGTGAAGTGAGCAAAACCAGGAGAACATTGTATGTAGTAACAACAATATTGTATGATGATCAATCGTAAATGACTTAGCTATTCTCAGCAAAACAATGATCCAAGAAAATTCAGGTGGTTTTATGATGGAAAATGCTATCTACCTCCAGAGAAAGAACTGATGGAGTCTGAATCCAGAGCAAAGCATACAATTTTTACTTTATTTTTCTTGCCTTTTTTTTTAAGTTTTGATTTGTGTTTTCTTTCATAACATGACTAATATGAAAATATGTTTGTGTGACTGCATATGTATGACCTATATCAAATGGCTTGCCTTCTCTGTGATAGAGGAGGTGACAGAGGGAAAGAGAGGATTTGGAACTCAAAATTTGGGGAAAAAAACAACATAAAAATTAGTTTACACATAATTGGAAAAAATAAAAAAATTAAAATAAAAAACAATAAAAGTGCATACTATGTGCAAATCAATAAGCTAGTAACTGAAATAGCATGTGAAATGCTTTGCAAATCTTAGAGCACCTATATATATTGGGATTTGAACAATAATTTCTTTTGGTTGTGATTACAGGATGAAAGGAACATTCCTAAGTCATTCTATTCAATCCAATTCAAGTCAACAAAAATTTATTAAAAGTGCCTACTATGTACAAATCAATGTGTTCGGCATCAAGTCAGATAAAAAGTTTGGCTAAAATCTGAACCCTGGAAGGTAGTTTAAAAATCACTTATTGGGACCCAACTTCTAAAAATAAATTTGATGAAATAATATCATAAAAGTTTGTAATAAGACCCTAGGAAAAGATTTCATCATTTTAACAGGGTTAAAAGGGGAAAGAAAAACAACAACAAGTCAGCTCTCTGGAGATGGAATTTACCTTTCAAGATAGAAAAGAAACATGCGTGTGTTGAAGAGAAAAATGTTCCTGCTCCTAAATGAAAAACATAAATCCTGTAAAGAGGAACAACTGGTCATTGGACTATTAACCTTTAGCCCATGCATCTTTGTCCTTTTTCTGTTTCTAAGAATCTTTACCTTTCTCCACAGACTGCAGTACTAGCATGTTATCTAAATTACTCTTTTCCCAAATCTTTGAGATCCTCTGGAAACCAATCTCTACATTTAAGCTTTTTCTTTCTATATTCAATTCTGTCTCTATAGCCTTAGAATCAAAGGTTCTCCAAAGGTAGGTGTTGGGGTGAGAAAATTACTCTTCATTTGGATAAACAGGTTTTATCCTTAGCCCAGAAGAGAATCACATCTATTTTGATATAGTTCAAAGGTTTACATTTTCCACAAGGAATTCTTTTATCTACACAAATAAGAGATTATCACTGAATCTCAGAGTTGGAAAGGAGGGTGAAGTCATCTGGGTCAGTAACCTGAACTATCGGAGTGATATTCCTAAACCCTAGTCTAAGTTGCTCCCCACTCAGAAAGTTCTTTTGTCCCCTCTCCCCAAAAGTTTGGGCATGTAACGCTTCCCATAATCTGGCTCCAGTTTACTTTTCCAGGTATATTACATATTACTGCTCTTAGTGCATGCTATGATTCAGCCAATCTGGCCATTTTGTTGTTCCTTACACATGACATCCCATTTCCTCTCTCCATACCTTTTCAAGGCCTGTAATAGAGTTCCTCTTCACTTCTGCTTCTTAGACTTTCTTCAGCTCATGTCACCTCCAACTTGGGGCCTTTTCTAAATCTCCCAGCTGCTAGTATTCTCCCAACATTACTTTGAATTAATCTTTGTATGTCTTATGGGTGCATAGAGTTTCCCTTAATAGGTTTAAGCTACTTTAGGGAAGAGGCTGTTTTCTCCACCCCAGTGACAGGAAATATAGTACCTTCTGAACAAATGTTTGTTACTGATTGATTGAACTATTGTTACCCCTGACAAGAGGTTATCAAACTTTTGCCAGAGTACCTGCAGAGGATTTCCACTTCACTCTCAGATAGCTTTAACTGCTAGGCAATTTTCCCTAACCTGCTCTAAATTTTCATCTTGAGTATTTCTACAAGTTGCTCCTACTTTTGCACAGGGGACAAACAGTCCGAATCCTATCTCTTTTCCACTAGCATTTCAAGTACTTAAAAAGAGATATCTTGTTCTTTCAAAATCTTTTCTTCGCCTCCAGGTTAAACATCCATAATTTCTTTTACTGATCCTTATAGGATTGTAGATTTTTAAAGCTGGAAAGGACCTTAAATACTATATAATCTAACTTCCTTATTCTACAGGTAAGGGAACTGTAGACCAAAGAGATTAAATAATTTTTTATTTGTTACATAGGTAGTAAATAGCCAGGGCAGGCTATTATCACTCATCTGAAGACTTCAAATCAAACATTCTTTCCACTATACTACATTGTATCATATGGAAGTATCTCAAATACCTTCACCATCATGCTCGTTCAATGGACAGCCCATTTAATTTTTTTAAAGTTGTTGATTCTTCTGCTTCTTATATCACCATAGTCATCCCCATTACCTTACCTCCTTCCCTTCCTGGAGAGACATATGAGAGAAAAAAAAAAATCAGTGCAACTTATCAATGCATTGAAAAAGTCCAAAAAATGTGCAATTTGAACATCTATGGACTTCCTGCCTCCATGAAGGGGTGAGTTGTATCTCTTCTTGCAAATCATGCTTGATCTTTATAACTTTGTTATATCCACTTTTGTTTTTGGAATGTGGTTTCCGTTTACATTGTTGTAGTCCCATATGTTGCTTTCTTAGCTTTGTTTACTTCATATTGTTTGGGGAGTGAAAACTTCTCAGAATGTATCACTAAGATACATGTCAGTTTTGAGTGTTGGCTTCACCATTCCCCCTTCATTGTAGCAAGCCCTCCCCCTTTTTTTTTTTTTTTGCTTTTTGGAGGGCAATTGGGATTAAGTGACTTGCCCAAGGTCACACAGCTAGTTTTTGTGTTAAGTGTCTGAGGCAGCATTTGAACTCAGGTCCTCCTGACTCCAGGGCCAGTACTTTATTCACTGAGCCACCTAGCAGCAAGCCCTTTAGAAGTCTTTCGATCCCCACCTAGTTTCAGTCCTTTGTCTTCTTTCCTGCCTCTGTGGGCCCCTCCTCCTGGCCAATGGGAGTCAGGGACAGCCCAAGCTCAGCCCCCGCACCCCACCCCCATCCAATGGGAGTGAGGGACAATGGGGGTAAATATGACCCTACTATATTAGGGTTTAAAAACTCTGTTTGCCCCATATTGCATGCCTCCTCTCCCTGATCCATCACAGAGTGGATCACCCTCTTCTCCTGGGGGAAGAGAATAAAATTTCCTGTTTTAAATCTCCCTGTTCTTGATTAAATTTTGAATGGGGTTTTTCATCCCGCACAATTCCATATTAGTTCATGTAAATCTTTCCGTACTTCTGGGTGTTCATCACATATATCGTTTCTTACAGCACAGTAATATTCAATTACGTTCGTTTACCCTGATTTATTTATCCATTCCCCAATTGACAGGCATCTGCTTTGTTTCCAATTCTTTGCTACTGTAAGTATTTTGGTGTATATGCTATTATTATCTGCATTTTACAGATGAGAAAACTGAGGTAGAATTAAGTGACATTTAACTGGTGCATGAGGTTGGGTTTGAATTCAGGTATTTCTGAGCCCCAGCTCTATATTCTTTCTTTCTTTTTTTGGAGGGGGGAGAGAGGGCAGTTGTGGTTAAGTGACTTGACCAAGGTCACACAACTAGTAAGTGTTAAGTGTCTGAGGCCGGATTTGGACTCAGGTCCTCCTGACTCCAGGGCCAGTACTCTATTCACTGTGGCACCTAGCCACCCCTCTATATTTTTTCTATTGTACTGCTAAGCTATCCCTGAGAAGAATATATCTCTGAAGGAAAGTAAATCTTTTTCTAGTGATGATGATGATGATAATTGTCATTTCTATAGCACTTTAAGATCTGCAAAGCTCTTTACAAATAACAACTCATCTATAATCACCACAATACTGCGAAGTAATTGTGTTTTTACTATCCCCATTTTACAGATGAAGAAACTGAGGCAGGCAGGTTAAGTAACTTGCCTAGGGTCACATAGCTAGTGTCTAAGTTTGGATTAGAACTCAGGTCTTTCTGATTCCAGATCCAGAGCTCTATCCATTATTCTACCTAGCCACCATTATTAGTTAAGAACATTTGCTTTCTTTCCTTGAGAATTATATTTGTGTACACACACACACACACACACACACACATTTTATCTGCTTGCCTATCTATGTATCTACATATCTCTCTATGTGTCCTGGTAGAAAATGAGCTCCTCAAAGACAGAGGCTTTTTTCTTTTTGTCTTTTTATCTTCAGTTCCTAACACAGTTCTATTGAAGGAACTTAATAAATATGTATATGTATGAATTAAATATCTGTATTTCTCTCATATAAATAATTCTGTCTGGATATAAATGAGAGTTAACTCATTTTAAATAAAAGTAGAACATAGCATTGATATTCATTTGGAATAGAAACATAAAATGACAGTTTGCTAAGAATAAATGTAAATTAACAGAAGGAATCAGTAATTGAAGACATTCAATAAAAATTACATTCTACAATATTCAATAAAAATAAAATTATGAGATCACAAAAACAGTTGATTTTTATAAAATTATGGTTCTAAAATCTGGGCAACATGCCCAAATTGTGACATTCAGTTGGATGAGCAGCCCATTAAGTCCATCAAAATGTATAACTGGGATAGTCACTGTTTTGCTCTGGGAAATAGATTGGGCCCAGAATTGAGTAGAAGGAAAAGATCAGCATTCGGAAAACCAATCCATGTTTTCCATGATCAAAAGCTAAGCTCACTATTTCAAAAGCTTGTATTTTTAATGGTAATTTTTAACATAGAACACAAAATCAGAAGACTTAGAACTATAGGTGACACAGAGTTGGTTTCTTATTTATTTATTTATTTATTTTGGAGGGCAATTGGGGTTAAGTGGCTTGCCCATGGTCGCATGGCTAGTAAGTGTTAAGTGTCTGAGGTTGGATTTCAACTCAGGTCGTCCTTGACTACAATGCCAGTGCTCTATTCACTGTGCCACCTGGCCACCCCATGACCCAGAGTTTTTTGAGGTGAAATAACTTAAGTTCTTAAAGAGCAACAAGAGGGCCAAGTGTTTGATCTACAGCTGTATTCCAGTTGGTTTTTTAATAAATGTACATGGGGATTTTTATATTCACCAAGGGAATATTTAGAGTAACAGCTATAAACTGCAAATAGACTTGATTTTACACTTTTCTTTAAGTACTGTAATTATGTTAGAACATAGCCACTTTTGTGATTTCACATCAAAGAGAGCAAAGGAAGGGTCTCTCTGGGAGCCTGATTCACAGCTCATCCTTCCCACCACCAGGCCAGCTGCAGCTTCATCACATTGGCAAATTCACACCATTATAATTAGGGTTGTATCAGCATTTCCCTGAAAAACCTTTCATTTCAGGTGTTTGTAAGCAAACTTTAAACATTTCCACATTGTGGAGATTTGGTACAAAACATCTGCAACCAGTACTTATCCTTTGTATACAAGTCTCACTATGGGAACTGATGGAAAAGCAAATCTGTAGCCCATGCAGCCACTGTCAGAGCACACAGACACCTTAAAGATCCAATCCCACTTTGCAGATGAGGAAACTGAGGTCCAGAGAGGAAAATGGAACTTTTTTGACACAGAAACAAAGCTAGGATTCAAACTTGGCTCTATAGACTCCCAATCCAGTGTTTCTGTGACTATATCAGACTTCTTGCCTCCTTAAGTAGTAGTATACTTGATTGGTTGAGACTAATAGTCATGCTGCTTACAGATCAATATCATCTTTTCTACTTTGTCCTTCCTTGGTTCAATCCAAACTACTCTTTACTCAGCTGCCAAAGTGATTTTCCTAAAGTAGGTCTGACCATATAACCTGCTCCATTCTGCTCCTCCCTCCCATCTCAATAAATTCCATTGGCTCACCATGGCTTCAAAACCAAATATAAAACCCTCTATTTGGCATTTAAAGTCCCTCACAACCTGGCTTTTTCCTACTTCTCTAGCATTCTCACATTTTACTCCCTTCTAAGTACTCTGTGATTGATCCATACTAGTCTATTTCTCCTCACACAGCTCTTCATTTTCACTAGTTGACCCCAGTGCCTGCATTGTTCTCCCTCCACACCTCTGCCTCTGACTCTCTTCAAGATTCAGTGCATATTCCCCCTTTGCAGGAAACTTTTTCTGGTCCCTACTATCTTTCCCCCAACCTCTCAGTCTCTGCTCTCTAAGATTGCCTTCCATTTATAATATACACATTTTGTGTGTCCATAGTGACTTGTACATTGTCTCTACAATTAAAATGTGAGCTCTTTGAAAGCAGAGACTCCCCACCTTTTTTTTTTTTTTTGTCTTTTCACAGGACCTGGCACATAGTAAGTACTTAATAAAATGTTTATCGACTGACTGGTCCTCTACAGTATCTTTAGGTATTCAATGGACATTTATGAACATTCTTGGGTTAATGATAAAAATGTACCCATCTTCAGTTTGTTTTTTTTACAAGACTGTAAGGTAATTTTCTCACAACTGCCTGTGAAGTATGTGGTTCAAATTCAACAAACATGTATTAAGTACCTACTATTTGTGAGGCACTAGACCAGGGGAGGAAACACAAAGACAAAACTGAAAATCTCTCTGCCCTCAAGAAGCTTTCATTTTACTGGAGAGAAATCACAAGTAGAAAGGGTAGAGACTGAGCATGGCAAAGAAGAGATCAGTGACTGAGGAACATTTAAGAAGGGAGAGAGAACTAACTGGGAAGATCAAGATAGGCTCCATAGAGGAGGTAGAAACTGAGTTGTCTTTTTTTTTTCTTTTTGGAGGGAGAAGGGCAGGGCAATTGGGGTTAAGTGACTTGCCCAAGGTCACTGCTAGTAAGTACTAATGCTAGTAAGTATTAAGCACCTGAGGCCAAATTTGAACTCAGGTCCTCCATTCCAGGGCAGGTGCTCTATTTACTGCACCACCTAGCCTCCCCAAAAACTGAGTTGAGTCTTAAAAGTGAGTTATCTCCAAATTATACTCAGAAACAGAGGGTCATTGAACAAATATGAGATGGACTCAGGGTCACTGACTAACTCCAGGGATCTTCCTACTATACTAATACATGATTTCAGCATTTATACCCTACCACATGCAGCTAGATGCTGATATGACAAGTGCTTTAGAAGTTGTTATAAAACATGGCAAACTTTATTTTTGGCTGAATATATGTTTCTTATTGTTATAGTTATAACACTTTAATAAATACTATGTGCTGCTTTAAAGACAAATTCCAAAGATCAATTGGCCCATAAAAATCTTTATTATTTTGTAAAAAACATTTTAAAGCTTAGCCCATGCTTTCTTTTTTTTTAAATACATGTTTTATTTTTTTTCAAATGTTTTATGAACTTCTGTTTTACTTCATTCATTTCCTCAAGTTTCTGTGTTACAAATTTTCTCCCCATTTTTCCCCTACCCACCTCCCCAAAATAGCAGTCCCCCAGGATATCCCCTCCTCTTATTTCCCAATTACATGTAAAATAGTATTAATATATATTTAAACATTTGGTTTTAAAACTTTGAATTCCAAATTCATTCCCTTCCTCCCTTGTCACCCCACCCTTACTAGGAAGATAAGCAATTCAATATAAGTTGTACATGTGTGGCTAATGCAAAACATTACCATAGTACATATACTATAGAAGACTGATTATATTTCCCTCCCTCCTATCCCACCTCCCACTTGTTCTATTCTCTACTTTGGTCCTGTCTCTTTTCAAAAGTGATTGCTTCCAACTTCCCTCCCACCCAGCCTGCCCTCCCTTCCAACATCCCCCCTCTAATCCCCTTCCCCTCCTGCTCTCCTATAGGGTGACATACCCTATTTAGTGTGTATGTCATTCCTTCCCTGAGCCAAATTCAATGAGTATAAGGTTGACCCATTCCCTTATGCCTTCCCCTCTCATTATATTCCTCCCTCACCTCTTGATTTCACCTTTTAAGTATCATCCCTTCCTATTAAGTTGGTCCTGTGCCCTCTATCTATGTGTACGTGTAAACATATATATGTATATATATATATATATATATATATATATATATACATACATACACTTTCACATATGTATTCTTATGCCTATATACCCTCTGATGAAGACTATATATATTTCTATTCCCTTCAACTATTTTCATATTGAGAAAAGCTTCCTCAGTTACAATTATAATTTTTCCATATAGGAATGTAAATGGTTCAACTTTGATAAGTTCCTTATGATTTCTTCTCCCTGTTTACCTTCTCATCCTTCTCTTGCTTCTTGTGTATGAATGTCAAAATTTCTACTCAAGTCTGGTTTTTTCTTCAAGAATGCTTGAAAGTCCTCTAATCCACTGAATGACCATATTTTCCCCTGACACATGATACTCAGTTTTGCTGGGTAGGTGATTCTTGGTTTTAATCCCAGGTCCTTTGACCTGTGGAATATCATATTCCAGGCTCTTCAATCCCTCAGTGTAGAAGCTGCCAGTCCTGTGCTATTCTGATTGTGTTTCCACAATATTGAAATTGTTTCTTCCTGGCTACTTGCAGTATTTTCTCCTTGATCTGGGAATTCTGGAACCTGGCTATAATATTCCTAGGAGTTTTCTTTTGGGGATCTTTTTCAGGGGGTGATCTGTGGATTCTTTCAACCTCTATTTTGCCCTCTGTGTCTAAAACATCAGGGCAATTTTGCTTGAGAATTTCTTGAAGGATGATTTCTAGGTTCTTTCTTAGATCACGGGTTTCAGGTAGTCCAATAATTTTTAAATTATCTCTCCTGGATCTATTTTCCAGGTCAGTGGTTTTTCCCATGAGATATTTCACATTGCCTTCTATTCTTTCATTTGTTTGGATGTGTTTAACAGCATCTTGATTTCTCATAAAGTCACTAGCTTCCCTTTGGTCCATTATAAATCTAAAGGAAAGATGCTCCTCAGTGAGCCTTTGAGATTCTTTTTCCATCTGGCAAATTTGGCTTTTTAAGGCATTCTTCTCCTCATTGCCTTTTTGAGCCTCTTTTGCCATTTGAGTTAGTCTATTTTTTAGGGCATTATTTTCTTCTGTCAGGCTGTTGACCCTCCCTTCATACTTTTCTTGCATCATTTTCATTTCTCTTCCCAATTTTTCCTCCACTTCTCTTATCTGCCTCTTAAGGTCCTCTATGGCCTGTAACCAGCTCGTATTTTCTCTTGTTCCATGCTTTGATCCTCTTTGCCCCCCAAATAGGAGTCTAATGTTGAATTTTTCTGTTTATTTTGTTTCCTTTGCCTAGGCATGTTGCCACTCAGTTACTTGACTTTTGGGCTTGTTGCCACAGTAGGACTCTGCCACCAGCCAGAGAAGCTTCCATTCCAAATACTGGGGTTTTCTCAGCTGCCAGAGGTATTAGTTAGGTGCCCTCTATGAGGCCTCCACACACACTCTGGCAAGCTAGTCAAACACCCCAGGACCTCCACCCAGAACACAATCCAGTTCTAAGAAGGTTAAAGCCAGAGTGATTACCCCCTAGACTGGTCACCATGTCCCCCAACAGTTCGCAGGCCAGGAGCTGAAGCTGCAATGTGTTGCAAGCTGTGCCTAAGTATCTCAGCAGCTTCTAGCCCTGGGTGCAAAAGCCAAAATTCTCCCCACTAGTCCTAAAGTCCACAGTGCACTGATCTCTCACTTTGTCCTTGGTATCTATGTGTTGATAATTCTGGAAATGCCACAGCTGTTGGTGATCTGTAATCCCTCCAGCTGGCTGCTGGTCAGGCCTGCCCTGGGGCTAAAACCTCTGGCTCACATGGGGCTGGGCTTGGCTCCCAGAGTGCTGCTGGTGCCTCCCTGCTGTGCTTCCAGGCTGTCCTCAGTGGGAGGTTAGCTTCTCTGTGTCATTTTGTGGGTTCTGTAGCCCCAAAGTTTTTCAGGGTCCCCTTTTACATGAATTGGTGAAAGTGGGAGCTGCTGCCACTCGAAAGCCTGTTTCTATTCTGCCATCTTGACTCCGTCCTCCTGGCCCACACTTTCAAATATGGTGATAACATGGCAGGCATCTTGTGATTGTGAAGTTAATGATTTTGATTTAAATTTTAATTATTTGACTGTTTTTGTTTTGTTTCTACTCAACTGATTTTAGGACTAATTTCTTTCTATTGCAATGCCCACATTTTTAACAATAAATATTCATCCTATACATTAACTCCTTGAAGATATGCTTTGTATGTAAATGTTCTTTTTTTTTTTTATTTTTGCAGGGGAGAAGGCAGGGCAATTGGGATTAAGTGACTTGCCCAAGGTCACATGCTAGTAAGTGTTAAGTGTCTCAGGCCAGATTTGAACTCAGGTCCTCCTGACTCCAGGGTGGGTGCTCTATTCACTGCGCCATCTAGCTGCTCCACAAATATTCTTAAACATAAATGTTTTATTGATGTTTTTATTTTTAACATTGCTCCCACTTTCCCATGACTCCTAACTTCATAGAACTTATCTTTACGCTGAGAAACAAAACCAATAACTACATTGTTCATATCTGACATCAAATGGCTTATTTTGTTATATAGTCCACCATTTCTCTACCAAGAAAAGAAACATGATTCATCCTCAGTTTCTGCAGATTTTTGAATTAGTAAAGCTGCAATCTTTCTATCACTGACAGCCAGAAACAAAAACACCAAAGGCATTATGATTTGGGTAGGGCAAAGCTAACCTGAGACTTGAGCAGACAGAATCTTTTGTATATAACTCCCTTTTCTATAGAGCTTTATAGTTTACAAAGAGCTTTCTTTAAAATAATTCTGTGAAGTCAGTAGGGCAAGAATTTTTATCCTTTTATACATGCAGAAACTGAGGCTCAGAGTAGCCAAGTGACTTGCTCTGGGTTACAAAGTAGAGGCTAAGACTCAAGCCTTATTCTTCATGTGCTATAGTGTCTCCCTCAGGTGAGTCTGAGGTTACCAGATTTCCTCATTTTTTCAAGATAGTTCTGATGAGGGGGTTATAGGTGTAATGGGGGCTCCAATGACCAGAGTCTCTGCTAGGCAGTCTGGAAGGAATTCACAGGACCCAAGCAGTCTTTTAAGTCAGGATTGTAAAAGATTATTGTTATGCTTTACAGCCAGCAGGGTTTCTTAGGGAACCTACAAACTTATAGAAGTCATAGGTTTAGTTTATAAAGAGTTACAATAGGGGCGGAGCCAAGATGGCAGAGTAGAAACAGCACCTCCAAGGTACTCTCCTTCACACCACTTCCAAACCATGTAAAAGGGGACTCTGAACAACTTCTGGAGCTCCAGCACCCATAGAACGAAACAGAGAAGCTAACCTCCCACTGAGGACAGCCCAGTATCCCTGCAGGGAGAGGCCAGTGCAGCACCCTGAGAGCAGGCAGGACAGCATGCTGGGAACCGACAGTGCAGTGCTCTGGGAGCTGAGCCCAGGCCCGTGTGAGTCGCGCTTTTAGCCCCAGGGTGGCTGGGCCAATAGCTGGCTGGAGGGACTCTAGAACACCAGCAGCTGTGGCAATTCCAGAATTATCAACACAGATATGCCTAGGACAAAGTGAGAGGTTAGTACCCTATGGACTTTGGGACCAGTATTTGGGGAATGAGTTAGCTTCTTCCCCTGGGGGCGAGAAGTGGCTGAGGAGACACAGCACAGTCACCATTTTGCAGCTTCAATGGCAGCTTCAGCTCCTAGCCTGCAGACTGTAGGGAGATCCAGCAATCAGTCTTGGGGGGGGCGGGGTAATCGCTTTTGCTTTAACCTCCCTGGATCTGGATTGCGGTCTGGGGTGGGTATCCAGCTTGCCAGAGTGTGTGAAGGCATTACAGAGGCCACCCAACTAATACCTCCGGAAGTTGTGAAGACCCCAAGTTTGGGACAGAAGCTCCCCTGTCTGGTAGCAGAGACCTACTGTGGCAACAAGCCTAAAAATCAAGTAATTAAGTGGCAACATGCCTAGGAGAAGAAAACAAAATAAACAGAAAAATGCAACATTAGACTCCTATTTTGGGGGCAAAGAGGATCAAAGCATGGAACAGGAAGAGGACTGTGAGGTCAAAAATCCTGTACCAAAAGCCCCAAGTGAAAATATGATTGGGTTATAGTCTGTAGAGGACTTTTAAGAAGGATTTTAAAAACCAAATAAGAAAAGTAGAGGAAAAATTGCGAAGAGAAATGAGAAGGATGCAGGAAAAGTATGAAATGAGAGTCAATGGCCTGACTGAGGAAAATAACACCTTAAAAATAGACTAACTCGAATGGCAAAGGAGGCTCAAAAGGGCAATGAGGAGAATAATGCCTTAAAAAGCCAAATTTGCCAGATGGAAAAAGAATCTCAAAAGCTCACTGAGGAGAATGATTCCTTCAGAGTTAGACTGGAGCAAATGGAAGCTAGTGACTTTATGAGAAATCAAAATGCTGTTAAACAGATACAAACAAATGAAAGAACAGAAGGCAATGTGAAATATCTCATGGGGAAAACCACTGACCTGGAAAATAGATCCAGGAGAGATAATTTAAAAAGTATTGGACTACCTGAAAGCCATGATCAAAGAAAGAACCTAGAAATCATCCTTCAAGAAATTCTCAAGAAAAGCTGCCCTGATGTTTTAGAACCAGAGGGCAAAACAGAGATTGAAAACATCCACTGATCACCTCCTGAAAAAGATCCCAAAAAGAAAACTCCTAGGAATATTATAGCCAGATTCCAGAATTCCCAGATCAAGGAGAAAATACTACAAGCATCCAGGAAGAAACCATTTCAATACTGTGGAAACACAATCAGAATAGCACAAGACCGGCAGCTTCTACACTGAGGGATTGAAGGGCATGGAATATGATATTCCACAGGGCAAAAGAGCTGGGATTAAAACCAAGAATCACCTACCCAGCAAAACTGAGTATTTTGTTTCAGGGGAAAATATGGTCATTCAGTGGAATAGAGGACTTTCAAGCATTCTTGAGGAAAAAACCAGAGTTGAATAGAAATTTTGACATTCAGACATAAGAAGTAAGAGATGCTTGAGAAGGTAATCAGGGAAAAGAAATCAAAAGGAACTCATCAAAGTTGAACTATTTACATTCCTAGATGGAAAAACAATAACTGTGACTGATGAAACCTTTCTCATTATGAAAATAATTGAAGAAGGGCATATGGGCATATGAATACATATGTGAATGTGTGTATATATGTTTACAGATATACATGGATGGAGGGCACAGGTTGAATTTGGTGGGAAGGGATGATACTTAGGGCTGAAGTTAAGAGGTGAGAGAATAAAGTGGCAAGAGGAGATGGGGAGAGACAGGGTAGTGTAAACTATCTCATATAGAAGAAGCAAGGGGAAGTGTTTTCAGGGGTGGGGAAGAACAGGAAGGCAAAAAGGCAAAACCATATTCTCACTGAATTTGGCTCAGGGAGAGAATGACATACATACTAAATGGGATATCTCACCCTGCAGGAGAGTAGAGGTAAGGAGGATAAGAGAGGAGATGATGGAGGGGAGGGCATTCTTGGGGGAGGGGAGGTTAGAAGTACCCACTTTCGAAGAGGGTCAGGATCAAAGTAGGGAATGGACCAGGTGGTGGGTGGAATGGGTGGGAGGGAAATATAAGCAGCCTTGTACAATATATCTACTATGGTAATGTTTTGCATAGCTATACATGTACAACACATACTGAATTGCTTATCTCCCAGAGGGAGTAGGTGACAAGGGAGGAAGGGAATGGATCTGAAATTCAAAGTTTTAAAATTAAGTGTTTCAAATATATATAAATCCTATTGTTAATACTATTTTTCATGTAATTGGGAGATGATATGTGCAGTCATTGGGACACAAAGATTCACCTTCCTCTAATGGTAAAGTCGAAGGGGGTATGGGAGAAGATATGGGAGAGAGCAGATTGGATGAGAGGATTATCTTGTGGGACTGCTATTCTGGGGTGGTGGGAAGGGGAAAAATGGGGAAAAAATTGTAACTCAAAATCTGGTGGAAATGAATGATGTAAACCAGAAGTTAAGAAAGCATTTGTTAAAATAAAAAAATGAAAATGAGTTACAATAGTAAGTCATATGTCAACTATGCTAACTAGGTGAGTAAGGGTGGGATTAGAGAGGAGTTAAGGAGTGGTCAGTGTTTAAGAAACATGCACTTTTATTATCTACTGGGCAGGCAGGCATATTGCCCATAATTCACTGGGAAATAGCCCAAGGGGTTAGGGGGCTACCTGGAGGTGTGGTTTTAGGCTTGAAACATCACTAAGTCATCTAGCAGTCAGGGCTGACTGAGAAGTGCCTAGGCACCCATCAGTGTCCTGTTTGACAAGATGGATGTTGGGAACCAAGGCTAACAGGGATTCAGCATGTGCCTAATTGGCTGAGGAGTTAATTTACAGATATTGCATTGAAGAATTCATAGGTACAGCTGGCCATTATACTAGGGGGAGATAAACAGTTCATGAATTGATGCTGGACAGAGTGCTGGCAGGGGGAATGGGCAGAGTTAATACTCTGAAGCTGGTGGCGGGGGGGGGGGGAATGTTATTTTACAGACTGGTTTTCCAAATTGATTTTACAAACTGATGTTACAAACATAGACACCCCAAGCACCCCATCAGTTCAATTTTTCTAGCAGGGGAAATATCCTGGAAAGAGTCTCAGTCTGGCCCTTGAGCCAGAAGATAAAATATCTGGGAATGACTAAAAATGTAAATTGAAAATTCTATTGTTTTGTAGATTATCACATCTAGAAGAGGCTGTTGAAGGTGGTTTGGGAATGACAATAGCTCAATGAAGTGATCTAGTTGTTCACTAAATGCCTTGTAGTTCCTGACTTGCTAAAACTTAGAACCTGCTGGATATAAGGTCTATAACTATAATACAAGCTACCAGGGAGGCTGATGCTGGTATATCTCTTGAGCTGCTATTTCCTCCATCCAGGACTATCCAGTTGCTAAGGAGAGGCAAAAATAGAGAAAGTTCTTGTGCTCTTCATTAATGGGAATTAGCTGGGGAAACCAGTCTTTGAAAACAACAATAACAACAACAGCTCCGAACCTGGGAACCTTGGCTCCAGGAAAAAGTTGTTTCTTTGAGCCTGGGAATCTAGAATGTTAAAGGAAACCAGTGGGGAAGCAACTATCTTTTAATCATAAAGCTCAATTTAGCCATTGTAGGGAAGAAGGAGGAGTTAGATAGTTCCTCAAGCTACTGTCCTGGTTCTGGGAGTTTCCTTGACAAAATTAAATACAATCCAGTGCGTTGTATCCAGCTCTTTGTGACACCCCTTGGGGTTTTCTTGGCAAAGATACTGGAATGGTTTGCCACTTACTTCTCTAGCTCATTTTACAGATTAGGAAACTGAGGTAAATGAGGTTAACTGACTTGCCTAGTGTCACACAGCTACGCAGTCAGATTTGAACTCAAGTCTTCCTTACTCCACTCTGGTGCACTATATACTGGGTTACTTAGCTGCCCACAATCCAGTGTAGTTAACATTTATATGGCATTATAAGGTTTGCAGCTTTACAGATATATTTCATTTGACCTTCATAGCAATCCTATCAGGTGCTATTATTATCCCCATTTTACAAATGAGGAAACTGAGGTTGAGGGAAGTCAACTAAGAATTACACAGCTGGTGTCAGTGCAATATACTGGTCAGGGATGACTTGGGGTCAATACCTGGATTCAAATCCCAGCTCTAAGGTCCCTTTCAGCATACCATCTATGACCTCACTCTATCAATAGATGAACTGATGTCTAAACTATTCTTTGGTGCTCCCAAAGGGAAAAATGAGGTAAGTCGCTTCCATGTCCTAACTGTTTCCCACTCACCTATCACTTCTTCCTTCCACTTGGTCTGGTGTGGTTCAGTACAAACTACCAGTTCTATGAAGCTTTTTTCTGACTAACCTCAATGGATTTAACAACCTAGACTCTAGCCAAGATCTACTCACCCTAAAGTGAGATGAATTGAAAAGGACTATTCAATCAAGAGTTTGGAGACCTTAGCTGTCATCAGGCCCAACCCTTCATTTTTCAGAGCAGCTAAGTAAATCAACTGAGGTCACAGAAGTCCTGCTGCTGCTCCAATCTAGTTCTTGTTATTCCTGTTCCATCTACAGTTTGATTCTGCCTCCAGCCTACGTATGTCTCTGATTAGAACCTTAATAGTAAACTGGAATTCACCAATGCATTAACTAGCTTACATCTCGGCCACACTAGAAAATTAGCAAGAAGGCTAACAATACCTCACAATCTCCTGTTCTAAAAACAGCTTCTATTTCCCCGCTTCAAGAGAAAATCAGCTTACCATTTCAGGGAGGAAGTAGGGAGGAGGGAGAGAGAGAATGAATGAATGTTAAAAAATGATTTTACTTGTAATTGGGGAAAAATATCATTAAAAAGAAAGAAAAAAAATCAGATTTCCTAGCTTAGCTTTAAAGGTTCTCTCTCAGCTTACACCACTTACCTTTTCAGTTTTATTATTCCTCTCCACAGCTTTTTGTTGCAGTCAAAGTGCAGTGTACTCTCTGCTCTGCCTGCCCTCAAATTCCCTGAAATTTCCCACCTCTGTAACTCTTCCTCTTCTCCTTTCCCTGCTGAATTCCTAACCATCCATTCAAATCCAACTCAAATACAAACTTTTCCATGAAGTGTTCTATAATCCCCCTGGGTAAAGAATGACTTTTCTGATTAGATCTCACAAAACATTTTGTTTTATAACTTGCTAATGTACTTAATCATGTTATATTGTGTATTTCAGTTAGCCATGTTTGCTTTTTATCTTCAAACTAGACCAAGAGGCATTTATTAAGGGCTTCCTATATGCCAGGTACTATTCTAAAGACTGTGGATACAAAGAAAGGCAAAAATGGTCTCTATCCTCAAGGAGTATACATTCTAAAGGATGAGACAAAATGTAATTAATTAGGCTCCTAAAGTAATCATACTGAGTAGATAAGGGTAATCTCAGATGGGAAGGAACTAGCAGATGTGAGAATGGAAATGGCTTCTTGGAAAACACTGATTTTGAGCTTATTCTTGAAGGAAGTAGGTAGACCGGGGGCAGAGGTGATGTTGCAGAGCATTCTAGGCATGGGTGACAGCCAGAGAAAAGGTAAAGAATTGGGAGAGAGAAAATCTTGTCCAAAGAACTACAAATAGGCTAGTGTAGCTGAATGACAGTGTGTGGAGGGTAGTAGGGTATAAGAAGCCTGGAAAGGTAAAAAGGGTTTAAGTTATATAGATAGAGCTTTAAATAACAAACAGAGACATTTCCATTTTATCATGAAGGTAATTAGGAGCCCCAGGAGCTCAGTGAAGAGCAAGGTGATATGGCTGCACTTAATTTTTAGAACACATTGGCAGCCAAGTAAAGGATAGATTGGAGTGATGAGAGACTTGAGGCAGGAAGACCAGGGAGATTACTACTATATTAGTGCAGGAAAGGGGTTGTCTGAATTATGGTCATGGTTGTATGAGCATAAAGAAGGGAACATACACACACACAAAACACACACAGACACACACACACACATATATAGAGATTTCATGAAAGTATAAATGACTTGATATGTAGGGTAAGTGTGAATGAGGAATTATATCTGGGTGACTAGAAGGATAATAGTGCCCTTGACAGTAACAGAAAAGTTCAGAAAACAGAAGATTTGATAAAGAGTTCTGTTTGGGACGTGTTGAGTTTAATTAACAATTGGAGATGCATGAATATGAATGCTATAATTCAGAATAGAGACTAGATCTGAGAATCATCTGTACAGAGGTGACAATTGAAACCCTTGGAGCAGATGAAATCACATGCCATGATAGTGTTAGAGAGAAAAGTGAAGGGGCCTAGGACAGACTCTTAGGGGATACCCATAGTTAATGGATAAAGAACAAAAAAAGAGACTGGAGAATGATCAGATAGGTAGGTAGAAAACAAGGAGAAAGTAGTCATGAAAAACCAGAGAGGGGAGAGAGTCCAGAAAGAGCAGATGATCAACAGTGCCAAATGGTGTAGAGAGGTCAAAAATCTATTTGATTTGGCAATTAAGAGATTATTGGGAAGTTTTAATTGAATGATGAAGTAAAAAATCATTTGTAGAGAATTTAGGGGAGAGTGACAGGAGTGAAAGTCAAATATATTAGTGTGGGTGACTTTCTCAAATTTAGCCATGAAGTAGAGGAAGATAGAGGTTAGGAGCTAGTGAGATGATCTGATCAAGTGAGGGTTTCATTTTATTTTTTGTAAGACTGGGGAGAACAGAGCATGTTTACTGGCAATGGAGAAGGAGCAAACATGTAGGGAAAAGGTTGGATATTAGTGAGAGTAGAGATGATAGAGGATGGAATATGCTGGAGAAGTTGGGAAGGATTTGGGACAAAGGAGTATGTAGAAGCATTGGCTTTAATAAAGAGAAAGGCTTTATCTTCATCTTCATCTTCATCATCACCAGCAGGAAGGAAAGATGTCAGAATGATGCAAGATGAAGAGTGGAGTGGGGAAAACATTAATGGTCTCAAATTTTTTGGTGAAGTATGAGGGAAAGTTCTTATCTGAGAGGGTAAGAGGAGGGGTATCCTTAAGGAGGCTTGAGGAGAGACAATAAGGTTTGGAACAAACAGTGTGGGATAAAAAATCAGTTAGAGAGGAATGCGATGTTTGTCTTGCTGAAATAAGGGTCCAGTTAAGATGAGATAAAATAAATCTGCATTGGACTGAGTCAGCATAGTTTTATGATTTACTCGAGGTTTGTTTAGCTATGGGTGAATAGGAGTGAAAGAGAAAGATGATGGGAATAATCCAGGTTTGTCATTTTGCAAGGCGTAATTGGTGTTAGAACAAGGAGGCAGAAATTCAATGTGCAGAAATAAGTTGGTTTACTAAGGGGTTAAGAAAGAGAAAGTAAGAGATTGTAGTGTAAGTATAATGTGCTGGGAAAGAACAGAGGGACAGAGGGAATGGATACCACAGTGGAGATGAAGACTGGGGTTAAAGGTCATAAGGGTTTGTTTTTGCTCAGTTGCTTCAGTTGTATCTGACTCTTCATGACTCCATTTGTGTTTTTTTTTGGGGGGGGTTGGTTTGTTTTTTGCAAAGATACTGGAGATGTCTGCTGTTTCCTTCTCTTCTTCATTTTACTGATGAGGAAATGATGGCAAACAGGGTTAAAGTGACTTGTCCTGGGTCACAGAGCTAGTAAGTGTCTGAGGCTGGAGAACTAAGATCTACCTGACTTCAGGTCCAGCACTTTATCCACTGGAATCCCATGATATGGTTTAGGCTTGAGGAGAACCTTAAGATTTAAATTCAACAAGCATTTTGAAGTTAAATACCTACTTATTATATATCTAGCTCTATGGTGGAGATATAAAGAGAAAAATGGAACAGGTATCTATTTGCAACGAACTTATATTATTCAGTGGAGAAACATGTACACAGATTACTAATTACAAAAACAAAAAATGTATTCCTACATACATATATGTATGTGTGTATACATATATATACATATATATGTACATATGTCACTATTTCTTGTCTCACTTTCCTAACCCCTACTCAAATTGGCTAGTTAAATCTTCAGACAGTGGCTAGCTACTGAGACACTCAAGGTTTTAGGTTCTAGGGGTAAGGTAACCTTGAGGATTGTAGCTTCTAATATTAACAGGAGCCCTATCTGATGCTTTCTCCTCAATAGCATTTGAATAGTTAAAAAATTTCCCTAATATCAATTAACCAATAACATTCTTACCTTTCACAAGAGGATATTTATTGAGAAGGCATAGCAATCACCTAAGTATAATAATATTCCCCAAGTGAGGAGCTAACTCTCCCCTCCATGTACCCACTTGGACCCTGAGGAGTGCAGATTCAAACTTAAAGTGGTTGCTATACAACATTCTTTCCCTTCAAGAGAGCACACACACACACATACATAAGCGGTTGGGGTTCTGGCCATGAGAGACTTTTTCTCCCTTCAAGGAGTTCCAAATTTTGCTTCTGGGTATGATGAAGCCAGTAGAAAAGTTGCTCCTTGGCCTAGTTGTGATGACTCCTTGCTGCACTAGGTCAAGGAGGTCACTCCTCAGGGCTGCTATGTACTCTTCTCATTGGACTCTACTACTGCAGTCACATTTCAGGAATCTGGTGGTTGGTAGCAATTTGCATTGTTTGATAGATCTCCCGGTCACATTGGTCACCTGGATATTCCTGAATAGGCATTCACTGGGAAGGGCTTATCAATTCTTTTTTATGCAAGCTAAATTCTGGTTCTATCAACAATCCTTCAGATTCTGAAGCTAATTAGAAAACCTCAATACCACCAGTTCTAATCCCTCAATCCCTCAGGGCCAGAAGAAGGATCTCCAAAATTCTACCCATTGTACTGAAACCAGCAGGGAGTATTGCATATGCTCAAAGGGATATACACACACACACACACAGACACACATGGTTTGGGAGGGGAGGAAGCTTTAACAATTGGGAAAACCAGGGAGGCCTCATAGAGGAGATGAACCTTGAAGTAAGCCTTGAATGAGGCCAGGGATTCCAAGAGGGAGAGTAATCAGCCATGGTGGACATCTTATGCAAAGGCATGGAAGTGGGATATAAAATGTCATATATGAGGTACAATTAAGCCAGTTTGGCTAAATTGTAAAGTAAATAAGAGGGTTTAATATAAAATCATAGAATAATATAGTTGGAAGGAATACTAGGGATTAACTAATCCAATCTATATCTTAAAAAGAAGTACTATTCCAACATCTCCTGCAAATGGTCATATAGCCTTGATGGGGTGCTTGGGATCTATGTTTGTAACATCAGTCTATGTTTGTAATATCAGTCTGTAATATCAATTTGTAACATCAGTTTGTAAAAGGGGTGCTTTGGGATCTATGTCTGTAAAATCAATTTGTAAAATCAGTCTGTAAAATCACACTTCCCCCTCCCCAGTCTCAGAGCATTGACTCTGCCCCTTCCCCCTGTCAGCACTCTGCCCAGCAACAATTCACAAACTGTTTATCTCTGCTTGAAACAATAACAAGCTGCCTATGAATCCTTCACTAAACTATCTATAAACATTTTAGCTTAGGCAAATGTTATCTCCCCTAGTAGAGTGGCCAGCTGCACCAAGAATCCTTCACTACCCTATCTATAGGTTAACTCCTTAGCCAATTATACCCATGCTGAGTCTCTGTTAGCCTTGGTTCCCAACATCCATCTTGTCAAACTTGACATTGATGGGTGGCAGACTGGGCACTCAGTTGGCCGTGAGGGATGGCTGACCTAGTGACATGTCAGGCCTAAAACCACACCTCCAGGTAGGCCCCCCTTGGGCTATCTCCCAGTGAATTATGGGCAATATGCCTGCGCAGTTGATATTAAAAGTACATGTTCCTTTAAGTACTGACCACTGACCACTCCTTAACTCCTCCCTGATCCCACCCTTACTCACCTAGTTAGCATAATTGACACCTGATTTGCTGTCTTGACTCCTTAAAACTACACCTGTGATTTCTGTAAGTTTGCAGGTTCCCTAAGAACCCTTGCCCACTATGCTGTACAACGCAACAATAAACTTTTACAATCTCAGCTTCCAAGTTTGCTTGAGCCTGGTGAATTCTTTCCAGACTGAATTGCAGGGTTTCTGGTCACTGATAGTGATCAGGGTCCCTGGTAGAACCTATTATCCTTCCCTCCTCAGCCTCTGTCTAATGATGTCCTTTGAGGGGAAACTCAATAACAACAGAGCTAGTCTATTCCATTTACATATAACTCTAATTTTAGGAAATTTCTCCTGACCCCAAGGCCAAGTCTGCCTCTTTGAAGCTTTTACCCATTGCTCTTATTCTGCCCTCTGAGTATGCACAGAATAAGTCTAATATCTCTTACGAATGAATCTGGAAATATGAGTTGGAGCCAGATTATGAAGTAGGGATTTTATTTTATCACTGAAGCAACTGGTAGTGATAAAAATTTCTTGAGTAGGAGTGTGACATGGTTAAACTTATACTTCAGGAATACTGATTTGGCAATCACATGAAGGATGGATAGAAGAAAGAGAAAATGGAAGTAGGAAAACCAATTAGGAGGCCAATGTAATGGTCTAGGAAAAGGGAGATAAGGGCCTGAATTAGGCTGGTGGTTGTATGAGAGGAAAGAAGTAAAGGTTAGAGATTTGTTGTATTTCATAAGAAAGCCAACTTTCCCAGATTGTCATTTAAATGCATCAATTTAGAGTCATATCAACAGAAAATACCTCAATTATTTTATTAATGAAAGAGGTTAGCAAATCTTACAAGAAAATTCCTTTAACAGTATGAGTAAAAAATGTTCTGACAAGTCAATCAAAGGCAGGAAATTCATTATTAAAGCTGCCACAGTCTTCAAAAGAAAACGGAAAAACGAAAAGAAAAAAAATACCATGAATGACCAGTACCATTGTTGGCAGAATACCTAAATTTCCTCAAATTGTTTAACTCAAAGCCTTTCCGTGTCAGACTCCGAAGAAGTCACTGAAGCATCTGACTTCCTGCTATAGCTCAAATGTCCAGGCATGCAATATTGTTGGCATTTCTATTTTGTAAAGAGAAATTTGTCACTGTGAAAAAAGGAAGGTCACAGGTTTTCTACTGAAGGCAATTTTATCTTGGTTCCTCATGTTTTCCCTAATTAAAAATATTCTTGGCATCTTAAGAAGACAATATATTCCATGATTACCTGTATTTTTCTATGGAAAAAGGAATCTTTCCACTTTGCAAACTCCTTATCTTGGCAATCAAGGTCCCCCCCAGGATGGTACCAATCTACCTTTCTGACTTTATTCCACACACTGTCACATACTGTCCTCTGTGTTCTAGTCAAACCTGATTGTGAACAATTCCCTAAGTTCAACATTCTACGTCTCATGTATTTATTTTCAGATAGACTATGCTTCCTCCATGCCTGGAATTTAACTCCTCTCTTCCTAGAGATTTAGCTCAAGTACTACCTCCTCAATGAAGCCTTTCCTCACCATGCTACCCCTGATGTTGCTAGTGTTTTCTTCTCAAGTTAATTGTATTTATTTAACTAAACACATGTTATATCCCACTGGTAAAATGTAAGCTTCTGCTGGGGAGATACTTTTTAACTTTTATTTATCCTTGTGCTAGGCCCAACCGCAAAACTTTACTTAGTCAGTGTTTAGTGAACTGAATTGCTTAATTCTTAACTCTTCAAATCCTTCTGTTTGACTAGGCAGGCTAATGGGATTAAATAATATTTTAGAGCTACAGGGAATATTTAAGATAGTAATAATATTTTGAAAATAGTGCTGGCCAAAGCAATTTCACTAAGATGATGGATGTGTAAAATGCTACAAAATATTGAGACAATTGGACAAAATGGTCTGTAAGCGACTTTCTGGATCTAAATCATTTGTTCCTATGATAGGTAAATATAGTGCACACTTTCAAAAATGACTTTTATTCTACTGCTGAAACAACTCAATCCTGACAAATTAAAAACAGTTCTAGACAATTATAGAGGAGGCAGAAATGGCACTTTGTAGAAAATACAAGGATGACAAAAGTAGCTAGATTAGACTGTATTTGGGGCAATCTGTGCTGGGGGTGACACTATGGGATCAATGCACAAGATATTTGAAAGACATGAAGATACCAAAGTGTAGAGGGAAAATTGGACCTAACTAATACTCTCAAATAGGCGAGTGAGGAAACATCAACACTACCATCCTATATCTTTAATCAATGTAAAACATTTTATGTGAATAATCTACACATAGATTAAGCTCTTTTTTTTTTTTTTTTTTTGCTTTTTGGAGGGCAATTGGGGTTAAGTAACTTGCCCAAGGTCACACGGCTAGGTTTTTGTTTGTGTGCGTTAAGTGTCTGAGGCCAGATCCGAACTCAGGTCCTTCTGACTCCAGGGCTGGCACTCTACTCACTGCGCCACCTAGCCGCCCCTGAACTCATTCTAATGAGACTTTTTGGAGGAAATAGGTAGGTTTTCATAAGTGATATTCCACTACATTAAAAATTTTTTTTTCTCTTGGCTTTTTTCTTTCCTTCTTTAAGGAATTCTTTAAAAAATCTGTCTTATCAAATCCTCTGACTGATTATTTCCACATCTTTATCATGTTGAAGCTGAATAAAGAATGCAGAGAACACAAGATCTTATTATGCTTATTGGTTTCTTTTTTTTTTTTTTATCAAAAAGCACCTACCAGAACAAAATGATGCTTTAAAGGCTCTTTTCCAACAAGGTCTATCCCATACATACATATATCAAAATCATTCAAGATTTCTTGAAAAAAATGACAATATGACTCTTTTGTTGTTCATCTTTCATTTTTGAAGAGATGATGTCTTGACTAGCGTGTGAATTGGATTTAAGTGAGGCAGAATTACACAAAGTCATTGGCCTCATTCTTTCTTCCAGAGTCATTGAAGTCCACCAACAAGGCAAAAGTCAAGACAACTGGCAATGGCTCAGGATGCAGTGGATGACATTGGTGTCTTCAGTGTCTGACTAAGTTCTAAGCACTCTACAGTACCTGCTTCAGCCACCTTCACTGTCACTCTAACAAATTATTCTCATCCACATATTCTGCCCAGAGAAGTCTTCACATGCTTGGGGTAGACATTCCCCTAATTTACCTATGGGTGTGAGGTTTGTCAGTTACCCTTGACCTTGTTTGGCCTGTCTGCAGAGATGGTTTTACTGGGGTGTGGCCACTGTGTATGCTACAGCTTCCTGGAGCTGAAGGTGAGTTAAGTGACAGGTGGACAGCAAAGGTAGAAGAGCATCCCTGAAAAGGGCTTGGCATCCCTCATACCAGAGATGCTAGCCCTCCTTGAATACCATGATTCTCTTAAACATCAGGCAAAAGCATAAGATGGAGGGATGTATGTTTGCCAAAGGTGTTGACCACTGTTTTAGAGGAGAACCAGCACAAAGTCCAAGCAGCCAATGGATTCTTTGTGGGTGGTGAGGTCTTCCAGATGCTTCTGTTTGCAAATGATGTTGTCTTGGTTGTTATCAGTCCTGATATTCTTTAGAGGGCCCAGATGAGATTTGAAATCACTTAAAAGAGTTCAGCCTGACTGTCCACACAGAAATAACCAAGTGAATGAAGAATATTTACTGTTCAGATTATGATAATCATTTGGATAAGTAATTTATAGATTTTATCATTGTTTTTTATATTGAGAACCTACTATATAGATGACAATTTGGACTCACAATTAAAAAGCAGGAAAGCAGATTGAATTGCCTTTAAGAAATTTCAAAGTTCCTTTAATGACCTCAAATTTCTCCTAGAAACAAAGGCTCAATTTTTTAATACTAATATTCTACCAATGTTGTTTTATGGCAGTGTGACATGGTACATAACATTCTATGAATAAGTGAAAAAGAATATCACAAAGAAGGAAAATTTGTTGCCCTAAAACCTTGTGATTCAGTTATATTGGATATGAACAGGTTTTATTTATATTTATCAAACTAGGAAACTAAAAGAATAGATGTAAAGGATGTTGTTATGAAAATGTATAATAAAAAATGGGGATGATCTAGTCATGTGGTAAGGATGAGGAATGACAGGTAGCCAACCTGAGTGCTCCACTATTATTTTCTTAATATTGGGAGAAAGAGATGAAGAACTCCAGAAGGTTTGGTAAATCCTTTGTGTTGAATTTATGAAAGGACATGGACATTTGCACAGGATAGGTCAGTATGAATGGATTGTATTAGAGACAACATCTAAATGAACTAATTCAAAACTCCATCTAAGCATCTGAATAGTCATTACTCAGTTCTAATGTTGCTAATCCCACTTTGCTTCACTTCATATAGCTCTTTCCAAATTTCCTTATGTGATTCATATGTGTATTTTTATAACATCATAAGATTCTATTATATTATTATCCTATAATTTATTTAGTCATTTTCTAACTGTCAGACATAGAGGTTATTTGGGAAGAAGTTTTAAAGAGTATGGCTGTCTTAACTTGTTTATCAATTATTTAAGAAACATTTGTCATTCATTGAATACTTAATACCTAGTATTCTCAGCATTGTGCCAGGCACTGAAAGAAGGCAATTTAGTTGTGACATAAGCTATGGTCATAGCTATTATTTCTTCTTAAAGAAGTCTGAGAACACTGATATTATTTTATGTTTTTTTGGTTTGTCTTTAAAAAATATGATACATTTTGCTATGATACAAGAGACACTTTTGAATGTATAGTTAACACAAATTTGCTGTTCTCTAGGTTCAAGGTACACTTATTTTGGGTAATCATGATTATGAAAATATAGTTCAAGTATCTATCTAGCTAATTTTCTAGATTATAGCAAAGGATTATTTTAGGACAGAATTGCTAAACAAATAGGGAAAGTTTCCCCTACATGTGAAAGAGTACAATATCTCACAGATTTCCATACCAATGGTGGGAGAAGAAACATACCCAAGACTATGTACAATCCTAAGGTTGAGTCCCATCTGAAATGCCTTTTACAACTCTATCACTCAATAAATGGACTTGTTTCAATGGCACTCCCCTTAACCCCCAAAGTTGGTGTACTTTTATGTTTCCAAAGTTGCTTGTAGCTCCATCATAAAGCTCCTCTTTCCATCTGATGCTGGGTTTCTTATTTCCTACTGAATTCTTTCCATCTTCGTGGCCTGTTGGCTGCTGGGGTTTCTTCCTCAAAGGGATTGTTACCACTAATTTGTAACACTGCCCAAGACTTCAGCTGTTAAACATAATATGACTCTTTGTTATTTAGGCATACAGGAACAATGGCCAACATAGAAAGAGCTTCTTAAGCAAGATCTTCCTTTTCTAAAACCTTCATGGCTTGTCCACAGGAATTTTTCTATGGCCATTTGTGATTTAGAGAGGTTTACTAAATTCTTTTTCAACTCCAATCAATACCATGGTAATTAACGACAAGACCTTGAAATTATCCTGGATCTTCAATAAACCTCATGGAGGTCTCAATAATTTTGGAGCTGACAACCTTTGCCCTGAATTTCTATAGCTTTACTTATCTCTATAATTCCAATAAACTTTCAACCACTCGCAAATCACTGAGCCCATACATTGTTTCTAGTTTTTTGGTATTATAAATATATCATCACAAAGATCTTTGCACATAGAGATCTTTTCTTGCTGTCAGCAACCTTATTGGCACATTATCCCACAGGAGGAATCAATGAATCAAAGTATATGAATAACTTAGCTATTTTTCTTACATAACTGAAAATTATTTTCTACATCCATTGAATCAATTCAAAGCTCTACCACCAGCAGTGAATTAACCTGCCTTCTCATGGTCCTTGAAATACTGAATTTTCCCATTTTAAGTCACATTTTATAATTTTATGGGTATGAGACTTTTTAGAGGCAATATTAGTACAATAGAAAAAGCACTGGCTTAGGAGTTGGAAAAGACCAGGATTCAAATTCCACTTCTGACAATTACTATTTATGTGACCTGGATAAGTAACTTCAGTGCCTGGATCTCAGTTTCTGCATTGCTAAAATTGGCACATAAACTAGATTGCTTTGTATGTATCTTCCAACTATAGATCTATGTAATTTTGAACATTGTTTTCAAGGGGTTATTGGTAGTCTGTGTATCATTTTTAGAAAACTATTTGTTAACCTTTGACCACTATGGCAAGTGGCTTATAATTTTTATTCATTGTCAATTTCCTACAGGTTTTTGATATAAACTTTCTATTAAAATGTGTAATATAATTTTTTTCTGACCCATATATTTTCTTCTGAATCTAATGTACTGAGTTTATTTGTGCAAGTGTTTTTAATTTTTGGGAGGTCCAGCTCTGTTATTTTTTCCCCATCCCTCTTAATTCTAGTGCTTTCCATTTGTTAATTATTTTCTGTTTATCCTCTATACAGCTTATTCGTACATATCTGATTGCATGTTGTTTCTCCCATTAGATTGTGAGCAAACCTTTGCCTTATTTTGTATCCCCAGTGCTTAGCAAAGTGACTGATACACAGTGGACACTTAATAAATACTTACTGACTCTATGAATGAATGAACACATTTAAGCCTCACTGATAGCATAAATAAACTTCATGTACAGTCAAAATCCTAAATTCACTAAAAAGTCAGCTGTTTTCCTACCAGGCTTCTGTTAGCTATAAACTAACAGTTTTTCTCTCTTCTTTCCTGTTGACTGCTTTTAGCCAGCAATGCCCTTCTAATAACAGGATCCAGTCCTATGCCTGACTCCTGACTCCAGTTACCGAGAGCAGATATTTAACCTTTTTAACTGTGTCTTTCCTTGAAAGTAACAAAACTGACTTTAAAATAATTCTATGACTCTTTTTTTCTCAAATCAGGATGATTTTATCTATTTTCCTCCAAAGCACTAATACTTAATGTAACTAAAATGATTTCTAGTACAGTATGAAACAACAATTTAGACACTCTACTAATATAGTAACAGTACTCTAGGATAGAGCCTATAATCCACCTGCTTGAATGAAAAGTGCTATTTTGGTGTGTGCTTTGTTGGGAGTTGTTTGGGTATATTTATTGAAATGTCTGTGTTGGTAATGTGTTTGTTTGCATTTTGTCTTTGTCTTTGTTCAATATCCTTTGTTTTATAGCATTAGGCTTTCATAAACGTTTTGGGGTTTAGGGTGTGCTTGTTTTGACAGGCTTGTAGTGAGAATAGGATACAAATACATTATGAGTTTGTAGTAAATAAAGTGAGAATTGCCAAGACTACAGTATCTTTGCAGTTCTTGAAGCATCTTGGCTATGAAGGAAAGTTGTGGATGGAAGTACCTGTACTTCTGTAAGTGGAACTCAGGATCTACTGAGTAAGGTATGTTTTTAATTTTTGGGAAATAGGAGTTGTTTCTGACTTATGATAGTAAAGCACACTCTTGTCTGATGGTACAGCCTAATGGAATGTGGTTTTAATAAGTCTGAATGATTGATCAGCATAAGTTGCTGACAATTCTGCTTGGGGCTTTTGTGAATGTGTGCCTCTACTTTGGGGATGTATTCTATTGGTTTATGAAGAGTCCCCGATTGGGATTAGGTTGATTTGATTGTGGTTGGCTAATAGATTTGAAGATGGATATTTCTACCCCCAATTCTTCTTCTTCTGGGGTAGGTGAAATCTTTTGTTAGAGCCACCTAAAAATTTAAAAGTAAAGATTCAAACTGTCTTTGATCTGAGCAGATCAGAAAAGAAAGAAAAAGGAAATAAAGCTCACTGGTATTATAAATTGAAACGAGAATGAGGAGGTACATTGCTAGAAATGGTAGGACAGAGAAGTTAGAGGTTCATAGAATGCTACATCTGGAAAGGGCCTTAGAAATCTAGTTCAATTTCCTTATGTAAAGACTGAGTCTCAGAGAGGGGAAGGGACTTGACTATGGTTGCACATCTAATTAGTGGCAGAAGTAGCATGAGAATCTAGATTTTCCTAACTCCTAATGTAGTAGGACTCACTAAATCACGGAGTTCAAATGACCCGTAACTTGGATATGAATTAGTCTCAAGCAGGATCCCTACAATGATATTCTTGCTTTTACTCTTTCAATTTTGAGGAATTCACAACCTCACAAGGTAGCCATTGTGATTCTTAAGGGTACTAAAAAAATCCCTAATGGGAATATATAGTTTAGTGGTTTTAAAATAAACATATAGGTATAGAGGGGGCAATCTTTCTTTGTAATAGAATAATAGATAGTGAGAAGCAATGTGGTACAATGGTCAAAGGCCCAGAAGATTAGAACTTGAAGAAACTTGGAAATATTTCTTCTAAACCCTTCATTTTCAGAAGGGAAGCCAAGGATCAGAGATATGAAGTAACTTCCCCAAGGTCATACTGTCAGTTATTAAACCGATAGGACTAAGATTCTGGTCTTCCATATCCCAGTTCTGTGCTTATCCACCATTCTGGATAAACAATGGGGGAGGGTTTAATCCAATCCAACAAACATTTATTAAAAACCTAATACATTCAAGAGACTCTGTCCTAGTTGCTCAAGATTCAAGGACATAATGGAAAATGTCATTTTGATCATTGTCATCAGTCAATGATGATTCATAACTAAGCAACTGTGAATGTACCTGGGTTTAAAAATATCCTTGACAGTTTCAGGGGATAGCCTGATGATTTTGTTGTTCTAGAATTTCACTACGTAGTGAGCATAGCCAGAAACCTTATCCTTATTCTTTGGGATTTGGCTCAAACCAGATTAAAACTCAGTTTTACAGGGCTAAAATTAGCAATTCAATTCAATTCAACTTTTAGTTATATGTGAGGGTCATTCTGCTAAAAAAAACAATTCTGCTCTCAAGGAGAATTACTGGGAAGGGAGGACACACTATATAGACATATGAGTAAATACTTTGAGAAGGGAGAAAGAAAGGTTTCATGGATTAAGTGGCACCTGACTTGAACCTTAAAAGATTAGGATTCTGAGAAAGGAGGGAGCAAGAGCGAATTCCAAGCAGGAGAGACAGTTTGTCAATGCACAGGTGGGAGGAAGAATGTCAAGTCTGGGGGAAAGAGATAGTCCAGTTAAGCTGAAATGGAGAAGGTGAAAGGGAGTAGCATAAAATAAGATTGGAAAGATAGGTTGGGACCAGATTGTGGAGGTTCTTAAATACCTGGATAAGCAGTGTGTAGTTTACTCTATAGCAAGGGTTCTTACTCTTTTTGTGTGTTATGGATCCTTTTAGCAATCTGGTGAAGTCTATGGATTCATTCTCAGAATAATGGTTTGTTGCCTACATTGGTAATAGAAGGAAATGCCATATTTCAATTAGAAGCAGGGGTTCTTGACCTGTTATGTCAACAAATTAGTTATGTCAACAAATATTTATTGAGCATTACATGCTAGGAACTGTGTTAAAGGATGGGGATACAAAGAAAGGTAAAAAAATCACTCTCAAGGAGCTTAGTCTAATGGGGGAGACAACAAGTAAACAACTATATACAAACAAGATAAAGACAACAAATTTGAAATGAGCTCAAGGGGAAAGCTCTAGCACTAGCTCATGATTTTTAAAAATATTTTGATAGCTATTATAATATAGTTGGTTTCCTTTGTCATCTTATGCATATTATTTTATGCATTTAAAAACATTATTCTGAGAAGAGGTTCATTGACTTCCCCAGACTATCAAAAGGGGGTTAAAGATACACAGAAAAAGTTAAAAACCCCTGAGTTAGAGGCTAGTGAAAATAAAGATGTAATGTTTATGTCCTATCCAAGTTAATGGTCCCGTTGAATCTATCCAGCCTCTGTAGACTCCAGGTTAAAAACCCCTGTTGTGGAGGCAATCTTCAGAGGCGACTGAAGGCTTTTGAGAGAGTGAACTGGTGACATGGTCAAAGCTGTGTTTTAGGAAGATTATTTTGGCAGCAAGTAAGAACTTTGAACACAGTAGGAGAAAGAAGGAGGTGCCATGAACATGCCCTTTCCCCTTCAAACTCCTGAAATTTGGTTTGTTACTTTGTAATGGGGGATGGGGAGGAATGGTGATTAGGAGTTTAAATGTCTTTTGTTTAAATTGTTGGTATGTTTGAAGTGGGACTGGGGAGGTCATTTAAAGGTCTGTTGATATCTGATGGGAAGGACAAAATAGGCCAAGAACTCCTATATACTTTAGCAGAGCAGTTAGCCCTTCTCTCCTCACCTACAATTAAAACAGCATACAGTAAGCAGTTTTTCTTATAGACTTACCACTGGTATTGCTTTTAAATTTTGAAGTAGAAACTGAAGTATCTGAAATTGTCTGTCACTAGTAATTTTTCAAAATATTTCCAGTTAATAGAACCAGACCATAGTTTCTTGTTATTCTAAGTGAATGACTCTGGATCTATATCTCTAAAGTGACTTGTCTCCTAAATTCAAATTCCCCTTCTCCAAAGGTCTTGTGGTGCATTTCTATTTGCCTATCCAGCTTCACTTCAAACTAAAATTCAACTCAGTCTCATCTACACCTCTTCTTCCCACTCCCTCATCAAACTAGCTCCATTTACAGAGCTCTCCCATTTCTGGCAATGGTGCCAGCATTTTCCCAGTCTCAGATGGGGAGGCATCGGATTTCCCCTCCCTTAATTTCCATATTCAGTCTTTGTAATGTTTTACATTCTTTCCAGGCCCTTTGCCACCATTTGAGGCTAAAATTGTAACAATAGTTTTTCCTGAAGCACCTCCCTGCCTCCTGAACTACCTAGCATAAAGCTGTTAGATTATTCTTGTAGTTTTCTTATATTTCCTACATTATTCTTGTAGTTTTTAATTTTCACAGTGCCTTGCACAGGTACTCAATAAATGCAAAAACAGATGGTAAACATTTTAAAGTGTGTGTGTGTGGGGGGGGGGGGGGATCTATTTGGTATGATTGGTTTGGTCTTTTTTTCTTGTTTTTCCATTGCTTTCTTCCATCCAAAAGCACAGAAATCTAAGACATTCCCCACTCCCACCTCACCCCTTTTCCCTACAGGGTGCATGCAAGTAAAAGATTGGCAGTCACCAAGACTACTTTACCCATCTATTAAATGGGTATAATATCCGTACAGGGTGCTTTATTACTCCTTTATGGTTTCTACTAATGAAATAATATACAGTGCCACGTGGAAGTTCCTTAGCCCTTAAACTTTGTTATCCACCTAAATGACACAACTCCCCTGTATGAAAGAAAACTCACTGGAGACCTCCTGCTACAGAATAAATTATAAAATCATTGTTATTGGTTATTGGGGAATTTTCTCTTCTAGTTGTAAACAAACCTTAACTGCCCCAGCGCATTTTTTCACGACTATCCTGGTCCCTCCATTACTTCGCCTTAACCTTTTTACAAGGTATTTTCCTCTGTTTGGTATACAAAGCATGAATTTGGAGTTAGTCAACAAACATTTATTAAGCTTTTCCTACTTGCCAGGGCCAGTGCTAAGCCCTGGAGATACACACACACACACACACAAACAAAAAACAAAAATAAAGCCCCTGTCCTTGAGGACTTTATATTTCAATGGTTACCTGGGTTTGAGTCCATACTGGGACAGGGACCAGTCATGTGAAACCTGGACAAACGTTTCAGTATTTTTTCTGTAAAAGAAGGGATTCAACGACCTCTCAAGGTCCTCTCCTGCAATGTATCTTGTCATCTCATGATCCCTTGTGTGTCTGCTCTTCCCAATTCCCCCCTACAGAGGGGATATGGTAGGTCTGGGGCTGAAAGAGAGCTCAGCAGTCTTGCAGTCCTTGAGACTTGCCCAAGATCTCCCGCAGCCCCCTCCTCCCAAAGTCTGAGCTCTCGCCACTGCACCACCGAACCTCCTAAGAGGAGAGGAAGAAACTCACACGGAGTATGCGCGAGGAGCGAGCAGCTCGCCCTCTCAGTGGCCAGCTGCTGTGCCTCTTCTCCGCTCTCGGTCTAGGCCGGGGCACCGGTTGCCGTGGTAACCGGAAAGCCCGTCTCTCCTTGGGAAGCGGTTCCTCTCCTCCCCTACCCCCCTCCCCGTTCCCTCCCTGCTCTCTCCCTTCCTCCTCCCTCCCCTCCCCCGGCACCCGGCGCGCTGCGGCTCGCTTGAAACTAACATGGCCGAGCCCCCCGGCCGGCGGCAGCGGCTCCAGTGGCTCCGGCTTCTGCTCCAGCTCTGGGCTCTGGCCGGGGGTGGGGGCCCCTCGCTGGTGAGATTGTGGCTCCCGGGGGGTGAAGGGGAAGCCACTGAGGCGGCCCCGGGCCAAGGGGAGACAGAGGCTGAGGCGGCCTGGGAAGGGGGGCGGTGGTGGAGGCCGGCGGGGACGGGACGCAGGGGACCCCGGCGGCCTTGGGTGGGTGGGGGGAAGGCCAAACTGAGGGAAAGCGTGGGGGCGGCCTTAGGCTTGAGGAGGACAAAGTTGGGTCGGCCCCAGGGGTGAGAGGAAAATTCTGAGGGAGACTGGACAGAGGCAGCCTCCAGACTGAAGGGTATTGTGGGGAGGAGGAGCGCACCCCCAAACCACGACCCCGCTATGTGCGCTGAGGGGAGCTTGCCTGGGGGGATTGACCCAAGTCAGGGTTCGAGTTGGGGCCGGGGCTGCCCAGAGGAGTAGCGGGATGGTGGCGTAGTGTGAGAGGGGGAGGCTGGGGGCGCCGCCCCCTCCCGTCCCCGCCCCCTTGACCCCCTTTAGTTTTCACAACTTCAGTTTCTTTTTTTTTTCTCCTTGTGTCTTGGGACAGAAATCATAAACCCGAAAAAAAATTTTATAGATCCTCAACCAGTCACCCCGACCGAAATCCAGCAAGTTTAAAAAAAAGAGGGGTGGGGAAGAGAACGCCCCCAAAGCTACTGTAGCATGTGGAAACTGAGCAAAAGCAAAGTGCTTCTGGATGATTCTCCCGAGGAAGAGGAGAGCCGGGGAGAGGGGAAAGCGCTGCCGCCGCCTGCAGCCGCCGCGGCCACCGCCTCCTCTCAGGTAAGTGGGGGCGGGGGAGCGGCTGAACCCCGGCCTTCGGGGCACGTCCGCCGCGGCCCGTGCCGGGGGGCGGGGGGAGGTGGGGAGCAAGCCGCATTGCCTGGCACTCCTGCTCTCCCCGACACCGAGGGGCCGCGGTGCCTATGAGACCCGGCTGTTACCCCGTCAGGAGCCCTGCACTTGGACTTGTCCGAGGTTGAAACCCGCACTGTGCTGCCACTTGCTCCTAGTTCTTAAACCTAGGAGTTTATTTGCCTGACCTTGGACATGTCACTTTTTACCACCCCAGATCTCAGTTTCCTCATCTGTAAAAATTTAGGGTTTGGACTCCGATGAATTCCAAGGCCCCCCATTCCTAAAGTCTATCATTTCCTAAGTTTGAGACCTTCCTCTGTAGTGCTTATCACATGGTCGAATGGGGGTTGGGGAGAAGAGAAGGATTTAGCTTAAAAACTGACAGCCCTTTCTCCCGTGACTTTGTAGTTCCCGGTAATACTGCTGCTCTGCATATAGCTTAGGCACTGTAACTACATTAAATAATGTTTTTATTTAAGCGCTTAATGAATGCTTTTCTACCTCTAATACTTGATTATGCCTAAACCAGCCCCCACTCTCAGGGAAGTCTATATAATGTAATTCCCTTATCTATAAAATGAAGGGGTTTAAGTTTACTTCCAGATCCAAATCCTATTATCCTATATTAAAGAAATTCATAACAGAGAGTACAGTAAATTTGTCTTGGAAAGAGTAATAATTCCTAACTGAATATAATGCAGTTAAGCTACTGGATGAGAAGAATCTTGGCATAGTGATTAGGGAGCCAAGCCACCAGAGCAAGTCCTATTTATGACACTTAAGTGCCTGTTTGACCTAGGGCAAGACATATAACCTCCCAGTGCTCTAGGCAATTCTCTTAAGTCAACCAGTTGCAGAACTGTTTCAGGTCTGCATTGGTTGGGGGAGTTTCCTTATTTGGAGTTCTCTTATTCCAGTGAAATCGCAGGTCCAGGCTTGGACCAAAAAAGCCAAAACAAAACATAATCTACAGGAAAAAAACCTTAAGGAGTATTTGTTTTTTTTTAAACATGGAGAGAAATGCTAGCACAGCTCATTATAATTAGCAGTAGCAGAATTAGAAATATAACTCATCAAAAAAGTGGTATTTTTTTCTGTACTATCCTTCCAGGGCAGATCAAAATCCATGCATAGATATTCTCATCCTGTACATTTGTTGTTCTTGTTCTTCCATAAATTGTTCTTCAAGAATCTACCTGAAGTGCTATAAGGCATTCTTCTGGCACTTTTAAAATTTCCTGAATACCAGTGCTATACTCAAATTATCTGTTTTTCTAGACCTCATTTTTACTTTTTCTTTCAGATATTTAAGTTCTGAACATAATCAGGTAGACATCTACCCCTAAAAGACATAGTTTCAAATTTTTCCCTCTTTAATTTTGGTAATTTGGAATTGTCAGAGTTTCAGACCCACAGGCAATAACAAGTATATAAGCCAACTGATTTTTAATAATATGAATTAACAGGGTTTAGATAATGTTTACTTTTTTTTTGTAAGTAGCATCTATTAAAAATTGGGGAAGAAAAGTAGAGGATATTAATAGTTTATGCTTTGTATCCTTAACTGGATGTTCATTTAGTATTTTTAAAATGTACTCATCCTCAAGGTAGCTAAGAGAAGCACTTTATAAAGCCACATATAAATATGAACTGCCACTTTTTCATTATTCATTACTCTTTCCAAGACAAATTTACTGTACTCTCTGTTATGAATTTCTTTTAAAAAGATGTTGAGAGAAAATTTTCATCTTAAATTTTGTTCAGGTTGTTATGCTGTATTTATATTGAATATTGGTGTAATAGTTAACAGAAAAGTTTGACTCATAGAAAACCATAATCATCTGTTTATTGAATAATAAGTTATTGAAATACAGATCTTGGTAAATTTTAAGTGTTAATAAATATTTGGTTTACAAGCATTTCCTTTTTTTGTAAGCCTTTGATTATATGAGGGAAAAGTATATACTTGTATACTGAAAGCCAGTAGGGCATTGATGTTAAAATTTAGAGTCATGCTTAAAATGTTTTTAAGAAAGTTTCCCAGATGGGTTCTTCTTATAGATACTTTCCACCTTTTCTCCTGCATTAATTCCTTTTATTTTATATATAGCTAACTAGTTTAAATACCCAGTGGGGTATTTTATGCATTTTAAAACTCATAAAGAGTTAACCTTTGAAGAACATTGACTGGAGTCAGAGTCAAAGCAACAAGCATTTATTAAGTGCTTAGTGTGTCCCAGCCACTGGGCTACAAAAAAGGCAAATAGTCCATTCTATCAAAGAGTTTAACGTCTAATGGTGGAGACAACATGCAAATAGCTATGTACAAACAAGATATAAACAGTGTATCTTGGATATAATTGCAGAGGCTAGGCACTAGCATTAAGGTGAATTGGAAAAGGCATCTTGTACAAGGTGGCATTTTACCTGGGGCTGAAGAAATCTGAAGACAGAGATGAGGAAAGAGAATTCTAAGTGTGAAGGACAGTCAGTGAAAGTGCACGGTGGGGAGATATAATGTCTTGTTCAAGGGTGCAAGCTTATGAAGGGTTTGAAAAGCTGCAGAGAAGATTTTACATTTGATTTTGGAGGCAGTGGGGAGCCACTGGCATTGATTGAGTAGTGAGGTGATATTCTTAGACCCATGTTTTAAAGTCAATTTGACAGCTAAATGGAGAATGGTCTGGTATGGGGAAAGACTTAAGACATGGAGACCAACCAGAAGGCTGTTGTAATAGTTTAGACTTGAGGTGATGAGATCCTGCACTGGGGGTGGTTGCAGTGTCAGAGAAGAGAAGGGGGTATATACATCGACTCAGGGAGAGGGTGGTGCTTCCTAGTAATAAAAAAGTTAGGAAGAGGCAAGGGTTTATTATTGCAAGGGCAGGGATAGAAAGGCTGATAAAATTCAGTTTTGGATATGTTGCGTTCGAAATGTCAATAGTATATCCAGTTTGAAATGTTTAGTAGAGATGTGAGATTCTTTGTGAGATGTGAGAGGTCAGGAAAGAATTTATTGCTGGTAATAGGTCTAGAAATCTGCATAGAGATGACTGAACCCCGTGAGCCAATGAAATCCCCAAATGAAATAATATAGAAAATCAGATTGTAGGCCATCTTGGGGAGGGGGACTTGAAAGGGGCGGGGGTTAGAACTCAAAATCTTATGGAACTGAATGTTGAAAACTAAAATTTTTTTTGATGGGGAAAAGCAGGGCAGTTCGGCTTAAGTGACTTGCCCAAGATCACACAGCTAGTAAGTGTGTCAAGTGTCTAAGGCTGAATTTGAACTCAAGTCCTCCTGACTTCAGGGCCGGTACTCTATTCACTGCTCCACCTAGCTTCCCCTAAAAATAAATTTTTAAAAAACAAATAATATAGAAGGAAAAGAGAAGAGGATAGGATAGATATGTCCATTAGACAATAGGAAATATAATCCTGGAGGTAAGGAGAGAGGACCTGGATTCAAATCTTGTCTTTTAATGTTCATGACCTGTATGACATGGGCAAGTCAGTCTCAAATTCTGGTGGTAACTGGTACTTTAGTCTCCTGAGGTCTTATGCTTATATTTTTCAAAAAATCAATATTTCATTTTGAATAAATTATGGAAAATCCTAGGGTAGCTAGGTGGTGCAGGGGATTCCTGGATTCAAATCTGGCCTCAGACACTTAAGTACTTGTTTGACCCTGGACAAGTCACTTAACCCTATTTTAGTTCCTTATCTGTAAAATGAGCTGGAGAAGTAAGTGGCAAACCACTCCAGTCTCTTTGCCAAGAAAACCCAGAATGGTGTCACAAAGAGTTGGACATGACTGAAATGACCAAACAAATACAAAATGGGAAATCCTAAGCTTAATTCATATAGTCTTTCTATTTCTCCCAACATCTCAAAAATTCTTTAATTTTTAATAGAGCTTGTCAGTATTCTCTATATTATTAAAACATTAAGATTTCATTTAAATAATTTGAAATATCTGGGTCATATTATTAAAAGTACCTACAAGGTAGCTATGGGGAAAACTTTTTATGTTTCTTATGCTGACAGAGATGAGGAGGAAAATTATCTACTAATTCTGATAGGTTAGTCATACACTAAATTTAGTATTGCCAACTCTTCCAAAAGTCTGAATCTTTATCACAACACCAAATTCTTTAAGTGTTGAACTTAACCATGCATTACAATTCAAACATGAAACCTCTGCCCACAAAATTTTATTTTAAGTTTGATAAAGAATTATACATAAGCACGACTGAAATCATCTGTTACAATATGACAGCTTCTCAGGTGTCTTATTAAAACTGATAACTTACTATTTCTACTTAGTTTTCAAAGTGTTCTTCATTATAACTCCTTTTTCCACCAAGTAGTCTGATTGGTAAGATACTAAACAGATTTCTATGCTAGAAATACATTTAGTTTGAAATGAAATTTATTTTGTACTTAACTCTTTGAATTGATTTTTTAAGGATGGCATCATTTACTTTGTTGTTTATTTTATAAAGCAAGAAAGTGGTTTAGTGTCAAACAGAAATAAGTGTGAAATGTAAAACTTTAAAAGTTTTAAGTTATTGTTTAATAGGAACTGCTTAAAAATACTGTGATAAACTGGAGGTGAAGGGGAGTTAAGGGTTGTGAAACAATATATGTAAATTAAAAGGAATCAGTTTCAGAACACTTTACTAGGCTTCTAGATCTGTTAATTTGAATTACAGCCCTCTGATTTTTTTCTTTTATTCTTATCCTGAAGAAAGCAATACAGTGACATGATCAATATCAATTTAGCTTATGCTTGTGAGTATTTAAAATTAATATTTAGGGAGATGTTTTATAAAAGTTGTCATATTAAAAAACAAAGCAATTTTTAAAAAGGCTCTCAGATATGCCTTGAAGGTATTAGAAGGGGGAGAGGGGAAGGTGATATTTCAGGCATTTATTAATCAGCACTGACAAAAACCAGAGGATAATAAAAGCTCTGTAATTCAGAATCTGTTATGTTAAAGTCTTGTGATAACACAACCTTAGATGGGCTGAAATTATCTTTGATATTGTAGAGGAAAAATAGGTTTGTTAACAAAATTAATCTTATAAACAAGATTCTGGAGTATGTGCTATTTGAATTAATACCTGTTTTAGTCCTAGCTTTGGTACTTCAACTATATGGCTTCACTTAACTTCCCTGGACTTCACTGTCCTCATCTGTAAAATGAGTTTTTAGACTGGATGTCCTCTAAGGTCCTTGTTGTTCAGTCATTTTCAGTCATGTCCAATTGTTTGTGACCCCATTTGGGGGTTTCTTGGCAAAGATACTAGAATAGTTTGCTATTTTCTTCTCTGGCTTACTTTAGAGATAAAGAAACTGAGGCAAACAGGGTTAAGTGACTTGACCACAGTCACACAGCTAGTATCTGAGGCTAAATTTGAACTCAAGATGAGTCTTCCAGATTCCAGGCCCCGAACTCTTATTTATTGCTCCACCTAGCTGCCCAATCTAAGGTCCCTTCTAATCCTAAAATTTGGTGAATAAACTATTTTAGAGAATTTAAATAACTTTATTATTTGTATAAATGGTCACTAATTATAAGTTATCTAGAAAGTGAAGCTTATCTGGCAAGATTTCTATGAGGAAATAAATACCTTTTAAACTATTACTCTGTGGCCTTGAAATTTTTAAAAAAATGAATTCCTTCAAAAATATTCTGCAATGTAGATTGGTCTTTTCTCAATTAGTATGAATTAGTAAGGTTTTACTACATGAGATACCTATCTCTAACAGACACTCCATTTTCAATTTTGAGAATTTTACATTTTAACATCCAGTATAGTCCTGTTTTACTTTTTCCCATGGGTTCTAGAGACTATAAAGGTGAAGAAGGATGAGTATGCAGGCACAATATGTTTATTTTACAAATTCTTACTAATTGGGGAGGAGGAAGAAGGATGAGCATCTCAATTGGAAAAAGGGGATAAGCTCCTACCAAATTCACATATGTATGTGTATTCTACATGTATGTGTATGTATGTATGTATGTATGTATGTGTGTGTGTGCATGATATTACCTATACATCCTAGTGTAAGTTTCATTGAGATATTCAGGTTTGTCTTTTGGGATATAGACAAATTACTTTTTCTTCTCAGTTACCTTACTGGGATCAATATTTAGATTAGTGGTTTTCAAAAAATATTTGATAGTAAACATTTTTGCTACAAATTCTGCTAGGGGTGCTCAGAAATTTTGGGTTTTATGTTATTGTAGATAAAAATTCTTTTTATTTAAAATTTAAAATTTTTTTTAACAAATGCTTTATTAACTTCTGGTTTACATTATTCATTTCCACCAGATTTTGAATTACAATTTTTCCCCATTTTTTCCCTACCCACCACCCCACAATAGCAGTCCCACTAGATATCCCTTTATCCAATCTGCTCTCTCCCATATCTTTTCCCATACCCCCTTCAACTTTGCCATTAGGGCAAGGTGAATCTTTGAGCCCCAATGCCTAAACATCTTATCTCCCAATTACATGCAAGATAGTATTAATAATAGTATTTCTATACATTTGAAACATTTAATTTTAAGACTTCGAATTTCAGATCCATTCCCTTCCTCCCTTGGGAAGATAAGCACCTACTCCCTCTGGGAAGATAAGCATTTCAGTATGTGTTGTACATGTATAGCTATGCAAAACATTACCATAGTAGATATATTATAAAAGACTGCTTATATTTCCCCCCTACCCATCCCACTCCCCACCTGATCCATTCCCTACTTTGATCCTGTCCCTCTTTGAAAGTGGGTACTTCCAACCTCCCCTCCCCCTAGAATGCCCTCCCCTCCATCATCTTCCCTCTCATCCCCCTTCCCCCTACTCTCCTGCAGGGTGATATATCCTATTTAGTATGTATGTGATTCTCTCCTTGAGCCAACTTCAATGAGAATAAGGTTTTGCCTTTTTGCCTTCCTGTCCTTCCCCTCTCCTGCAACTACTTCCCCTTGCCTCTTCTACATGAGATAGTTTACCCTACCCTGTCTCTCCCCATCTCCTCTTGTCACTTTCCTTTCTCACCTCTTAACTTTACCCCTTAAGTATCATCCCTTCCCACCAAATTCAACCTGTGCCCTCTATCCATGTATACCTGTAAACATATATGCACACATTCACATATGTATTCATATGTCCATATACCCTTCTTCAATTATTTTCATAATGAGAAAGGTTTCATCAGACAGTTATTGTTTTTCCATGTAGGAATGTAAATAATTCTTTGATCATGACTTTCAGGTAGTCCAATAATTTTTAAATTATCTCTCCTGGATCTATTTTCCAGGTCAGTGGTTTTTCCCATGAGATATTTCACATTGCCTTCTATTCTTTCATTTGTTTGGCTCTGTTTAACAGCATCTTCATTTCTCATAAAGTCACTAGCTTCCATTTGCTCCAGTCTAATTCTGAAGGATGATTCTCCTCAGTGAGCTTTTGAGATTCTTTTTCCATTTGGCAAGTTTGACTTCTTAAGGCATTCTTCTCCTCATTGCCTCTCTGATACTCTTTTGCCATTTGAATTAGTCTGTTTTTTAAGGTGTTATTTTCCTCAGTCAGGCTGTTGACTGTCATTTCATACTTTTCTTGCATCTTTCTCATTTCTCTTCCCAATTTCCCCCCCACTTTTCTTATCTGCTTCTTATGGTCCTCTATGGCCTGTAGCCAGCTTGTATTTTCATTTGGGTCTTTTGGTGCAGGATTTCTGACCTCACAGTCCTCCTCCTGTTCCATGCTTTGATCCTCTTTGCCCCCACAATAGGGGTCTAAAGTTGCATTTTTCTGTTTATTTTGTTTCCTTTGCCTAGGCATGTTGCCACTTAATTATTTGATTTTGGGGCTTGTTGTCACAGTAGGACTCTGCCACCAGACAGGGGAGCTTCCGTCCCAAACTTGGGGTCTTCACAACTTCCGGAGGTTGGGTGGCCTCTGTAAAGCTTCCACCCGCTCTGGCAAATTGGATACCCACCCCAGACCTCCCCCCAAGACCATAATCCAGATCCAAGCAGGTTAAAGCAAGAGCGATTAACCCCCAGACTGATTGCTGGATCTTTCTACAGTTTGCAGACCAGGAGCTGGAGCTGCCACTGATGCTGCAAAATGGCCTCTGTGCTGCGTTTCCTCAGCAGCTTTTTGCCCCCAGGGGAGGAAGCCGACGTGTTCTCCAAATACTGGTCCCAAAGTCCATAGGGCACTAACCTCTCACTTTGTCCTAGGCATATCTGTGCTGATAATTGTGGAATCACCACAGCTGCTGGTGTTCTGGGGTCCCTCCAGCTGGCTGCTGTCTTGGACACCCTGGGGCTAAAACCATGGCTCACGTGGGCCTGGGTTAGGCTCCCAGAGCGCTTCGCTGGCCGCTCCCTGCAGGGCTTCTGGGCTGTCCTCAGCAGGAGGTTAGCTTCTCTGTGTCGTTCTGTGGGTGCTAGGACTCCAGAGGTTGTTCAGATTCCCCTTTTACATTGTTTGGAAGTGGTGTGAGGCAGAGCACCTTGGAAGTGCTGTTTCTACTCCACCATCTTGGCTCCGCCCCCGGAAGTCGATAAAAATTCTTAAAGAATTTTATTTAATATAAATTTTACTTACCCAGAATACAGAGGATTCACAAGATAAACAAAATTTACCTATTATATATAACTAGCTCCAATCTAACTGGACTAATCTCGAAACCTCTTAGACATTGAACTTGCAAAGAACTCAATAAAAACAGCTTCTCTTACTAAATGGAAACTGTGCATGTCCAAGTTTCCCATGGTGTTGCCAACTTAAACTTTCTGTATACTGTGATTTTTCATAGGAATATTGTACATTGAATTAAAGTTTTGTTTAGGTTAGGTGTGGAGATGAGGATAAATTGGAGATGAGCTGTTGAATAGTACAGGTTATGCTTTTCCACTTTCTTGGTTTAACCATCTCCTTTTCTTTATTTATTATGGATGCTTGGGATTCTCTTATATAAGAAACTGCTGGAAAAGATCCTTCATGAAGACATAGGCCCTCTTTTTTTCTTTTTTTGGTAGTTTTAAGGGAATGTCATGAGCTAGTTTATCTTGTTCATGTTAGCAATATTGTAAGTTCCTTAAGGGCAGTTACCATAATTTATACTTTTCCTTTATTCTTCACAGTCCCTAGAATGTTGAGCGTATATAGTAGGCCCAGATAAATAATTATTAAAATCCAACAAACCTTTGTTAAATGGCTGTGGTAGACTGGGAGTCTTATAGATGATAAAATGAGGTCCTTCAAGGAATTTACAACCTAGTAAACTAAAGAAAACTATGTAACTATACATAATAAAAATTAGTGTGTGATAAGTACATAAGAAAGATAAGATATAAAGTGGTTTATGAATCATAGTGGGGAAAGAACATTTCTGATTGAAAGCAACAAAGAATTGGACCTTGAGGAACAAGTAGGATTTCTGAGCCCTGCTTTTGACTTCATGAACTTTTTTCTCCATAAATATACATCAAGCTTCTCAACCTGGAAGATCACCAAGTCTTCTTTCTTTGATTGGACAGTTCCACCTGGAACCTCCATTTTAAGGAAAATGTGTCACTGACCATTTCATTCCTTCATTCTTCTCTCGGGTCCATTCTTCACTCTTTGGATCCCCTCCCCTCAAGCTTCTGTTTTATGTATTGTCTTCCCTTATTAAAATGTAACCTTCTTGAAGGCAGGGACTGGCTTTCTTTTACTTGTATTTCTAATACCGGCACTTAGTACAATGCTATAAATCCCAGGACATTTACTCCATACCTCCATAGGGATTGTCACATGCTAGATCTTAGCATTACCCAAAAATGTGTTCTATTTCTCTAATTTAAAATTCTTACATTTCTCTTTTGGACTATAATCTCACATCATTCCTTCTCTCTCTGTGCTTTCTAAACCTATTTTTCACTCTCATTGAAACCATCAGTCCTTCTACTCCAGATTATTTTCTTGGGCCATTACCTTTGCTTTGACTTCATTTTTTCCCCTCTCTAATGTTGACCCTATAGGGTTAAGGTTACAGTTTAGCCAATTCAGTTCTGTACTGTTTACTGCTTTTGATTCCCTAGTCCTGTCTGAATCCTTAGTGGTGCCCTGTTACCACTGTCAACAAATCTCAGTCCTGTATTACTCCCTTCATCCATGTCCTTCTGCTCCTATTTATGCTACTAAAAGGGGCTTGAGGAAGTCATTCTGACTAGGTATATTATAAATTCATGTTATCTATCTTCAACTGGACTTTCACTACAGCAAGTTAGACCTTTTATTCCTGCCTAATTCCCTCTTTTATTTTCCAGAAAACCTTTCTAAATCTTGATTCATACTTTGTTTGCCTCCTCTCTTAGTTGAGGATCTTAACTTTATTGAGGAAAATTGAGATTATTTGAAGTGAGCTTCCTCTTCTTTTTATCTCAAAACTCTTTGACATCATCACTGACTCTCTTCCTTTTCCCTAGCCTCTGACAATGATAGCCTTTCTCCTTACCAAGGCTAATCCCTATAAGGCCCTTGATCCCATCCTTCTCCGGTAGTCTTTGGTAGATTACAATTTCAGTCATTCTTCTTCCCTCCTCTCTTTTCCTCAGCTCTTTCTCCTTATCCCCATCTTCTAGTTGTTTATGGATTTCCAATATGTTCTTATCTCCATCCTTAGCAAAAACACTCATTACATCCTCTATCTTCTCTGAATTTCTCAGGCACATTCCTAAACTAACTCCAAATCCTCTTCTCTCATTTATTTCTTAATCCTTTGAAGTCTGGTTTCTAATCTCATTACTTAACTAGAACTGCTCTCTTCAAAGATACCAGTGATCTCTTAATTGAAAATTTTGGTGATTTTTTTTTCTTTTTGAATTTTCACGTTTGACTTATCTGTTCTTTACCAACATATCTTTCTGTAAACTCTCTCCATTCTGAGTTTTTGTGATAATACTCTCACCTCATCTCCTTGCTCCTTCTTAGTTAACTTTTCTGGTTCATTTCCCAGTTTAAGTCCCTTAAATGTGAGTGAAGTCCTCTTACTTCTCTGTACTCTCTCATCAAGCCTGTGGTTAATGTCAGCTCTATTCTGATGACTCTCATTTATACCTCTACATAGTTCCATGTCATCATAGAAATATATATGTGTGTGTGTGTGTGTGTGTGTGTGTGTGTGTGTGTGTGTATAGATAGATAGATAGATAGATAGATAGTATGCACATCTTCCTGTATATTGATAAATAGGTATCTCCAGCCCCAATTTTTTCCTCAGACTTCACTCCCAGTTGCTTATTGGGACAATTCAAACTTACTGTGTCCCAAGCAAAACTTTACACTCAAACCCACTCCTCTTTCAAACTTTCCTATGCCTGTCAAAGGTAGCTACCATTTTTCTAGTCTCCTGGGTTCATAATTTTGTCTTTATTCTGGACTTCTCATTCTTTTACCCCATAGCAATCAGTTGCCAAAGCTTGCTGTTTGTCTTGGCACAACATCTCTCATATCACACCCCATCTTTGTTCATACTGTTACCACCTGATCTCAGGTCCTTTTCTCCTTTCTCTTTGGTTATTGCAATTGCTTCTCACGTGGTCTCCCTGCTTCATTCTTTCCCCATTCCACTCCATCCTTGCACTTCAGTCAAAGTGATTTTCCTTAAGTGCAAATCTGACCATGTCATTCCCTTGCTCAGCATATGCCAAAGGCTTTCTGTTGCCTCTAAGGATCAAATAGAGACTCTTGTTTGGCTTTTAAAGTCCTTTACAGACTTAGCCTAACATAACTTTCCGTCAGTCAGCAAACATTTATTAAGTGCCTACTGGTTTCCAGGCTCATTGCATATTATTTCCCTGTATTCACTCTGCATTTCCGACAAAATGACCTCAGTGACTGTATCTCTTGTGCTTTTGCTCTGTCATGCCTAGAATGTACTCTCTTGACACTTCTGTTTTATTGAATTCCTCTCCCCCCTTAAGCAACTTGCATGTTCTCCCTCTTAAACTACTTTGTACTTATTCTCTTTACATATATCATATTTATATTTCTCTATTTACTTATTTCCCGTTAGAATATAAGCTCCTTGCTAGTAGAGATTGTTTGTTTATTGTATTTGTATTCCCACTGTATAGCACAGGAGCTGGTAAGTGCTTAATAAATACTTTTTGATTGATTATATAAGGTTTTGGATGCCAGGCCAAGGTTTTCATACTTCATTCAAGTGGAGAACCATTGAATTTTTTTCAGTAGCGGAATGACATGATCAGAACTCTGCATTAAGAACATTAAGTTGACTTTGAGGTATAGAATGAAATGGAGAGGGAAAGGACTAGCCTGGAGGTGGAAAGACTTATTGGAATAGTGCTGATAAGGAGTTGTAAAGGCCTGAATTATTGTGGTGACCTTGGGAATGAAAAGGTTAACAGTTGAGACATTTTGTCTAGAGGTCAGAGGTGAGATCAGTGAATCAGAGATAACAAGGAATGCTTGAATGACTGGGAGATTGGTGGTTCCACTGATAGAGATAGGGTAATTAAAAGGAGTAACTGAGTTTTAGGCTAAAGATGATGTTTGACTTTTGGGCATGTTAAATTTGAGATTTCTATAATACATCTAGGTGATCTAGTTGGAGATGTCCATCAGGCCTTTGAAAATGTAGCCTCACAAGAAATGTTACATGTAGAAATAAAAAATTTGGAATGATTTTTATAGAATAGAGTCTATGAAGGGGGAGGTAATAAAATGCTTTCCATTTGGATAGGGGCCCTGGTACCTTGGCTAGGGTTTTCTCAATCACTGCTCTGGGGCTAAATTGATAAGAACTTATGGCATAGTATGCTCCCAACCCTCAGCTAGTCCTGACGGATGGCTTATACCTCTGCTTAGTAAGATTTGGAGTAAGGTTCTAAAAGGTCTGATTCAAGGTGGTATGGATCAGAGAGTTTAGTTTTTGCAAAGAAGAGGGCCACTTCTTTGGAGAAGGAAGGTGGAGGGAACTACATTAAGTGACATTCTTAACTATTTTTATAATAATGTTTATAGAAGGCATATTTACTAGAAGTTTTTTTAATCAAATGTTTTACTTTCTTACCTATTGCCAGAGTTTTAGTTAAGGGGACAGGACAGAATCTCATTGTCTCACAATTCCTTTTTACTTGGTAAGTGGTATGGATAAGAGAGTGAGGAAAGAGGCTTGTAGAATTATAGAATTTAGCAAATAAGAATAGCTCCTGTATTTGAGGAGCTTAACTCTATTGGGAAGATTAATATAAACAAAATAAACACAAGGTGATTTTTTGACAGATGTGGGAATCACGAAAGGCTTTATGTAGCTAACACTTGACTGAGCATTATAACAAAGGATTCCTAAAGCACAACTGAGGAAGAAGTACATTATAAACTAGGGGAGTAATAGCCATTGCAAATGGGTGGAGATAGTAGATGGAGTACTCTATGTAAAGAACCAATTTGACTAGACTGCAGGGTTTTGAAGGGGAGGAATATATAAGACTGGAAAGGTAGGTTGGAGCCAGGTTATAAAGGACATAATATGCCAAACTGAAAAATATGTACTTGATCCAGAAACAATAAGGAGCGACTGTACTGGAGTTTATACAAGGAAAGCAGGCCTGAAGTTTAGGAAAATTAATTTGCAGCTATGTGGAATGTCCAGATAATGCTCCTTAAATGCTGATTTTGATTATGTTACTTACCTGCTTAAAAACTTTTCATGTTCCCTAATATTCAAATTCCTCCACTGTCTGGTTCCAGGTCTGTCTTTTTATCCTCATCCAGTTAGTTCCCTATGCACTCCCAGTTGTACCACTTTTTTTCATGCTTTTGCCCTTTGCCTAGAATTTTGTTACTTTTTTTTAAATCCAGGTCATATTCTTTCTTGACTCATTGTTGTATAGTTGATAGTGTTTGACTTTGAGTTGGGTAGCTGTGGGTTTGAATCCCACTTCAGTTACTAGCTTTGTAATCCAGGGCAAGTCACTTGATTTCTGTGGGTCTCAGTTTCCACATTTGTAAAATGAAAGCATTGGACTTGGTAACCTCAGTTATCCTTTCCAGCTCTAAATCTATGATCCTAAGGTAAATCAAGTAATCTAATTGATCTTTCCTTGGTCATTTCAGACCACAATGCTTTTTCCTTTCTCTGAACACACAACATTTGATTGCCTTTGCCACTCGGTTCTTATTTATTAGTCTAAGAAAATTAATTATATCATAGGGTTTAGAGCTGGAAAAGAGACATAGAAAATCATCTAGTATAAATCCTTCATTGTTTCGACTTTAGATTTGCTGGTGGAATGTGGAAATGAGTAAAATTCTTAAAGAGTATTACTCTTTTGTTGGGGAAATGGATAAATAGCTTAAATCAGAACAGAAGTATATAGGAAGAATAATAAGTGCTATGAGAACTCTGAGGAAGGAAATATAACTTGGCATCTTAGCTAAACCTTGAAAAATTTTAGTAGGAGGGGACAGGGAAGGGTACCTTCTTTAAAGTCAAGGAAACAGGAAAGGGCAGGCCAATTTGGGAAATTGTTTGTTTGGAGCAAGAGAATGATGTAAATTAGGTTGGTTGGGACTAGATGATGGAGGGTTCTAAATTAATGAGTCCAGACTAGCAGCAGACAGTAGGTATCAGAAGAGTTTTGATCGAGGATATGACCTGACCAGAGTTATGGGTTAGGAATATTATTCTGGCATTGGTATATAGTATAGATTGAATTGGGGGCCATTGAAGTCAGGGAGCTCATCTAGATCACTATTCTAGTAGTCTATGTTGACCTGAACTAAGGTGGTAGACATACAATAGTTACTGGTAGCAGAACTAAAAAAACCCAATCAAATCATTTGTCTCCAATGCCCTCCTTTGCTTATATATTCTGTGTTCTCTTTCTTTCTTTTTGTCTTATGTACCTTCATTCACCTTTTTTTGTCTTAGTTTTCTTTGATTTCTTAAATTTATTTTCTATGTCCTTTTCCCTTCATACCTAGGTCCTACATCTGAACTGATAAACAGATCTTGTAAAATAGAATTAATCAGAAGATCCTTACATCTTACTCCACAACAATAATGGAAAATGTTCCATGCATGTAATGTCTATGATAGGAAGGAAGACAGACTGAAAAGAAACTAGGAAGGAGTGTAATGTGGAGGGATTACAGAACTGTAGATTTAGTGGTGGAAGGGATTATAGAGGTCATCAAATCCAACACTCTGCTCCCTCTCCCATTTTACAAATAAAGAAACTGAGGTCCAGAGAGGTTTAAGTGACTTATCCAGAGCCACAGTTAGTAAATGTCTGAGAAAGCATACCCACTTGAATCTTTCTGTCTCCTCTCTTACATCCACTGTTGCATCTAATTGTCAAAGAAAAGTGAAAAAGGGGACGAGAATAGTGTTCATGAAAGGGCCAGGCACCTGGAAGCTACTGACTTTCATCAGACCACTCCATCATAGCTTAAACTAGTTCAAGAGTCTAAGTGATATAGCCACTGCTACTACTTCATGTTAATAAGTATTAAGTACAAGTATATGCTTGTCAGGGCATCTAGTTCTAGAATGATTAGAAGTATTTTGGTTCTACGTAGTAGCTTCATGAGCTGCAGCTAGACTAAAGTTGATAAAAGACCTAAAGATTTTAGGGGACTGCAAGCATAATATGAGTCAGCTCTGATATTGTACCCTTAGACCTACATTAAGAGAAGCATAGTGTTCTGAAGTGATAGTCCCCTTGTATTCTGCTCTGGTTCAGGGGTGGGGAACCTGCAACTTAGAGGCCACATGTGACCCTCTAGGTCTTCAAATGTGGCCCTTTGAATCCAAACCTCACAGAATAAATCCCCTTAATAAAAGGATTGGTTCTTTAAAACTTGGACTTATTCAAAGGCCTCACCCAACCACCTAGAAGGTCACGTGTGGCCTCAAGGTCACAGGATCCCCTCTCCTGGTCGATTATATCTCAATTGTTGTGTTCACTTCTGAGTGCTACAGTTAGGAAGAACATTGGAAATGCTGCTGTTTCTGCTACTTGTACTATTACTACCACTGCCACCACATAGCATTGTACATTACTTTAAACTTTGCAAAGTGGTTTATAAGTAATTCATTTTATTCTTGCAACAACTCTATGGGTGCTGTTATCTCTGTTTTACAGATGAGGAAACTGAGGCTGAGGCTTAGTGATTTTCTCAGAGTTATAGCTAGTAAAAGTCTGAGGGTAGACTTGAACTTAAGTCTTCTTGACTCGGGCTAGTACACTGTCCACTACACCACTTAAGTAAGACTTCAGAATGTCTCAAGAAGGGTAGCTAAAATGGTGAAGCACCATGAGATTAAGTATGATGACCAGTTGAAGGAACTGGAGATCTTTACACTGGAGAAAACACTCAGGGTAGGGATTAAACTTTATCTCTTTGACTTTAGAGATCAAAAGAAATAACAGATAGAAATTACAAAGTGGGGGTGGCTAGGCGGTACAATGAGTAGAGTGCCGGCCCTGGAATCAAGAGGACCTGAGTTCAGGTCCAGCCTCAGACATTTAACACACATACAAACAAAAACCTAGCCGTGTGACCTTGGGCAAGTTACTTAACCCCAGTTGCCCTCCAAAAAGCAAAAAAAAACCCCAAAATAAAAATAAAATCCTATTCTGAAAGTTTAAAAAAATAAAAGAAATTACAAAGAAGCAAATTTAGGTTTGATATAAGAAAGTATTTCCTAACAATTAGAGTTATCTGATAACAGAACAGTTTGACTAAGGATGATGGATTTTCCCTCAGTGTTGGAGGACTTCAAACAAAGTATGAATGACAACTTTTCAGGTATATTATTTTTGATAAATGTATTTATTTATTTTTTTAGTTTTCAACATTCATTTCTGCAAGATTTTGAATGACAAATTTTCTCCCCGTCCTTGCCCTGCCTCCCACCCCAAGATAGCAAGCATACTACTGAATACCTCTTCTCCCAATCTATTCTCTCTTAAGTCTTTCCCCATCTTCCCTGCTTACTTTCTTGTAGGACAAGATGGATTTCTATACCCCATTGCCTGTATATCTTATTTCCTCGTTTCATGTAAAAACAATTTTTAACAAATTTGTTAAATTTTAAAATGAATTTGAACAATTTGTTCTTAAAATTCTGATTTCCAGATTCTTTTCCTTCTTTCCTCCTTATCCACCCCCACTGGGAAGATAAGCAATTAAATATAGGTTGTATATGTGTAGTTACACAAAACATTTCCATAGTAGTTATATTGTGAAAGATGTACTTATTTCCCTCCATCCTATCCCACCACCCATTTATTTCAGGTATGTTTTAATGAGGATTCTTATTTGGGTACAGATTGGGCAAGATAGGTTTTGAAGTCTGTTGAAATCTGAAATTCTATAATTCTGTGATTCAAATCCCCAAGCCTAGCATTACAATGAATGCCTTAAAACTGAAATATAGTTATATGATAGTCTCTTTTCACATATATCTTGCTTTAACACTTTTCATTTTGTGACTTTGACCTTTCTCCACCCCTAGCTTCTATCAACTATCTAGTGTATGTGTCAAGACCCATTATCTAAGAAAGTTTTTTGGAAGAAAATCTTAATTTTTAATTACTACTTTCTGTAATGTTTCTGTGCCAAAATAGAGATCCTGTAGAGGCTAGCTTAATCCTTCAATTTCTCTTAATATCCCCTTCTCTCTAGATCTCTTTGAATTTGAAGAGACCTTTTGGTGTTGTGAGTGCACGGGTCCCTTCTGTGACTAAAGAAAAATTTCCAAGTTATATGGAGATAGGGCAGATGGGAATTCATAGTCAATCAATTGACAGACATTTTTTAAGCATTTACCATGTGGTAGGTACTGAGGATGCAAAGACAGAAATGAAACCATATCTCCCTCAAAGAGCTTTTGTTCTTTTGGGGAGGATAACAAATCCATAATTAAGTATACAAAATAAATTCAAGGTAAATATTTTGTGGTAGAGGATCCTCGTTCCCTTCTGATGATGCAACTTCTCTGGCTACCCTAGTCAGTCATTTGGCTTATTTCTTTTTCACTCCTGTAGTTGGGTGGTTGGAACACTCCTTGCTCCCAATTACCACTTTAAGGTTCTTCTTCTGCCGCAGGGGAGTAACTTCTTCTTTGGAGTTCATTCAGTCCATATTTATTAAGCAGTCAAGATTCTGTTATCTGTAAACTTCTCGGACACTTTTCTTCCTTCAGTCCTTTCAGTGCATGGCTCAGAGTCTTTCTCTATTCCCCAACTCCTGCCCTCAGGAACTTCTATATACATACTGTTATTCCCTCAAACATTCTCAATGTCCAATTCTCCAATTTACTCATTTCCCATAACATACTCCTTCATCTGTCCAGTTATACAGAGATGGTCATACTCTTGATTTTTTTGTCATCACCAACAAGTGTTCCACATTCATTTACATAAACTCTGAAATTTCTTTATCTGATCATAATCTGTGGTCATTCTAGTTTTTCTGTCTTGTGTCTCTACACCCTGTTCTTTGTCCTCACCATAACTTCCAGTCCTTTTACTCCTTAATTCTTTGGAGATGTGCATTCTTGTAGCTTGGGAGAAAAATCAAAATTATATCTATATTTTAGAGTTATCTCTAGAATCATGCATGGGAGTTCACCAAGTGAGAGAATTTAGATAGAATAGAAGGAATTGTTTGGTTGGTGCTTTAATGCTGAACTAGAGGTAGTACTAGACTCACATTTTCAACTCTCTTCCTTAATAGGGACTTTTTACTTAGTCATTTGAGTACAAGTCTCATTTTAAAAATACTTTTATTGTTTGATGTTTCTGTAAGAAATAGTATTCCCATATCTTTTAAAATAAGTTTCAGATTTTGGTTATCAAACAAAACCCAAGATACTTTTAAAATTATATTGCAAAATATATAAGAAAAGAGTGCTAGAAAAAGTACTCATTTCTTTTAACCATTATGTAAGGGTTGTAAAACATAAAATGTTATCACTAGGAGGAATTTAAGCAGTTTGACCCACAATCTCCTCATTGGAGAAACTGAGGTCTACTCTAGAGAGATTAAATTATCTGCCCAGCTGTATATAGCTAATTAATAGTGGATCCAGGGCTAAATTGGTTTAAGACTTTAGATTTTTTATTATGTTAATGATAAGCATTTCACTGAACTCTAGATACATGATGTTTTTTAAACTGAGTTTTTATTGATTATTGTCTTTCTATCAGCTACATGTCCCATTTCCCTTCATTTACCCCCTTCCAGAAAGTCATCCCATATTAAGAGAGGTAAGATAAAAGGAAAAAAAAATCAGCAAAACTGATCATTAAGAAAACATTGAAGAAAACTTTTAGTTTATATTTAATGTCCCCCATGAATGGACCTCCCATTTTTGCAAAGGAGTGAAGGAATTGTCTTCTCATATAAACATATGGTCTTTAAGACCGTTCTTGTCTTTTGTAATTTTGCAACATTCGTTTTCCATTGGTTAGTGATTGTTGTTCTTTTAACTTACATTGTAGTCATTGTGTATATTATTTTCTTGGCACTGCTTACTTTATATACATTGGTTCATCTGAGTCTTTCTTCTATTCATGTTTCTTACGTTATAATAGTATTACATTTCATTCATATACAGTTTGTTTAGTCATTCCTTTGTTGAAGGGACATCAGCTTTGTTTCCAGATTTTGTCTATCTTTTAGACATCTTGAACTGGATGTCCAATAGACATCTTACATTAGAGGACAACGTCCTCCCAGTCAGAGAGGCTCACAACCTAGGAATTATCCTCAATTCCTCACTCTCTCTTCCCCTCCCCCTCCCCCATACAATCTGTTGCTAAGCACTATTGATTTCACCTCTGCAAATATCTTTCTTATAGTTCCTCTTCTCTTCTCTGACACTGCCGTTACTTTTTCAAATTCTCACTCTTTCAAGTTAAAATTACATGTAAAATATGATTATTGACTCTAGCCCAATGGAAATATGCAACAAAATTTTTAAAAATACATTCATCTGTTTATTAACATAATTGAATACAAAGCATAAGGAAAATGTATTTCTGGTCCAAATTTATTACAAAGTAGTAGAGTAGCTATAGAAAGAGAAAGTTTTAAAATTTAAAAAATAAAAAGTTATTGCATATCATAAAAATCTATCATTATTGTCATTTATAATGCAGCATTTTAGCCGTGGAGAGCAAATATCTGTCTCTAAATCTTCATACTTGGGTACAGAAAGTTTTATCCATATAGAAGCAAATTTTCATGCACACATTCTCACACAATGAACCCAGTGTAGTTGGACAACCTGGGGCATTATCTAAAATCAGTAATGTTTTAAACACGATATTGTTCTGTTTTTCAATAATTGGTCTAAAATAACTTGAAAATTAGTATTTGAAAACATCTTTAGTCACCCATGCTTTCTTATTTGACCACCAAAAAGCTGGAAAAAAAATCAATGGTTGTATTGTCTCAGAGGATTTCAAGAAAATCAATAAGCATTGACTTTAATTTAAATTAAATTTAAATTCTCCTTCTGAATTACCTCCCTATAAAACTATTAGATACTTTAAGGGGCAGTTAGATGCGGCCATAATGCCCAGAATGCTGAAGCTGGAATCAGGAAGATTCATCATTGTGAGTTCAAATCTGGCCAAAGACACTTACTAGCTGTGTGACCCTAGACAAGTCACTTAATCCTGTTTGTCTCGTTTCCCTTATCTGTAAAACGAGCTGGAGAAATGGCATTCCACTCCAGTATCTTTGCCAAAAAAATCCCCAAAGGGGTCACAAAATATCAAACATGCCTAAAAAATGACCCAATAACAACAACAAAAGGCACTTTAAAGTCAGGTCAAAGTACATTCTTTCATAGAAAGAATATATTTCATATTATTTCGTATATTTCATCCACATTAAAAATTTGTTGGCAGTATGTCCACATGCTTTAATTATTTTCCTCAAAGCATCAAGATATTTTGCTGCTACATCCTCATCTGGCCGGCTGCCTCTCTGGTAATTTTAACATTTTGCAATTGAATTTTCTTTTTAAAGTGATCAAACCAACCAACAATTACAATAAAAGCTTCTTCACTAGCCCCTCCATTTCCATTTGCTTTCATTGCTTTAAGTAAACTAGAAGCTTTTGTCTGAATGACTGTTCTGCTATGAGGAATTTGTTTTTGATTGCAATCTTCACTCTATATAACTAAAAGAGGCTTAATTTCTATCACTGTAACGTTTCTATTCCTTGCAGTTATTAGCAAACTACAAAAAAAGCTTATGTAAATTTTTCTTTTTCCTTTATTTCTTCTACATCCTTATACTATTTTGAACCATAGATTCATGCATTCCTACATCTCATTCTATTTTGATGAATACAACCATCTTCATATTGTTTTATTATATCAAGTTCTGTTCTAATATAATAACAAGTTTCTTCTTTCTTTTTTATTTTTTTTTCCTGCACTGGCAGCATTTCCATCTGAAGCATTCCCCCTTTTGTCCATATTGTTAAACGCTCTTTAAAACAAAATTCGAACTGTCAGTTATACAGTACTACTCAGCAGCACATCACATCCATACTTTATAGGCAAGCAGAGACGGATGATACAGAGATGTGTTTAAATCCTGGGCTAGCTGGTACATGTCACATTAAATTTTGACTTGCATTAAATATTTTATAATCCACACTAAATAGAATTCTGCATTATTTGGACTCTAATTATGAGCCAGCTCTACCATAATGATTCCAAATTTCCTAAACTAGGAGACAAAGAAAATGAACGGGAGTATCAGTAACACAAAAGGGAAGGGAAAGGAGTGATGCTTACCAAATAGAGGACTGCCTCAAAGCATCATGGGCAACTTCCCACAATGCCAAGCACCTCCATAGAGTTGGAGTGGCAAGCTCTTTTCTTCTTTTCATACCACCCCAAAATGCTACAGACTTCCTGGAAAATATTGGCTCGGTCACCCCCACCCCCACTTTTCCTTATATCTGTTGATAGGCAGCTACATGATTCTGGACTTGAAGCCAGAAAAACCTGAAGTCAAATCCTGCCTCAACTTCTTACTAGCTGTGTGACTGGGAACAAGTCACTTTACTGGCTGCCTGCCTCAGTTTCCTCTTCTGTAAAATGGGGATAATGATAGCGTTTCTCTATAACTTATGTTA